>CM021110.1:97079481-97618954 GCA_007115665.2 Sequoiadendron giganteum | reverse complement strand
ATGCAGACTAGATTTCAAATCTTGTGCCAGTGACAAAACCAATTGGGGGCATTTGCATTTGCATAGACTTTAGAGACATGAACAAGGCATGTCCTAAGGATCACTTCCCTTTGCCGAGCATAGACATGATAGTAGATCTTACAGTAGGATATGAGATGCTATCCCTCATAGATGCTTTCTCTAGATATAACCAAATCAAAATCGTAGTTGAAGACCAACACAAGACATATTTCACATGTCAATGGGGCACATATTGTTAAAATGTTATGCCTTTTGGGCTTAAGAATGTAGGAGCTACCTATCAACAGGAAATGAATATGATTTTCCAAGAGTTTGTACACACTCTCATGGAATATTATGTAGATGAAATTATAGCTAAATTAGAAACAAGGGTAGATCATTTGAAGGTTCTAGACAAGATATTCCAGAGGCTAGAGAATTACAGTGTCATGCTAAATCTAAAGAAGTGTGTCTTTGGAGTGAAACTAGGGAAACTTCTAGGGTATATCATTTCTAGAAGAGGCATTGAAGTAGATATAGAGAAGGTAAGAGCTATTATAGAAATTCCTCCTCCTGTCAGCATTGGTCAACTAAGAACACTATAGGGAAGATTATAGTCCATCAAGCGTTTCATTGTATAATTAGCAGAAAAAATACATCCATTTCAACATTTTCTCAAGAAAGGAGTACCATTTGTGTGGACACCTAAATGTCAAGAATATTTCCAATAGATCAAGGATTACTTGCTCACTCCACCTATTTTAATTCCACCTACAGATGGAAAACTATTGATACTATACATTTCAGCAACTCAATCAGCATTAGGAGCTCTTTTCGCATAACATGATGATCAAGGTCATGAGAGAGAAGTTTACTACATCAGTCATACCTTGGTAGGATATGAATTAAACTACAACAACATAGAATGTGCCTGTCTTGTGGTAGTATTTTCTACTCAAAAACTGTGGCACTATATGCTCAATCGCCAAACAATTTTTGTTCGCAAAGATTGATCCCCTCAAATATCTCCTAAGTAAGGTAGCATTAATAAGATGATTAGATAAATTGGTTATGATACTTAGTGAGTATGACATCCAATATGTGGAAAGGAAGGCTATAAAAGGACAGGTGATTCCAAATCAGTTAGCCAATGCACCTATGAAGGCGGACCATCCTTTAGTGGTGGATTTTCTTGATGAATTTATCTTTAACATTAACACTAAAACCGAATGGAAACTATACTTTGGATGATCACATGCATAATGCAGGTTAGGAGTAGGTATTCTATTTGTTACACCTCAAAGTGATACCATTCCTAAATCATTCAAGATTTATTTCCCTTGTACCAACAACATAGCAGAGTATGAAGCCTTAGTGACATGATTAAAAATGGTAGCCCAGTGGAAGATTAAGAGTCTACATGTTTTTAGCAATTCTCAGCTAGTAGTTTAGCAAGTAAATGATGATTATGAGACTAAGGATGAGAAAATTTCCCCCTGCAAGCGCATGGCTGATAGTTTCAAGTAGTACTTTAATGACATTTCCTTTCAACAAATACCATGTATTCAGAAAAAGGTTGCAGATGCTATGGAAACCATGGGTTCCTTATTAGATATCCCGAGTAACGTGCCTAAGTTTGAGTTTTTGGTTGAACAACTATTGGTCCCCGCCTATGATGTCCCCAATTATGCAATGGTGTGTACAATTGTTGGTCCTACTTCCCCTTGGTATAAAGACATATTCGACTATCTAGCTGACCAAACCTTATCTCTATACCTATCAAATAACCAATGGTGAACCTTTATCCGTAAGTCAGCTAAATACACCATCATCGAAGATACCTATTGTGCCTTTTACACACATGCCCCATTTGGAACGGGAACCCTCTCTTCCCTCCTTTCTATCGTCGGATCCCTTTTGTTCTTCCTTGTTTTGTGTACCCACTTTTTGTGCCCCAAAGGGTCGGCGCATTCCCCAATGCCATATTTTAAGCTTGACCAAAGTCACCCCCTTCAAAAATTACTAAATCTGGGGTTAACTTGGGTTTTCCTTGTCAAAATGCCGTTCTGGCATCTGTGGCACTTTTCGGGCCCAAACCTCTGTCGGGTTTCCTCTGTCGAGTTTCCCCTTTTGGGTTTTCCCCTTCGGATTTCTGCAGGAGCTTTGCCATCTCCAATGGTCACGACTGGACATCTTCCTGACCCCCAGACTCCGGTCCTCCCACCGCCTTCTATGAAATTAAGTTTACCAACCTCACATGCTGTCGTACAAAGGAATTGAATGTTGCATTAATGGCAGGTATGGCTATAAAAATGAATTTTTCGGCCATCATTATCAATTGTTCGAGCGATAGAAAATTTTGAAGAACTCCCAGCATCCAGGCATTTTCTGCCCAATAGTCCGAGCGCTTTTCTGACGTCCCCCACGCATCTGGTAGTTTGCTCTTTGGGATTTCGAGGTAGGTTTACCGTCCGCGTGCCCTACCTTTTCTTTCATGAAATTCCACATTTTTGATAAGGGTAAAATGTAGAATGGGGTTGAAATTAAGTAAATTTATGCCCTCTGCTCAAAACCCACGTTTTAAAAATGTAAAAATCAATCGCTAAATGGCCAAAAATTCAATCCGGAGCTTCACCATGCCACGACCATTCTTCGGAACAGTCACCGACGTCTCTCAGGCTTGAGCCTTCCCATGGCCATCTGAACTCATCAACTTCAAACATCAGGTGGCTAAACCCACCTCAAAACCCGACCTCCATATGAACTCGTCAACTTCAAACATTAGGTGGCTAAACCCACCTCAAAACCCAACCTCCAGATGAACTCGTCAACTTCAAACATCAAGTGGCTAAACCCACCTCGAAACTCGGCCTCTAGATTTCTCCTCACAAAATTTCATTGTGCCCTCACCATTTTGAACAGCCTCGCCGAAGCATCTTCCTGACCTTTGGACCTCGGACACCCGAGGTCCATCTGAAAATCTAAGCTTTTGACCATAATTCAATCCAACCCTAGGATTCGGTCCTCGAAATTCCATTCTCGCAATTCCATTCCAACTTCACCATTTCGATGACCTTCCTCGAGCGGCTTTCCAAACTTGAGTTCCCAACCGCAAAATCTATTCCAACTGCTAGGCAGAATTTTTGACCGAAGTGCCTTCCGAACCCCGACCTCCGGAATTCCGTATCGGGTTCATCGTTCCAAACAGTCGTCCTAGGATGTCTTCCCGACTCCCGGACCCCGGTCTATTTCCCACCAAAACCAAAATTCAGGTAAACTCTCGCTCTTTAGCTTCTTCCAGATTCTGACCACCAGAATTCCCCTCTCGGGATTCCATTCCACTGGCGCTGTTCTAACGATGAATTCGAGATAGCTTCCTGACCTCCGGGTCCCAATTCTCTGCTCGCTGCCTGGCTGTCCTGAGTCCTCTAAAATGTCTCTGGGGACTGTCCTCTGGATTTACTTCCTTAGATTTCAACTTTCATTTTGTTTTTCCCAACGACTGACCCATAACCACTTCCCAGTGACGACAATTCGAGACCTGGATTTCGAAGCCCAAAATTCCATTTCCTCTATGTCATTTTAGATGGCTTTCCTACAGATGATACCCGAACTCCCAAATGAAGGATCAAAATGACCTCCAAATCCTAAATGTATTTCGACCCACTTGGTAAAACTAGGTTTTCCTTCACATCAACCCTCAAATTCACAAATCCACCACTGGGAAGTGCCTTTGGGAATTCCATCCTCATTTTTCCCATTCAAATGACATTCTGCCAAGGGAATTCTAACCCTGGAAGTCCTGATTGTTTGCACTAATTTCTAATGATGAAGTATCAAATTTTTCATGCTTATTGAATATGAATTATGTTTGCAAAACTAATCTTGACATGTAGGGACTTTTCGGTGGCCGTTTTATCAGGTTTATTGTTACTAATTCATGTCTTTTGTGTAGGATTTATGGAGTCTGATGCAGAGACTTTCGGTGCCTCCAAGAAAGGGAAAGGAATTTCCGAGACACCATGAGACAAGGAGGACAAGGACCTGATGAAGTACAAGTTCCAAGGGGTCCCTATACAATCCAGGATCACCACCCTTTGGAGGGATGTCACAGATACCAACATCGGACAGGTCTATGTTGACGAATTCACACAGAGAGTCAGAATGAATCCCAAAAAAAAAAATGCAAGGCTGATAAAGAGAAGTGGAATTGCTAAGGCTATAGGCTTCCCACTGACCTTAGTATCCCCAGAGCTGGTAATGGCATGCATAGAGGCATACCAACCTGACACTAGAACTATAGTAGACGGGGATAGAAATATCCTTGCAGATATGTCTCCGTCAAGTATAACAACTTTCCACATTCTTGCCTTTGAGAGCATGGAGGTCCCCACCATGGAGGAATGCAAAGATTTTTTGGAACAAGACCCATTGGGATGCAAAAATCTTATCAACTAGTACTGGTAAGCTTCCTCAGGAGCTCTTCTGCAGCAATTTCTTCAAGGATTATCATGACCTCGTAACTCTGCTCAGCCGAGTAATGGGCCTTCCCAACGTGACCTTCTTCTAGGGATGGATGTTCTATTTTATAGAGCAGATTCTTTGCGGTAAAGACACCACCTTCTATTGGGGTGAGATAATCAGCTACTGCTTCCATGAGCAGTTTACCACCATGAAAAGGACCACCAAATTCTTCATGACCTCCTATTTGCTGTATTCCCTCACCAATCAATGACACTATCAGGGATTGACAATGATGCCTAGTAACTCATCGAGGCCAGAGCTCAAACCTTATGATGGGTACCCTTAGCTCTAGTTCCAGAATTTCAAGAAAAATTACTACAGGGTGAACAATGCGTTCATCTCTCACATCATCTAGTCCTTAGGAGGGGATTTTCATAGGAGGATATCCCATAGTGCTAGGTCCCTCCTTAGGTAGTACGCCTTTTGGTATATTTAGTCCCCAAGTTCACCTACATGCATGCTCAAGGATTCACAGAAAGGCCAAACAAGCTACCCCAGTACCCAAATGACCAGATCATTCTATTGGAGCTGACCCAACAACTACGACATATTAATAACATCCTAAGCAAAAAGCATTTGGTAGGCCCTTCCTATCCCATTAACCTTTGTCAAGGGATGTATAAGATCCACACCTCCCAATGTGCAGGATATTCAGAGAAGGAGCTAACCAAATATAACTTCAAGCAATACATAGCGTGACCACAAATGGACCCTTATGATCACGTCAGAAAGGCACTAGGATGTGAATACGCCCACCTCCACAACATCAAGGACTTTTGGGCCAACTTCAAAGATGATATTGAGGTATGGTTGCAAAATTACATGCGCATGACCGCCATCTATGTACGAAGGATAAACTTATGTCCGGTCCCTGACTAGCTTAAGGAGGATGAGCACATAGTGATCGATCCAGGCTATGATATAGTTTCCAACTTGTTGTTGCCTACAATTGATTGGAATGAACCAGAGCTTAATGAAATCAGTGTACTCACTAGGCCCATTGGAATTTGAACAAGGGTGTGGATCGACAAGAAGGTGGCCTAATTGAAACAAAAAGAGGTTGTCTTAACATTCAATGAACTTACAAGTGAACATCTAAGTGAACCAAGTGGTTTCGAGGGTGGAGTGGTTGTTGCTGCAACTGAGGAGACATCCAAGACCCCACCATTGGTCAAGACCAAGAAAAGAAAGGAGGCTAGTGAACAGCTATGAAAATAGAAGGTCTATGCCTGTAAAGCTTCTAAGCCCAAACCTTCCAAGAAGAAGAGGAAAACAACTAGCAACATGGGGACGACTGTGATAAACAAAGGTCTACCCCCTTGGGATCAAAAGAGGAGGATCTACCTCACCAAGGTCCCTTACCACCATTGCTACTGCTACTACTGCTGCTCCCCCTACCCCTCATTGTTCGCTTGCAGTGTCTGCTTCCTCCCCGCCTACGGTGGACATCTCCGTCCATCTTTCTCCCACTCCAATATTGCAAGTTATTCTTGTGGATTCATCATCCACCACCACCTCGCTAATGTCCTCTTCCTCTATGTCTCCTTCCCTTCCCTCCATTTCCACTGCTACAATGCCTGCCCTTAGCCTCTCAAAGTGTTTTGTAAGGTACATGTACAACGTGCCATTTGAGCTTTTGGGGATGCTCACCAATCCGATGGTCTAGGCTGCAATAGCTCAGGCTATGGCCTACACTCCAGCTCCCTTCCCCTCTACTGAATCACCAAAGATGAAAGCAACAATGCAAATATTAGATGAGCTTGAATGATAGCAGTTAGGGGCTGAGAAGGCGCCAGAGGACGAGGAATTTGAATATCACGAACATCCCTTGTTCGAATGTCGGGAGATTAATGAGGTGGCCTATGAGTCTTCCAGTGAGGGCAGTGAGGACCTTGATGCTAAACTGATCCTTGAATCAAATGATCCCAAGCTCAATGTAGAGTGGGGCAAGCAGCTCAAGGAAATTAAGGATAAGGAGGCCGAGGACCGGCTTGCACAGGAAGAGGAGATTGTTGCTCGAGAGATGGAGGGAAATAGGTCTCCAACTGAGGGACATGGCCAAACCATAGAGCATGAAAAGGAAGCATTCCTCCACGAGGACGAGCAAGGGGAGAACCCCGAGGAACATAAATATATTCAAAATGAAGAAGAGAGGGATGCTAAAAAGGAAGATTCACCCAAAGAGCAGTTGCACACCAAGTCCGCTGGTAGAAATGAAACGTTCGAACAAGACTCTGATGAAGAAAAGGAAAATGCAGGAACAAAGGAGAAGTTTTTTGTTATCAAAACCATTTAACTTGAGAAGGAGGACAATGGGACTTGAAGTGAACCACCAAGGGAAGATGTTAGGATGCATAAAGTAAAATGAAAAGGTAAGGAAATAATCCAAGAGAGTATGCAATGGAAGAGATTTACCAAACACTAAGAGAGAAAGAGAGAGATTTTCCTTCAATAGATCAACCAAAAGCTCACCAAAATTCTGCAAGAACCAAGGCAAGAACACAAGGATTTGAAAGGGTAAAAGCAAGAAAAAACCCCTTGTGAATAATAAGAATATGGCACAAAGCCTAAAGAATGAGAGCAAGAAGAGAATGTGAGAAGAAATGAGAGAATGGAGAAGATTGTTTTTTCAAGTGTGTGAGCGGCATCCCTTAAGTAGAGATGAGTGGAGGAGTTTGCATGTAACTCCCATCTCCTATGAATGCCACATTCCTATTGTGTGTGTGACAAATGTGTGATTCCTCTTAAGGGGGAAATATCTATTTTCCTTATTAAAGGAATTACAAGAAATGACATGTCCTCCTATTTGGACTAGAGGACAAATAAAAATAGGATACCTTGGTTTATCCATTTAAATACATATTTTCACCAAGGAAAGATTAATTTCTAACACCCCCCTTTAATCTTTACTTGGGGAGTTTACATCAAGGGGTATCAAACCCAAATTATTACAATGAAATTCAAATTTCTCTCTAGAGAAAGGTTTTGTCAAAATATCTGCAACTTGATCTTCACCCTTGCAATAGATGAGGGAGACTTTCTTTTCTTCAATTTGCTCTCTAATGAAGTGGTGGTGGAGTGAAATGTGCTTTGATTTTGCATGGTAAACCAGATTCTTCACCAAGGCTATTGCACTTTGATTGTCACAATATAAAGTTGTAGGTTCTTGTTGAGGTAGACCCAAATCTTCAAGTATTCTTCTAAGCCATAGAGCTTCTTTAGAGGCATTAGTACTACCTTTATATCTAGCTTTTGTAGAACAAAGAGACTTGATAAAATAATACTCACAATATAATTTTCACTATGCTTAACATCACTAATAAAAAATGTTAGAACTAGAACATATAAAAAATAATAATCACAGTTTCATTATGCTTAATATATAAATTTGGATCATTTTTACTTCTAATGAAACCATGATATAGAAATAAAGCATAGCCCAAATTATAAAATGTCAATATACAGATAACAATAATAGATCTAGGTTTCCTCTCACTACACCATTGTATTGTAAAGGGAAATTGTATCAAGATTAATAATAAAGGACTTTGAAAAAATTGGTCCTAAAGATGGATTTTAAAAAACCATAATGCCTTCAATAAAATAATGAAACATAAAAGTTTCAAGAACTTGATCCCCATCAATTAAGAAAATAGATCTAATTTCATCATAAATAAGTAAGTGCATACCATCAAAGTGGATGGAAATATTTTCCATGGGTCCCAAAAAAGAAGCTCCAATGAGACTTGATAAAAACAATCATTATAAATAGGGCTCCCTATGCAACATTACTGCAAATGCATCTAGTGCATAAAATATGTATGTAAAGGCTCCATTGAGACTTGATAAAGAGATTAATTTGCAAAACATATATAGATGGAATAAATCCATCAAGAAGGAAAAATTTACCAATCAGGCACAATATTAGATTAATGAGACACAATAAAACATCAAATTCCCTTTATCAAAACAACAGAAATGTAGTTGAGAAGGAGACACTAGGTTTGTTTTAAATATTGTAATAGATCAAAAAAAGGCCACAAATCAAGCCACCTTAAGTTATAAAAATTAATAAAAAGTGATGGAATAATGAGAATTGCATACTATGAATTGAAGGATTATTAAGTATAAATAAGACATTAAGATGATATTCATGCATTCATGACTACATGAATATCCCTTTTTCATATTCCAAATATAATTGAATAAAACAAGTACACTATTATTGGGTTGATCAAGTCCAATAATAAAGTACTTGTGAAGTTAATTAAAAAGCAAACTTTTATGTGAGGTAACATGTTGAAATCCACCTAAATCAATAACCCATTCAAAAAGGTTTAGAAACATTAAAACTACATGTAAAAGCACGTCTAGATTGATTACCATTGTTATGAAACTGTTGATTATTTTGATTCATAGGATTTTTGTCATTTTGTTTTTTAAAACAAGTATTTTGCCAATGACCATCCTTATTACAATAAGTGCAATGTGGTCTCTTAGAAGAGTTAAACTCTCTATGATCATTGCCATTATTATAATGATGTTTGGAATTATAATGTTGTTGTTTAGAATGAGGTTTAAAATTCTGCTTATGATTAGACAAAAAAGCATGTTCAGAAGATCTAAGAGTACTAAATTGCATTAATTTTTCCTCCTTTTAATGCAACAAAATTTGAAAAATAGGATAAGTTAAAAGAGGAGCTAAACTAGAAATAGCAAGCTGAGAGTGGATGTTAATGATGAATTGCTGAAACTCTTTAGGGAGAAATTTATTAAGTATTATAGTGATCAATCTAATATCTGTAAGAGTAACATTTAAACCATTTAACTGAGTTCTAATAGCATCAAACTTGAGTAGAAATTCATCCATTGATTTAAAATTTGTATACCTTAGATCTTCCAAGTTGTCTTGGAGTTGAATTTTACATGATTTAGAGGAGCTGTCGTAGGTTTGCTTCAAGATGTCCCATGCTTTGTGGGTTTTGGTGCAATGTCCAATCAAGACATAGAGATCGGGACTGATGGAGAGTCCAATTAGACCGAGTGCTTCATCGTTCTTACCTTGCCATGCAACTTTGTCAGCTTGAGAAGTAGAGGCAACTGGTTCAATAGTGGCATCTATAGCAACTTGGAGTAAATGTTTAAAACGAAGTAGAAATGAAACATGAGTTTTCCATTGATGATAGTTAGAGCTATTAAGTTTAATTTCCGGTATAAGAGTAGACATGATGATATAAGAAAGAACAAAATTAAAATTATGAAATTTGAACAAATAGAGATTTAAGAAAAAGAATATGATAAGAGTGAAATATCTAATAAATAGATAATTTGAACAATGTTAAACAATTATATTGGATTTGTTTACTCAAAATGACATAATTTTTTTTTTGTAAAACTTACATGAATTGAATTTTAGACTAAAAATTAAAATTGAATTGAATTTGAATAAAGATTTGAGCAAAAGAATTAAGTAAAATAACTGAGATTACGATAATGATGAAGAGACGATTTAAAAAAAATTGAAATGATATAATGATAGCAATGATTTGATTTTCTTAAAAATGATAAAGAATCTAATGATAAAACTTTCAGATGGAATCTAATGATTAAACTATGGAAGAGAAGAGCTGAAAAAAATGATTAGAACCTGCATAAATCAGAAATATGTTAAAGTGAGAAACCTTCAACTGGAATTATTCTCGAAAAGTGCAGAGATAAAAATATAAAAAAAGAATAAAAAATGTTTGCAAAGATATGATTGTCTCAGAAATACAGTCCTAGTACAGGGGTAGTATCTCTCAAAATAACCATTGGATTTGGCTTATTTTCGGATATGATTTGTAAAACCTAATTCAGAAACAAAAGTTATAATCCATTGAGTACGGGTCTATAAAACTATTTTAAAAAATGATAGTCACATAATTGTTTAAGTGGATAGCAAGGAAGAAAATATATAATAACAAAGACAAATAAGAAATAGAGATAAAGATAAAAGAAAGATATGTTTATAAACCTGCAGAGATATAGAAAATAGTTAGAAATCAAATAAACACTGATAAATATACAAAGATATATATTAAAAAACAGAGATTAAGGAATAGATGAATAAGAGATCTTAAGTTAATCCTGCAATAAAAGTTAGATGTACAGATTTGTATCAAAGTGAATGCAAGAAGCAATGTTATAATGCTGAAATATATAAATATGAATATACAGATTTGCAAATAAGATAGTTAGAGAACTGAATGAAAAATGCATAAAAGAGAAAAAACTTGTGGTCGCCTGACAAAGGGTGAGTTAGAACTTAAAAAAAAACTTGAAATAGATATGAAAATATTTAGATCTGGCGGCAAGCCATCTAGAACTAGTTAAATAAAAGTTAGATTCAAAATAATGATGAAGTAAGGTGTTAGATTGGAAGAAAAAAAAAATGAATAAAAACCTGCAAAACAATGGCTAGATAAAAAAAATGCTTTCTCCTTTACAACTAAAATATTCTTCAGCTATCCCTGCATGCACACTCAAAAGAAAGGATTAAATTTGCTCTGATACCATGTTAGGATGCATAAAGTAAAATGAAAAGGTAAGGAAATAATCCAAGAGAGTATGCAATGGAAGAGATTTACCAAACACTAAGAGGGAAAGAGAGAGATTTTCCTTCAATAGATCAAACACAAGCTCACCAAAATGCTCCAAGAACCAAGGCAAGAACACAAGGATTTGAAAGGGAAAAAGCAAGAAAAAACCCTTTGTGAATAATAAGAATATGGCACAAAGCCTAAAGAATGAGAGCAATAAGCTCAATACAATAATGAGAGCAAGAAGAGAATGTGAGAAGAAATGAGAGAATGGAGAAGATTGTTTTTTCAAGTGTGTGAGAGGCATCTCTTAAGTAGAGATGAGTGGAGGAGTTTGCATGTAACTCCCATCTTCTATGAATGCCACATTCCTATTGTGTGTGTGACAAATGTGTGATTCCTCTTAAGGGGGAATATCTATTTTCCTTATTAAAGGAATTACAAGAAATGACATGTCCTCCTATTTGGACTAGAGGACAAATACAATATAGGATACCTTGGTTTATCCATTTAAATACATATTTTCACCAAGGAAAGATTAATTTCTAACAGAAGAACCCAAAGTACCCGATTGGCTGTAGAGACAACTAAAGCAAAAGACTCCCACCTTGAAGGATCCCAAGGAGAGGCAGGAAGCCATTATGGCCAGAGCATGAATAAGCACTAGGAAAGAGAAGAGGCCGAAGGTAAGATCAAAAGTAACCATGGATGCCTCGGGATCAAGGGTAGTGAAAATAGAAACATCGATGGTTGGAGAACAAGGTATAAATTACAACGTCTCCACCATCAACTTGGGAGTGGCCACGAGGGAACAAAAAGTTGAGCATTTCCAAGAGTCGCTCGCCACAGTGGTGCACCTTATCTAGCAGGATAAGATCTCCAAGGAAGAACTAAAGGAGTAGGTGGCCGATCTAACAACTTATATTCAGCAGTGGTCATCTCTGGATGAGAAGCCCATGGCATCATCAGCCCCACCTCAGTTGCTGTCTTAGGAACAAATTAACAAGCTAGAGAAGAGATGGAACTTGGACCAGACTATGGGAAACTGGTTCTGGTAGGTCTTGGACATGGGAAATATAGGTATCAACTTGGGTGTTCGTATAGCAAATAGGTTCTTGGAAGTTTAGAGAACTCTTGAGGACACAAGGCGGATCTGTGAAGAGTTTCTGAGGAAGTACAAGGTGGCCTATCCAAATATTGAGGCCATTCTCACGTTACCAAGCCATCTCTGGGAAAAAGACCTTGCCTTCAAGGATGATGATCACTGGCTAGTGGATACATGAAAGCGAGAATTTGATCACCAGAAGAGGAGGCTTGAGCATATTTTAGAGTGGATAGCGCCAGACGTTGAATGGGCAAGAGATTCCAGAGAAGAGTGTACTCAGTACCTCACGCTGATGATGGGGTACGAGCTGCCTGCGGTCGAGATCAATCCTAAGAATATAAAGCCCTACTTCTTGAAGATCATGGAAAGTGGGATGTCTACTAAGGTCACCATTGAATTCATGTGCTTCGCTGCCCGAGCCTTTGCACAATTGAAACTCTTTAAAGACAATGTTGTTAAGCATGATGATGACTAGAAGAAGCTCGACAACAATTCCCAGGAATGGAGTTAATCAGATTTTGCGATCCGACATCATGGAGTTGGATAAGTTCCAATCCCTGATCCTAAGCTTCATGGAGTATGCTAGGTTGAAGAAGCAAGAGGGCAATCCCGTCATCGATGAAGAATAGCTACAGCAAAGGGCAAATGGCTAAAATAAAAATTTGCTACAATGTTGTCACTAGATGACCAAATAGGGAAGAAACAAAAAATTATTTATAAATGTAATATATTTGGGGGTAGGTGAAACCCTAATGTAAAGTGAATCCTGGCCACACAATAGAATCGAATCTTGGCCACTCTTTTGCTTTTTGAAACTATAAATAAGGCTCTCCTCCTCTCATTTTAAGAGAGTTGAGTTGTTGTAAAGGCATATTGCATAAATTATAATAGCAAATACAATCATTTTTTGGTGTATTTCTAGGTTTCTCAATTTGTTTCAGGATTCCTCTCCCTTTTAGTTATAGCTTTTCTTTGAGTTACTTTGCTATTCTAATGTCCTTAGATTAGATTTGGTAGATTTAGTATGTTATCTATAGTTTTGAAGATTGTTGTTGTGTGTATGCTTTCCTTGTCCATACTTTTGGTCATTTACTGAAGGTAGATGACTGTGCAAAGTTAGTCTGGACTTTGATTTCATTGTTGCTCATTAAAATTCATCTTTATTCTCCTCCCCATAGCAAATGAATGATGAAAATTTTGTAGTCCTTAAAAGATAGCACAAATTTCATGACATTGTGAGAATTCTGATTAAGTGAAATTATGTTTAAGGAAACTATCCATAGCAGGAACCTCCATCACTGTTCATTGGTAGGTGCAGGTCCAGGAACCATCCTCCTTCCTCGCCCTTTTTCTTTTTCCCCCTTTTTTAGAAATAGCTTGTGTTAAGGTTTGTTGCACATTGTAAATCCAACTCTGATGAAACAATGGAGTCTAAGACTGTTGCCTAAACCTGCAGCAAGACATAGTAATTCCAAATCCATAAAACTCCATTCATTGACCCAATTCTCCTACAGCTTCTACTACGTAAGACCGCCTTGTGATTCCAGCAAAATCACATCAAACAATTGATTTATTCCAAGCCTCGTCATGACCTGACATCCGAGAGACCTTGGGATAGTGTTCTGCAATTTGATTGTGGAAGATTTTCTTTTAAGAGAGGTGATGCACCTATGCATTACCTATGTTGAGAAGTGCATAAAAACACCATCAACAATACCTTGTATAGAAGTACCTTAGATAACGCCCTATGAGAAAACTCGATGCTAAAGAAGCACAAACAACTTTGCGAGTGATACACAAGGGTATATGTGGATCCCATTTGAGTGGTCCTACTTTAGCCCATAAGATTATGAGATTAGGTTATTATTGGCCTACAATGGAAAAAGACTCTTATATCTTTGTAAGGAAATTAGACAATGTTAGATACACAGAGATTTGATTAGAGCACCAACACATGAGATTCATCTGATTACATCACCATGGCCCTTTTCCCAATGGGGACTTGACCTCATAGGTAAGATACACCCTCCATCATCCAACAACCATAAATTCATCATAACCGCCACCGAATACTTTACGAAATGGATCGAAGCTATTCCCATGACCTACATCACCAACACACAAATATCCAGGTTTATCTTAAACTATATCATTTTTCAGTATGGTGTAACCCAATCCATTATCACATAAAATGGCCACCCATTCAAAAACCAAGAAGTACGCCATCTATGTGAAGAGTTCCATATCAAACATCATTTTTCCACCCCATATTACCCACAAGGCAATGGCCAAGGCAAGGCATCTAATAAAACCATTGTTAGAATCCTAAAGAAGACTGTTAATGACGTTGGTCGTGACTGGAACCTATAGCTAAATCCTACCTTATGGGCTTACCGCACAAGCATTTGTACCCACACTGGTGCCACTCCATACTCCCTAGTATTCAGGTTTGAAGCTATATTACCTATTGAGGTTGAAATTCCTTCCTTGAGGGTATCCTTGAAAGGTCACATTGATGATGAAGAATACTATGTATCTAGATTACAAGAGCTATAGTTACTAGATGAATGATGACAGAAAGCACTAGACCCTTTGAAAGCATACCAAAATTGTCTTTGTCTTAGATATAATAGGAAAGTTCTAAATAGAAACTTTGACATTGGTGACCTGGTTTTAATGGAGAATCCCAAGAATCAAGTTGAATGAGAAAAGCTGGGAAATTTTGAACCTAATTGGTTAGGGCCTTATATTGTCACATAAGCTTTTGGATCAAGAGCATACCTACTCTCTACTCCGCAAGGAGAGCCAATTTTGTCACCAATCAATAGGTTGCATTTGAAAAGGTTCTATGCATAGCTTTTGAGAATCTTTGTCTAAACCAAAAAAATACAAAAAAAATGAAAAAAAAAAAATGGTTACCTTAATGAAAACCTGGCAAATAGGCGTCTTTGTAACACCAAAAAATCAAAAAAATAAAAATAAAAAAGTGAAGAGAAATAATCCATCCAATAGTGAAAACCACTTCGGTGGTGCTATGGATAAGTACCATGGTGAAAACCTGGCAAACAGTCGCCATGTGTAGTAAAAATCACTCTTTCATCTACCATCATTCCAATCAGACTTTTTCACCATCCCTCATAATAAATGGTTGTCCTATCCATTGCTTGGAACGATTGACCTCTAACATCCATTTCGTCACATTCTCCACTCCATCTCACATGTCTTATTCCTGACTAGGGGAAAATCCTTGGTCTGTGCCATGACACCCTGTACATAGCATTAAACCATCGGAAAATGTTTTGAAAAATCGCAAAAAACATTAGAAAACTTAAAAAACACAAAAAAAATAAAACATGTCAAAAAAATCCCAAAACCAAAGTCAAGTCAGTCATGTTAAGTCAGTTGTAGACATATTCAAACTACATTTCCTCTGCAATTGGGACATAGGGAAGGCCATCAGTCGATGTGCCCCTGAGGAATTAGGTTTGTGTGTCTAGGTTTGTCATGTATCACACACATTAAAATCATAACTCTTTGTACATTCAAAGTCATTGGTCATGTTGAACTATGAGGTCTCTGCATGTACAATGTAGGCAAGGCTAATCAATTGATGAGCTCCCAAGACTACACTAGGTCAGTCCAATAGGGTTCATTCACATTCAAATTCACTATCACACACGTTGCATATCATCATCTCAAGTAAATATCTTTAGTTATTTCTATTAGTTAAAGTTTGGTCGAACTACAAGGTCTCAGTATGTATAACATAGGCAAGGCTAATCAATCGATGAGCCCCCGAGGCCACATTAGGTCAGTAATTTAGGGTATGATCTCAAGTCATACATGGTCAATACATACAAACAATTTTAATCAGTCAATGAATCAAAGAAAGTCATGCACCAACATGGAAACATCTCAAACATTCATCAAGTTAATATCAAACACATTGTGAAAGTGATCAACTTATGTCTTGGAAATATATGTCTTTCTTGTCAACAGATGTCGTCAAATTGTCATAGCCTCATGTATCTTTTCGCATTAGTGTCATCAGGCTCCAATGTCTTATACGACACATGTCTTTCTAAAACTAGGCTTTGTCATGCCTTATACAGATGGTCACCCAGTCGGAACCAGAGTTAACGTCTTATGTGGTATGTGCCATCCCTCACATTACACTATGTCAAACATCAACAATCAAACAATCCCACATGATTAATTTTTGGCGAATAATTTATTTTTTCTTTATGACTTTATATCTTATTTTTTCTTATCTTTTTATTGATTTGTGAATTTAGTCTGGTTACTAGCTTTCTCAGGGATGTCCCTTGAAGGATTTAGAGAAGCAAGGATGTCTCAAGATTCTTTTTCTTTTATTGTCATTTGTCAACTATCTTTTTAACTTTGGTTTTTGAGTCATCTTACTAGTTTTCTCAAGGATGTCCTATCAAGGATTTAGAGGAGCAATGACGTTTCATGACTTGTCTTTTATTTGTTTTTTGTCTATGGTTTGTCTAGATAGAATGACTAGGGCAATCTTCTCCTTAGTATGAGTTAAGACACTCCTTGTCTATGACTGTCTGTTTTGTGCAGATGGATGACTTTGTACACTATGGTCTATCTCATATCATGGTGTGTACTATCCATTTGTGTCATGTCCCGCCAAATGATGATAAAAAAACAAGCATAGCATATTTGGAAAAATATCGAGATCATATGTTTTTCAATCAATCAACCTTCATTATTTCTTACTAACATTCTAAATTCATTCATGCTAACATTTCTCTTTTTCAACATAATGATAAAGTCCTGTGACACAATAAAAACATTAGATAATCTGCATATGCATACATTCTATAAACATTTCATATAGTTACATTTGTGTTTCATACGAATAAGAGAATTAACATCTTCATTACATATTTATGAAATAATTGCATAATAGGCATTCCATCATCATACATAACGAAAAAATTACATATACATTTCACCATCACATATACATAACATCATATAGAGCATTACATTCATTATCATAAGTAAATAAAGACATCAATAACATCATAGACTGCATAAAATCATCGCATGTAGAAGCATTCATTCATAACACATATATATACATCATCTAGGAACCATATTCATATAGAAGAAATGCATCACCATAAAATAGAATTGCATATCATATAGAAGCTGCCAAAATCATATATATATCACTCAAAATAATGTGTCATAGTACAATGTCTGAATGTATCCATAAATAAAAATGAGCTCGCAGGCTCTCTAATCAAAATACAATGTCTACATATATCAGTATCAATGTGTCCCACTACCACTACTGTCATGTGGTGAAGGTGGCAATAACTACCTTAGAGGTACTCTCTATGAGGTGGAAGGCCTATCATACGGACCTGTCCTCGGTGGTCCTACCACACCCTTTGTACTTTGTGTCCTAGTATGACTCCTGCTTTGTGATCTCTAGCTGCAAACCTCTAAAAAGCTAGGATATTTTTCTCTCTGTTGGAACAACTAACTCATATAAATCCTTGTAATATGATGCTCTCTCAACTTATCTAACTAGCTCATGAGAAAAACCATCAAATGAAGTGCCACTACAAAGGTGTTTGACCTCTATAAACTACTGCTTTATCTCTTGTCTCCAAGTGATGGCCTAATCTCTCTCCATGAGAGCACTTTCTCTCTTTATACGCATGGCATCAAGCTCTGCTCTCATCAGTCTCAACCTCTCCTCCAAAGCCTCCCTATCACTATCTCTAGGAGCCTCCTCATCCCGTCTCCCCTCAACAATCTAATCTCAAAGCTCTCTCTCCTACTCCTCCATAGGTATCTCCTCCTCAATATCATCCTCCCCATAGCCTGCTAGAATGCTAGGAGAATCAATGTCCATGTCAGCCTCCTCATCCTCTACTGGGTCCTCTCCACCAATATCTACCCCCACATGCTCCTCTACTACTACCTCCTCAGCATCATTCTCATCTCCAACTTGTGCCTTTGCTCCACCTCTGAGGTCTATCATTGGAACATCCTCTGCCTTTGCCTCTCAAATAGGTGAAAGTCCACCTATTCATTATCCTCACCTACCACCACCACCTCTACCATCATCACCACCCCGCTACCACCACCTCTACCACCATCTCTCCCTCTACTTCATTCTCTCGATCCTATGCCTCGTCTCTCAACTAGTGTCGACTGATTCAAATCTGTGTAAGGAATCAAACAATGTTCTGCCCACCATGCGTCAGATGCAGCTGTAGTCCTTAGATCCCCTACTCTGTCTCTCCATGCCCACTATAATGGCTATAAATCCTGTATCTCTGCCTCTGTAGTAGCTATTGGAATCATAGGACCCCAGTGTGGAACCTCTCTAGATGAACGAGCAAACTCTTCTCTACCTCTAGGCTCATCCTAAACCTCCCCAAACTATCTCAATACCTGATTTCACAAGTGTCTCTCAATAATATACACACTTGAAACAATCCTCCCAATCGGGTACTATGTCTACCTATAGTAAGTCAAATGCTCATCCTCATCAGACCATCTCTCACAATCCATGTATGACCTCCAAGTGAACTGATCAAAAATATCAAGTGCATGTCTCTAGTAACCTGTATCTCCGACATGAATCTGAGTGATGTTTCCTGTATACCAAAAAACATATGGAGATTTGGCCGATCACTCTGCAATAATAAGCGGATGAAATATCGCAATGTGCTCCCATGCCCAAATCATGAGCAGCATCGTACCATAACCCATAGATTGTGCGTCTCTATATAGTATGTCGTGTAGATGGAAGTATAGAATGCCCAATAAATATGGACCCCACGCATATATAGTCTCCCTCTCCAGCATCCCCACCAACATCTCTCACCACCTGAAAGGAAAACCATGACCTCATCGGTTTGGAAGTACTATCCCCCTATCAGTGTACATAGGATACAGTCTATCCTATCGTATTTTTCAGAAAACACTTGCCATCTGATCTCCTAGTGCTCTATCCCTAGGATCCTAATATCATCATACTAATAAAATCTAGCAAGCTCACTAAACCCATGTTGGGTATCATACATCACCCGATATCCTCTAATAGGTAGTCTCATTATCCTATATGCGTCCTCTAAAGTAACAGTCACCTCCCCAGTCAATAGATGAAATGACGATGTCTTTGAATGCCATCGCTCACACAACGCAGTCAACATGCCTCTGTTTGCCCAAATCTTGGGCATAGTAAGCACATGTTGTAGTCCAATTATCCATAGTAAATGAGTCTCAACACTGACCAACTGAGATCTCAACTCAAGCATATTAGGATGTGTCTCCCGAGTATATATCAAATCTAAAAAAACCTGCATTTAAACCAACATGTCAAAATTTTCAAGTTTTTCTTAGAATATTTTTTTTCGAAAAATTCACTAGCCAAATGTGGCTCACTATAACATCTGTGGGGCATTCATACAAATGAATTTAATCACAAGCATTTGCGTCACATATTTCATTTCTTAAAAATGCAAATGTTTTTCAAAATTACAAATGCGGTGCATTATTTTACATGTGTCTATCCTAAATGCATATGCGACTCACAACTACAAATGTGGTGCAATTTAATTCATATGCGTTGAATGCCTAACCTAGCATAAATTAGCATAGGCATCTTTTTACAGATGTGTCATTTTGCAGACACATGCATTGCACATGAACGCATATGCATCAAACGTGAAAGACCGCATTTATGAATTACTTTTTACATGTCTAAAACTACGTGCAAAACAAAATTTCAAAGGTTCATTTTAGGGTACATATTGGTGGTCCTGCATCAGCTGGCCTTCTATAAGTCTGAATCTGATAATCGCGATGTGCAACATAGGGTACTAGAGACATTTCCATCCTAAGGTCAAAGCAACTTTCTCAATTCTTCAACTCTTCCGGGTGTTCTATACATACTGAAAATTGGTCTAGGCCTATGAACACCACTTTCGACATTGTTTTCTATTATCCATGGTCATGATTAAATAATTTTTATTATTTAATTACCTTTCTAATACATATTTCTTCTATTAATTAAATACCCCTTTTTAATTAATTCAGTAGTTCATTAATTCATTTATTCAACTTGATTATTTAAATAAATCATAATTATTTAATTATGTCACTAACTAATTAATTCTTCCTTCTTTAATACCCCTTCGTAATACTTCAACTATAATTAAATATTTATTATTTAATTATTCATTTAACCCCCTTTATCTATAATTAAATATTTATTATTTAATTTATTCAATTCCACCTTTACAATAGTCAAATTAAATAAATTATCTTTATTTATTTAATTAAATCTTTCATTTTCGAATGTTGAGTTAAATTAACATTTAATTCATTTATTAATTATTTATGTCACATTCTTCTATCATTCAGTTATCTAGTCATTCACTCACCATCTGACTCAAGATCTATTTTAAATCCGCGAGTTATCTCTGGGTTCAGTATCCAACTATCTCTGCGAGAGGACTCTCAATCATGACTAGTCACTTAACTAGTTCTAACTCATGTGCATGAATGTGTCTATTAATTAAATATCTTTATTTAATTAATTAATTCATGTATGCATTCGAATTCTTCATATTCGAGTTCTAACTTTTCCTTTGACATTCAAATTATATTTCTTCTATTTGCAAAGACTCTTAACTGAAGATTAAATTGTTTATTTAATCGGGAACTCGTGTTCTTTCTATTTTTGAACAGTCTTGACACAAGATTAAGTTGTCGTTCTAATTTAGTCTTTATCTTGCAGTCTTTTCTAACTCATGTTCTAGCTGACATAAAACTCACATTGCATGACATTCATCAATCTCGTCCGTCAATCTCTCTTTGAATCTGAGTCGATCGTTCAAAAACCCAAAATCTATAAAATAGCCTATCATTATCATTATTCCTCCTCTCGAAATCATAAATTTTGATAAGAAACTTATCTTCGATATTTTTCTTAGACATTCAACAAGGCTATGCTTGCATCAATACTAAAAATTTGAGGGAAAGAATACTGAAACAACAAAATGGAGAAGGGCAATCGAGATAATTTGAAGGAGTGGACACATATCCAGTGAGAGATTTTCAATTGATTTGTTTAGTTTATTTATGTTTACTTGCTTCTTTCTTTGTTGTTTTGATTTAGATTATTTGTTAGATTAGAATTGATCATTGTAATTTGTGCAGCATTTAGCATTAATCCAAAAAATCTAGGTCTACAAATTCATTTATTAAATCTCTATTTTCTCTCAACATGGCATAAAAGGAGAATATTCCCTCAAATTTGAATTCAAATCCAAGTGGACTTAGTCCTTCCAACAAGGAATTTATTTGACCTTACAAGTCCTTTTTCCTTGAGCCAAGTGGCCATAACTCCATTTTCTTCCCTTTCCAGCAAGTCATTTCACTAATTTCAAATTCCACCTAATAAAATTTATTGGCACTTTCATCAAAATATGCACAAATTCCTCTATTCACATCTTGACAAGTGGCACTTGGCCATTGGATGTTGAATGATCCCACATTGCTCAAATCTTTCTCATTCTTCCAATTTGAAATCTATAAATAAGAGACTCTTTCTCTCATTCATCATCCACAATTTGAGAGCAAAGTTATTATCTTCAATTGAGAGCAATTTGATTCATCTTCTTGATTATTTTCCATCACCATAGCTAGGTTATTGCAGATTTTTGCAAGGATTCAAATTGTTCTTCACCATCAAGTGGATCAACCATGATTAAGCTTACAAAGGAGTTGGGAAAGGGTCAATTTCTACACATAATTGGCACCAATTCCCCCATGGGATCAAGTGTTTGAATTTTTTAAATTAGGATTTAACTTAGTTGTTTGTATTGTTCTTCATTCATTTCCTACTTTGAATATTTGTGGATGGATTTCATGGGGAATTCATAATCTAACTTGCATATTGATCTAATATTGTGCAGGTGTAGGAATGGGGTTCACACTAAGTGTGTAGAAAAAACTTTTTGCTCCATTCATATATCCTAGATGGTTGAAAACTCATCATAGATGGCCTCACAATTATGAGCTACCACTTTATTTTTTCAAATAGTTATATGTAAAGGTTCATTTACAGATAGATATGGAGTACACATTGTTGGCATATAGCTAGGATATTGTCTCATAAGTGTTTTCATTGATGGAAACCCAAGTCATGCGACTTAAGTATAATTTTGGATCTTACTGGAAGAATAGAGTAAACAATAGGGAATTTGGTTAAAGACATAAAAATTGATCTAAACACCCCACCGAATAGATATTTTTTGTTGTGGATCTTTGAGGAAGGTCTGATGAGTCTTGTAGTATCTTGATACTGATGCACACTCACTTGTAAGTGATCTAGGAGATACGGTGCATTAATTTGTTGATTATATATAATAGAAGTCCAACCTGACAAAGATGGAAATCATGGATGTATAAGATTTAATAAATAAAAGTCTTCAT
Organism: Sequoiadendron giganteum; assembly: GCA_007115665.2. Lineage (NCBI taxonomy): Eukaryota > Viridiplantae > Streptophyta > Pinopsida > Cupressales > Cupressaceae > Sequoiadendron > Sequoiadendron giganteum. Next base: position 97,596,247 of record CM021110.1, on the reverse strand, counting down.
GTTGGATTAAGTGTTATTTGGGTCCTCTCTTTGTCTTAACCAACTTTGGAGGAGGCACATAAATGTTTAGTGGTGGATTTGGCTGACAAGATAAAAGAAATTTAATATTTTACAAGCCGATTGTTGGATGAATAAGTCTTTGATCACATATATATAAGAGGTTGTTTCTATCATTTATGTAATGAAGGAAGGAGTGCAAAGAAAAGGGTGTGTGTGTAGTAGTGTGAATTATGAGATCCAACAATATAGTTGTGTGAATTTAATCATAAGTGTTGCAAAGAGCAAAGAAGAGAAGAATAGGGGAGAGCAATGCACAAAATCAGAAAGCAAACCCATAATCAAATCTATGAGATTCACTGGAATTGTTACCTAGCATGAATAGATGCTATTATCTCAGTTCACCCTTCAGATGGTTTTAATCTAAATTTTCTAGGGCAGTAAGCCTTTCTCTTTGAGCAATGAGCTCTAGGTAGTGCGCCTAAATGCAAGTGCATTCCTTTTGTAACACTGATTCACCCCCGTTTTCTGTGTTCCCTTGAGTCCAATAGGCTACACATATTTTCCTAAGCATGTTGGATAGGTTAGAGACAAGTTTTATGACAAAACTTAGTATAGACATCTTGATTTACACCACCCATGAACAAGAGGGCATTAGTTTGTCCATACCTTTTGGTTCTACCAAAATGGTTGGAATTAGTTGTAGTAGGGGATACAACAACATGCTCCACCAAATATTAGATTTTTGATAGTATTTCCAACATTACCACACAGATTGACCAAATGTCATTTGATTGCATTGGTAGATACTTATTACAACTGCAGATTATTCTTCCTTCTAAGGTACATCTACTACTTATGATCCATTTATTTGTATCGATCTACCATCACCATTAGATATTTCCCATATGAGTGAAAGGACTATGTGTAATGTGTGTGTAGTCTTTGTTACTGATTTGCTATCAACTTACCAGTTCATTACTGAGGAGCATGGGTTCCTTATTGATCATGTATCAACCCTTATCAAACATTGAAATCCTACAACACATAGGATCTAGGAGGTGGCAACTTCATAGGAAATTCCACACCATCCTACAGGCTCCCATGTGCAACATGTTTCTATTGATCTTGCAGCTTGTCTAGGTCCTCAACATGTTATAGATCACGTTGAGGTTATTACGACACCTAATCTTGTTCGTGGAACATATCGTGCACTTATTTTTGGCACTGATATTGTACGACCTATAAATGCAGGCCCCGAGGTGTCGTTGCACTCTTGTGATATTAGTGGGATTGGTAGAGCCCTCAATGATATACCATAGGTACTTGAATAATTTATATATAAATTGTGTTCTAAAAATTTACATGTGTAAATATATTTTAAATAAAATTGATTTTAAATTAGTGAAATAACTTCTGATTAAAATCATGTATTTGAAAATTTTGAGCAGTATGGTGATTATTCAAAGTTTTGAAATTTGGAGCATGATGGCTATCCCATGCATTATATAGCTAAGGTACATTTAAATAATAAAAAAATAAATTACTTGATGTACATTTGAACATATTGAACTTATACATTGTAAGTTTTAGATAATTTTACATATATGTACACATGTGTTTTAAATTAAATTACATGTACTTGAACTTGTGTGAGGCTTGGGATAGGGCATAGGACAAGGATCGGGACAGGAATCAAGACAACTTGGATCAAGAGAGGGATCGATATAGCTGAGATTAGGACATGGATCGAGAGAGAGATCAGGGCATGGATCAAATGATTTTATTCATACTAGATATCCTTCTATTTGAGTTGTTTTACATATTTTATAGTATTATGGTTTGAACTCTTATTATGCTAGACACTTGTTATGATTTACATCACATTACATACATTTAAATTATGGTATACAATTTTTATGATTTACATCACATTATTATGGTTTTATTTATTTAGCAAGTTTGTACCTTAATATTTTTTTCCTTAAATGTGTTCTTTATCAAAATTATAGTTACACATATTATTTTTTTCTTTATTTAAGTCAATCTTGATTAGTTTTGAAATCATCCTTTGATTAATTGTAAGCATTGAACCTAAATAAAAATGTTGGACTATAATGGTTGCTCTTTGTAAATTTAAAAAGATGGATGTAATTAATTATAGAAATGAATTTATGTCTTTAAATAGGTCAATAAATCTAGAAATAATTTGAATGAAAATATGAAAGTTAGGTCAATTCCTAAGAGATGATGTTATAAGTGGAGTTTTGTATTGTATATGAAAAAATACATGTGCTTGACAAAAAAGAGAGAGATTCAATTCAAGCTATAAGTGGAGTTAAACAAATGAAATCAAATATTCTTGATCTTAAGAATTCCATGGAACAAATGCATTTGGAAATAGATGATAAGGAATTTCTAGGAAAAAAATTCATTTTTAAAGTCACTAGGTTAAATTTATTGCATATGATGCTATAAGTGGAGTTGAACAAATAAAATCAAAGGTTCTTGAACTTAAGAATTCCATATAGTCTAATACACATGAATTTACATTTACAAGAAAAGAAAGTGATCTAGATGATGCTATAAGTGGAGTTTGAAATGTAAATGAAGTCAAAGATTCTTGAACTTAAGAATTCCATGGAACATAAAAATGCAATTGGAAATATATGATAAGGAATTAGGAAAAATGTTTATTTTTAAAGTCACTAGGTTAAATTTATTGCATATGATGCTATAAGTGGAGAACTGAACAAATGAAATCAAATATTCTTGAACATAAGAATTATATGGAACATAAAAATGCAATTTTGGAAATAGGTGATCTAGGAGTTTAGGCAAAATTTTCATTTTTAAAGTCACTAGCTTTTGTATTGCTTATGATAACATATAAGTGAATTTGAACAATTGAAATCAAAGATTCTTGAACTTAAGAATTCCATGGACCAAATGCAATTGAAAATAGATGATTTAAGGAATTTCTAGAAAATATGATTTTTAAAAGTTACTAGGTTTTGTATTGCATATGATGCACTATAAGTGGAGTTGAACAAATTAAACCAAAGATTCTTGAACTTAAGAATTCCATGTCCAACATAAAAATGCAATTGGAAATAGATGATTTAAAGTAATTTAGGAAACATGTGAACATTTTTAAATTCACTCGGTTTTGTATTGCATATGATCTAGCATATAAGTGGAGTTGAACAAATGAAATCAAAGATTCTTGAACTTAAGAATTTCATATAATCTAATACACATGAATTTACATGCACAAGTAATGAAAGTGGTCTAGATGATGCTATAAGTGGATTTTCAAATGTAAATGAAATAAAATATTCTAGAACTTAATAATTCCACATGGAAAAAATTTAAATACAATTAGAAATAGATGACCAAGACTTTGAAAAAAACCCATTCTAAATCATGTCACATGTCCAATCAATATAGATATCTATATCTATTAAAAGTTTAAGTATATATATATATCTAGTCATGCATATCCGAAAAATAACTTAAAGCTCTTGGTACATATAATTTGGATACTCTCCATCTTTAACTATCTCTAAAATCTTTTCATTATCTTCAATAGGAAACCTCCACTTTTGTTTGACATGTCCTCTTTTAGGTAAAGTTTCTAAGTGACTATAATGTAGAACCTTTTGTCCTAGCATATAATAAAAAAATATAATACCATTTCTATATATCTTTATTTTTTGATAATATGTGCCTTCAATAATGACTGATCCAATGGGCTACTCTTGTCCATCACCATTTTTCATCAATTCCACCAATCTGCATTTTTGGTTGCGTACATCTTAGTAGATACTAATCTACACTATTTTTATTGTCAAGATCTGCAACAATAGTGAAAATATCTCTTGAACACACCATGTAGTACAAACTATAAATATTTAATACTTATATATAAGCATGCTTGAAACTTACTTGTAGAATATATAAATCAATTTTAAGTTAATCAATTTATATGCCTGTAACAAATAAATCAAATACACGATCATAATCAACTGAATATAGAGGATCATAGCCATCAAAATTGTAATTTTCTTCAAAATGAGGCATTGATACTAATTGTTTCATTTCCCATCATGAAACATACCCATCTCTAATATTCTCACATTCAACAATATTTTCATTATCCTCAATGAAATCAACACAAAAACACGATTTTTTTCTCACATTAATTGCATAAGGCTTGCTACCTCCCATTGTCATGATTTGATGAAAACTTCTAATACCATTAATTATTTGACAATTATAAGGATTTTATCGTTCAATATCTATAAATTAAAAACATCCAAGTGATTAAAAAGTGAATATATATATATATTTAAATTTGAAGATTCAATTAAATCATGTACACACACTTTGAAATTCAAATAAAGTTTTTTGACTAGATGTACCTATAACTTCCCAAAACTAATGTGTGTTGTATGTTGAGTTATGAGCTTAAAAAGTATTATTTCACCATTCAAAATTTTCATTTGCATTCTATATGGCATTACCTGCAAGTACATGTTGGCAAAAAAAATTAGGTTACTTGAGGTTTAAGAATTTAATTTAGTTTAAACAGATTTTTTTAAAAATTTATATTCCATATATGGTGTTACTTGTAAGTTCAGGTTGATGAAGTGCACACTTCACAAATGCGCTTGCTCCATCGTGCTCTCCTTTTCCATTTCCACTCTCATAAAAATTCCACAAAAAATTGGTGCCAATTCTAGAATGTTGTTGGCTTAACCAATTAAAATCTTTTGTAGACTTAAAGTATCCTATGAAGTTACAAATAATTACATTTGAAAACCTTGAATTATTTTCAAAAAACTAGATATATATACTTATATACATTAATAAATGTGTAGACAACATATTATATAAGTAATTGAACAATTTAAGTCTCAAAGTTAAGTAAATAAATTTAAAATTAAAAAAAAATCAACACTTACCAACACATCCATCAGATCATATCTAGTGTTGTTTAACATTTATGGCACATTCTAAAACAATGAGCCACATAGTTTCTATCATGACCTATATCATCACTGATATAAAATTGAACCTCTTTGATGATAATTTGATCATATTTGCTACTTTGTAAACCATCTACATGTAACTCAAAATGCCTATAGAAAAATTGCACAAAGATTGAAAATTTCTCTAAATAATAATATTGAATTTGAATCTCAGTTTGAGGACTAACTGTATAGTTCTCAAATAAATCTACAATAAAGAGAAAACAACCTAGTGGAAAGCAATTCTTTGAATCATGAAATTTCTTAGCTTTCCATGTTGCACCATGAAAAATTTGGATATGTGGATATATGATAATGCAAAATTTATTCATGAATTCACTGTAAGGAAATCCACTCTCTTTGAGAATAATGTTTTTGGCCTCGACTCCTGACTTTGATGAGTATTTCTCATAGTCAAATCTCTTCCAAATAGCTTACACTAAATAATCAATATTGTCAACCTGTAAAATATTCTTCAAATTTCCACAATCATTACACATATTTGTTATACACTATACATTGAACTCATCTAAACCTTCTAATTTTTTGCATACAAGAGACATCACAAATTGTGTTTTGCTTCTAGGGATGGCTATATTTTGATCAATTACTGCCATAGTTTTTTTATATGGTTGTAGGTGTAGATCAAATTCAACATGATTTCAACAACAAATTTTACGTACTTTATTTATATGTAAAAAAATTGATGGTCGTGGTGTCTCAAACATCCTTTGAAAAATCTTCACATTTGAAAATTCTTTCTCGAATGCTTCAAAATGATCACTTTGTGTTGTAACTAAAAAATATTTTGGATGAGAAATTTTTGTACCATCTTCACCTATTATTTGTACAGTATCCCTTCTATTGGAAGAAACACGAGAGTGGTTGGTCCAATATTCAACCACCTATTTGTTTACATCTTCTGAAATTATATCTTTTCAGGGAACCCTACAAATATTTATCCAGATTTTCTCAATATTTTCATCTATTTTATTTCTCTTTTCAATATAAATTTGAACAGTTCTCCTAGAAACATTTAGTAATTCAAAAATTTCTTGAACTTGTCTTCTATGTGATAATTTCTTACTAGAAATTATAGTCATCAATGCTCTACATGCAACACTTGGATCACTAGCTTGCCTCTTGTTTTCAAGACAATTCAATGCTTATTGCAAGTTTTCAACAATTGTTTGTTTTAATGAACCTCGTAACTTTTTCTTATTATCAACCCCTAACAAATCCAAAATAGGGGTCATTTCTTTTTACCTAAATAACTTTGCAAATAATTGTGCTCTTCCAATTAGAGAATTTTCTTTAAAAAATTCATCCCATATTATTTTAGAGTGTAATTTTATTGTGCTTTCAGATATCATATCTTTAGATGAAATATTATGGAAAAGAGAATCCTCATCCATCTCCATCAGATTTTGCATACCATAAAAAAAATTCTATTACTAGGTTCAACTTGTTCTTGTACCTGTACATCACCTTGTTCATCAATAATTTACATGGGTTGTTCTTTAGTAGATGTTCCTTCACCCAATTTTCTCTTCTTCTCTCTTGTTCAATCATACTTCCTCACTCTGTTCCTTGGACTACCCATCATAAATTGCAATCAAATTTTAATTCACCTACATACAAATGTACACACATGCTTTCAATGAATGTATAGTTAATATTGCATAAATAGAACACTAAATAAATTATTCATTTGTTAAAGCCAAAGTAAAAAGTGAAAAATAAATTATAATATTGGTTTTAAAAACATAATGAGCTTGTATTTAAATACTATAAGCACTCTATAACCTCAAGCATCATCTAAAATTCAGATATATATATAGGTAAAATTCATGTGTACACAACATGTAAGAAATAATTAGCATGAGCCACACACTGGATTATTGTCTAGTATATTTGTATTGGTCCATAAAAATAACATGTAAACATTTAAATAAAAATAAAGAAAAGAAAAACCAAGTAGGTAGATAAAATTTAATTAGGATATTGAAATAATTCAAGTCCCCAAGAAGATTACAACCATATTAGATAATCATACTCAAATTTTGAACTTCTTTGAACTTGAATATAAGGGTCCTACATTACTTAAAAATGTTATATTTATCTAGTGATGTATAGGATGATAAGGTTCATCAATTAAAATTTATTTAAATACATGTATAAATTTTACAATAAAGGTTCATCAATTAATTTGTACATGAGCTCGATATACCTAAATGTGTAGATCACCAATTAGAATTTTTACATGTAATCAATTCAAGTGAACCTAAGACATGTGCCAACCTAATACAAGAGCATGGGAAAACTTGGAAAACATGTCAGGAATTTAAAATTAACAATTAAAGGAATTGGACTTGGATAGAGGCTCAGTTAGTGTATGCCATGTAGGTGAGGTTGAGGAAATAAATTTAAGGGAAAAAAATAAATTAATCCTGCTAAAGTATGAGTGTCTAGATAAACATGAGACAATCTTGATGAACTTTGAATCTAGCATGAAACTACCACTTCATCTCATTTTTTCAAATATTGGATTTCATGTGTACATTATTTCACACCTAAGGATTTTGATGTGGGGGCACGATAGGTTGGATAAGGAACATTATATAAAAGGATCTAGGGTGAACACATGAGAGTAGATAATTTTACAAGGAAGGAGTTAAATTCACAAGAACAAGGGATGGAACCCACACATGGGAAATAAATGAAAAGTAGAGAAGAGAAGAGTTGCAATGGAAAACATGATTTTGCACATGCATAAAGCTAGTTTTCCTAGATGGGTAGGATAGTATAATGAAAATCATGAGGGGTGAAGGAATGATGCCTCTAATTTAAATGTATCATAATAAAAGACCTATATGATGTGAAAGAGACAAAACATGATATATCTCCTATGAAAAGGTATATAGAAATGAAAGGATAAAATGTAAAGGGGAAAGTATGATTCCTTAAATGCAAGGATGTGAAAAATAGAATCACACTATGTTAAGGAGGAAGGATTAATGACCTAAAATGTAAGGATATAGCCATATAAGCATAAGATGTAAAGGGATAGAGACATGATTCCCATAATATGAAGATGAAATGATGAAGGTATAAGATGTAATGGAATTCATGATGCCTTCTACTCTATGTGGTAACTCTAAAAGTGTGACATGATTATATATAGGATAAAATAAAATAATCAATAGTCAAGAATAATGTGGAAAAACATGAGAAAAGTATCGTAATATACATGAAAATGTAAGAATTAACGAGGAAACATGAGAAACTAAAATTATAAGGCAAGTATCATAAAATCCCAATTACTAAACAAAATTCTAATAAATATAAGCATGCAACACATAAAATAGAAAAATAATATGTATAAGATAAGTCCAAGTTGGATATAAAAGTAAAGGAAAAGGTAAATAAAAAACAGGCATAAGGAGGATGTACACAAGAATAGGAGGAAATATTTCAAAATAAATTGGAAACTAAAATGACTCCAAGAAGGGAAGATAAGAATGGAACCAAATATAAAAGATACAATAAGTGTGAAAATCATAACAAACAAGGTGTATAAAAAATCTAAAATATAAAGAATTAAAAGGTATATGGAAGAATGGGTGAGGGGGCTCACAATATACATGACATATACAAAAATTAAAAAGTGAAAATGATACCAAGAAGAAATGACATAAAAATGATAACACGTGTTTAAATTTTCTTTTGTCAAAATGTAATACAAAAGGTGTCTTTGCATCATCCCCATGCTAACTAGGAATGTGAAAATGTTCATAAAGCCAAGAAAAAGAATAGAAGAACATAGAATTGGTGATCAATAATAATGAAATCTAAAAATTAAATTCATATATCTCATATTAGGTGGTTTCTCTTTGTCATGGGAAACCTCAATATCATCATGTAATGTAAGAAAAGATGATGAAGTATGAATGTGAATACATGATCTAGGCTAACAAAATATCATCAATACATATATTCCAAGCATCATGATAGGTATATATCTAAATGAATATTGATAGGTCTCACATGAGCTATGAGAGAATGGTGATTATGAAGCACATCATAATGTATAAAATAGGGAAGGATATTAAAAGAACATGGCTCTATGGACATATCTAATCATCATGATATGTAGAAGGAATATCATCATAAGATGAAACAATTTCATGTATAAATAAGGGAGAAGTAGCTTCATCAAATAATACATAAGTATTATCTAAAACACACTAGGTGAAGTTAAGCATATTTTTACAAATTTCATAGTACAAGTTTGTAGGTGCACTTGAATGATCCAAAATTGTGGGTCATTGTACATGTGTACACCATAACCTAATAACCCTAGTTCTCAACCATATTCAAATGAAAAATAGTGAAAACTAACTTCAAATGAACCCATGAAAATAGTGATATAATAAATTATAGGTTGAAGATTAATGCACCTTCAAAAACAACTCTTCTGTTGTCGAAATATATTTTCTTTTGTCGAAATAAGTCTTCTATTGTCGAAATATGTTTTATTTTGTATAAATAAGTCTTCATTTGTATTTTAGAAAATTTTCTTGAATTAAAAAAATCTAAACAAAAAAAATATTTATATGGATAGTTTTCAGCCTAAAATATTTCGATCGACCACCTATCGGCCGGTCATGGTTTGTTCGAGTAGGTTTTTGGTGAAACCTCTCAATTAGAATTTGCTCAACCAAAAATGGTTCGATCGAAAATATCTAGTTGGCATCCTACTTGGCAACCAACTCAACTTTTTTCAGACTTTTTTGAAACATTCAACTTCAACAGAGTATATCTTCAGTCAGAATGATTTTTTCTAAAAAAATTTAAAAATACCCTTTTGTAGCGCTTAGAGTGGTGAATCCAAATATGTAATTTTCTATATATTTTGATTAGTTTTAATATATTTTATTTTTAAATAATTCATGTAGGTTGTTAAAGTTAAAAAAGAGGCTGATTACAAATTAAAAAAAATAGTAAAACATATATTTATTTTTTTGAAAATTATTAAAAAAATAGACAATAGTTGATGTCCAATGAAAACTGTCAAATTCTAACAAGTTTGAATTTAAAACGTTATTAAAAGAAAAATATACATCAAAATTTGAAAAAAAAATTCCATGCACTAGATATTGAAGTTGCCTATTTGGAGAAAAAAAATTAGTGGAAAATAAAGCTTTTTTCAATTTGTTTCTTGACATCCATTAAATGCCACTTTTTTTTGAAATTTTTCAGTATTCCAAAATCTATTCTTAAATTAATAAAAAAAATAATGAAAACAATTTTTAAAAAATATGAAAAAATTATAGGAATAAACTTCATCAAAATTTCTACATTTCATTAGTTTATATCCTTTTGAAAATCAAAATATACAGACCACTTTTATGTGGTCAAAGTTCATAAATTGTTTCGTTGATGGTCAATTCATTTATAAAGCATGACATAGGTTTGTGCTTTTACCCTCAAATGCATTCCTATTTTTGGAGGTGACCTTACATTTTTATTTGATCATTATTCTTTAGACTTTTGGTACCTGTTCCATATATATCTTTGAGTTCCAAATGTTTTTCTGTTGTTTTCTATCTGATTCGAGTAGTGTCATTGGGGGCACTCATGCAAATTTTTGTCTTCCTAATCTTGATTATCATCTATTTCAAAGGAGGTTCTTCTTTCAACATTATTCAAATTATTTTTCGATAATTTTTGTAGCTTCTTCATCCTACAATGGTGTTCCTCATGTTTATCCTTTGTTTGTATTGTTTTTAGGATATTATTTTGGTGGATTTTTAATCCTTCACTTTATTTTGGAGGCTTTTCAATCCCTCACTCTTGTTTGGAGGATTCTTAGTCCTTCACTTGTATTTCTTTCTTTTGGAGGGGATTTTTCTCCTTTTCTCTAGTTTTGAGAGATATTTGTTTTGTACATGGGTATCTCACTAGGCCTTGTTTGTAGGGACCCATCATGCATTCATCTTTAGAGGTTTGAGATTCTCCCTAAGTTTCACTTAAGAGGGTGTTAGAGTAAAAGTTATTTCCTAATTAATTATTGAAGTGTAGGAAAAGGTGAGGTGATCAACATGAAATGATTAAAAGGGTATAGGATTCACCTATACTCTCTTTATTTTCATTAGGAAAAGAGATCTGCCAAATATAGGATTAATTTTCAACCTTTAGGTGAGTCAACCCTATTAAAGGATCTACAATTTCTTTTTATGATATAAAATGACAAATATGACTGAAATACACTTTGGAGAGATAAAAATAAAATACTTAATAAACTCAATTGTATGCTGTAAAGCTTGAAATTCAGATTAAAAGGATAACACAAACATAAACAACTTCCCGAAAGATCTGAGAACGGTAAAATATTATGCACCTGGTCTAAAAATTGTGTTTTATAGCCTGAAGTAGGATAAATTTTCCCTAGGGCGAATGGGTCCTAGTAGCCATTTCTATAACTTATAAATATGGATTTGTAGCCTTTTGTCCGTATTTTCTTCTTGTACCTATAAACCCTAGATCCTAGATTTGGACCTATAGAAAATATGCAAAATAAAATCTTGTTTTGGGTGTATAGGGGTTTTCCTTAGTCAAACCCCAAGTTTTGCAATTAAACCTTGATGAAATTATATAAATCTGATAAATAAAAATATGTGAAAGCCCTAACCTTAAGTGTATGTAAGGTTGTTAAGAGACAAAATGTAGAGAAACCCTACTCAAGTACATTAGAGCATGATTCCTATATGATAATGAAAAATGATAAAGATTCAATTGGGAAGAAGTCCATACACCCCAATAAAATCTAAAATATGTTAATACCTTGCTTTAAGTAGCTAGTAGAATGAAAAATGAAGATGGGATCACTAGAAAGGTCATTAGATTAAGAATAATTCACAAATTCATCTCCCAAACCTAGAATCCATCATGATCCAAAAAGCATCAACCTCCAATCATGGTTAACGCTTGATCAAATCTTTGACAAAATGAGCTCGAAGATCTACAAGTAAAATAAAATGTTTCTCCAAGAATTAAACTTTTTCTTGGTTTAACGTTATCCAAAATTTCTCCTTTTCTCCTTGATCTCTCAAATTTGTTCTCTTGCTCATCTAGTTTGAAATGGTGAAAAGGACTAGGTTGTATAGGATTCTTCTCTAATTTCTTGAATATTGTATCATGCTAGTTGACATGTCAAACTTGAATTTGGAGCTTGAAAATATCACCAAAAACATATTAAAATTTTTATTTTTGAGCCTATTGGGAACCCATTCACCCAAGGGAAAATGGGTCATGGCCTTAAAAACTAGGATCAATATGTTTCAGGGTTTTAAATTAATTAAATACATTTATTCAATGCATGTTGCAATGTTGGAAAATGATAAAAATAGGCCTTGAGATGCATAATAAAGGGGTCTAGGGGCCTACTTATAAAGCATAAAAATGCATATATGTAAGGTCACTAAAATAGGTCCAAATTAAGTGTTAAATTGTACTATCACATAAAAAGGAATATAATTCTCTACACTACAATTATTTATTTAATTATTAAGTTACTTTTATTCTAATTAATTAAGTAAGTACTTAGTGTTGATGCGGATGTTAGTTGCACACCAACAAATAGATAAAATTCTCACAGACACACTATAGGAACCTATCTTTCTTGAAAGATTGCACCAAGAAAACCTAAATCTTAGGCTAACTTAGCTAAATCCCAAGATTCGTTTATGTCGAGTCTTGACGCACTAGGTTCGCTCATAGTTCATTGTGATAATGTTGTTACACACGATGGGTAAATGATCCTTATGTTTTTAAAAGGCATCATAAAGATATAAAAAATAATCTCAGCTTGGTCATTCAATAACTTCATGAAATCAACAAATTTGCAACAATATTTCATGAAATTCAAATAACTTGCATTCATCCAAGTAGATTTAGCTTTAATCATTCAACAATATCATGGAATAAAAATATTTACAATTAAAACTCCATGCATTCATCACTTTTTTAGAGCATTTTCTGAAATTTAAACATCTATTCTAAAATAAATCATAAAAAATTACTTAAAAGTAAAATTTCTCGTAGGTATTATCCACACATGCATTAAGAAATAACTAAACTAGAGAAAACCATTCCATACATCACCAAATTGCTTTACATCTAGGCACAAAATTATGTGAGATTTTAAAGAAATGGGTGATTATTCACGACCAGATAGTGTCAGTATGCACCCTTATATGGTGCAGCACACAGTCTTGTATGATAGGGAAATCCAACCAAAACATATCCTGACCTTTTATAAGAACAAGAAATTCGGGAAATCCAACCAAAACATGAGAGGGAATCCAAGGAAAAAATCACAAAAAGGCACGTGGAATATGACAACTGGAAGGAGAACTTATGAATAAGTCAATAGATGTCAACCTTCTTTATCACTTTAAAATCTTTCGAGTCCTCCATATTTAAAATATAATTAGGAAATTAATTTGGAGTCTATTGGCACTATAAAATTCTGCAAATTTGAGATGCCTATTTTAAAATTTTGCTTCTGCACTTTCAGAAGTGCACCTGAACAATCAGTCCTGACTAACCCACTTTGGAGGCTTGTAATTTAAAGCCTATTGATTTTCGTGCAAAACCAATTTGCAAACATACTCAGTAGACATATGTGAGCAGGCATGTCAAATTTTAGCTTCCCATGATGAGTTCTGACAGTGTTTCAAAAAGTGAAGCTGGAAGATTTCTGCACTATTCTGCTATTTGCAAATAGTCAGTTTGTGAAACAACTTCCTGTTTGAGCTTGGTTTTTGCAACCAATTCACTGTCATGTCAAAACAAATGTTGTTCCATATTCTCCATATCAAAGTGATCCCGGGTGTCAATTTTTAGCAGATCGAAACCAAATGCAGATTGTTCTATTTTGCAGCTGCATTCCTGGGAGATTTTTTGAGAAGCAAAATTCAACTGTCAATAACTTTTGACCGGTGATGATTCAAGAAAATTCTTTTTGCACATGTGCTCGGGGTATCTTAATGTTTCACTGTGTCTAATGGCAGCTCATCAAGGGTTGATTTGCTATATTTACAAATCAGCAGTCGGGTGTGTTCTAATTGGTTTAGTACAGCTATTGTTTCAGAACAACTATTGTTTCAGAAAGGTTCAGTTGACCAACTTTGCCGATTAATATCCGGTTCCTCATGATCTGTTTCTCTAAGCCATCTTTTTCACTGTACTTTTGGATCAAATGACTATGTGTTTGCAAGTTTTTATGGTTTCACAAGGTCGTTTGCCCAGTTTTCAAGGCCGATTCCTGAGGCAACTTGACATGTTTTACCCATTTTGCAAAAGTGACAGAAAGCAAATTTTATTGGCAACTCAGTTTATCCTTTCAATTCCAGAACATCTTGAAGCACTCAGAGGTTGGGTCTCATCAATTTGGAGTTGAAGCTTGTTTAAAAATGATTTTTTTTTTAGTTGGTCCCACATGGGGACTCGGCATGCTTCACAACATGTAAAGGCATTCATACCATTACTATGGTAATATTATGAGTCAAAGTAGTAAAAGCTCATATTGAAATATGATTTCAAAGCCATCAATGTGAACTTGGGGATAGACATATCGTAAAGGGAAACTCATTTTAAGGTGCTAGTATTTCTCAAAGTTTCTCTGAATGAGGTATACATGTGGGACTTGATTGAGTGATGGAGTTATGCATCTTGCTATCAAAGTGTTGTAGCCATGAGATCATACTTCCGTTACTATAGTATTCTCAGTCAAAGATTATGTATGATGAATGAGATTTATCAGGAACTTTAATAAGTGTTGTGCTGAATTAGTTCATAACCAAGACAAGTTTATCTTCTTGCCTACCTATAAATCTTAAATATGGTTCTATGGAGTTATGATAAAAGCAACATAATGCACAAAATGATTTTATTTAAAAGGTTTCATAAGTCTTTTCAATGTAGAAGAATGTTCATATTAATGATAGTAGAAATGGTCTATTGGCAACCTGCAAATTTGTGATATAGAGCGGGAGCATCTTGTTGCTATGGCACGATTTGGTGGAGTGGTGTATGGACATCCATCAAGGCATAAAGAATGGAATAGCCAAGCCCCGTTAACCATGTAGGATGGTGGTGGTTTGTAAAGGAACAGTGTTACGGCAGCACATCAGGTGCCATCGAGCCAGAGGATGGAGGATTCCACAGAGGCATGCGGCCACTGTGTAATGTGAAGCATTAGTAACCTTCAAGCGACTGCCATTGGTAGGGTATGGCGCAACAAACCAGTGGACTAAATGTGGCGCGGGTCCTGGAGCAAAGTATATGGAAATTCATCAAAATACAAAGAATTATTGTGGTCATCATATTGCTTGGACAGTGGAGTGTATGCACCAAAATACATCCAAAATGGATATTTTGAAAAGGTTGTAGCATGTCCATGGATGACTTGGCATATGCAAGAAGCAGGGAGAGACCCATGCCAAGAGACCCACACCAAACAAAACAATAGGTGCGCGGCTTGGGAGCTCAAAGGAGCAATGCATAAGAAGCAGGTGAATGCACAAGAATGCCCATCAATGCGTGGCTGGCTGGAGCAGAGCACATAAAATACTTTGTTAGAAAGGACTTAGAAACTTTTAAAAAAATACAACAGGGGCCTGCGCAGCACAAGGAATATGGGGCCATACAATGAGGTGAAGGGCGCGACAGCATGTGGGGAGACCCATGAGCAATGAGGAGGGAGTGAAGATCCCCGCACCATGTATGGTAGAGAGGCCTGCAGTAGGCATGGAGGAGAGGAGCACGCCAGGCATGCGATGAGGGAAGAGCATGTGGGAGGCCCAACATGGCTCGCATCCAAGCAAGCAGTGAGGGCTCACGCATACCGGTGGGAGACCCGTGTTGCAGGAGAGCGAGAAACATGGAGGCCTGTGTGTATAAAGGATGGCACCATGGAATAGGGGTCCACGCGGTCAACCAGTGAGGATGGGCGCACATAAGCATCAAACTTCCCATGCCAGAGGAGAATTGGAAGGCAGGGATCAAGGAACCACAGAGGGTCTGCACGAGTAGGTGAAAATTCAAGACCATCACGCGCAAAAGGGGTGAAGCAAACAACCAGAAAGGAGGATGGGTGCGGTTTGGAGGAGGATTCCAAGGAGATCTGCAGCCAAGCAAGAAGGAGGCTCGTACCAGTGAGGGAAATACGAGCTACAAGATGAGAGGAGAAGCCAGTCAGCAAAGAGCCTACAGCCAACCAACAAGACCACACACAGAACTAGGGAGTCTAAGGGAAAATGCGGCCTGTTGTGAGGGTCCTGCATGGTCTGCCAGTGGAGCTCGCGCCCATGATGAAGTGAGCACCAAGTGAGTGTGGCGCGGCCACTGAGAAGGGAAAGGCTTGAACCAGCTATCCAGGGAGAAGTAGCCCGTGCCAGGAGATAAAAAAATTAAGGAAACAAGGCAGGTGCAGTTTTGAAAGCAGGCCGCAATGAATGCCCGTGATGTATGCAGAGCGCAGAGAAGTTTCGGGCAAACAAAGAGAACTAGGGTAAAATCTCACAAGCCTCGCAAGAGGAATGATGACTTAAGAAAAATTCTTGCGAGGCTAGTGAGATTTAGCCATGTGCAACGGTGGGCCCTGAATGAAATTTTTTAATGTTTCCAGATGAAACTTTTCTTATAGAAATTTATCAAGTGTAAAATGCAAGTTTCGGGCATGGGGAAAAGTGAATTCATTATTCACTTTATAAGCGAATATAACATGCTATACAATAAAATAAGGTGTGTGCCCAAATGTTAAATTTTTAAGATTTTAATATTTACTGGGAGATAAAAGGTTCTTCACGGGCCACAATCTTACTTTGCTGGGTAAAAGTGAATAAAGTATTCACAAATGTTGAGAATGATATTTTAATTGAGGAGGTGAAATATTTTATTGCTGGGCAATAAAATATAATGTGAATTTGGTGAAAATATTAAAGTATGGCCTAATGGTTTTTAAAGACCTTCATTGCATTTAAAATAATAATGAGAGGGTACGGGTAAAATATTTGTATACCCATAATGTAATACTTGAAGTCATCATTATTTTAAAAATGTTGTTTTAAATATGAAATGTAAAAGGGCTTTCATGGAAAGGCTAAATATTTTCACGGGTAAATAATTTATTTGCTAGGCAAGGTAAAATTGCAAAGTGTGGCTGGAGCAAATAAAATGAATTTTATATTCATCTATATTTGGGGTGGTTTTCAATATGGAACATTCTTTTGCTAGAGGTAGAGTATAAAGTGAATATGCAACTATAAAGTGCAGCATAGAAAAAGGCTGAAACAGGTTTTCATAGGAAAGAAGTTTTGAGCAGCTGGATGAAATAAGAGGAATCTCCACATGAGCAGATTTTCTGTTGCTGGGTAATGATAGGCAAATGAAGTTTTGAGTGGTAGAATTTGTTGCTGTAGAGGAGGAAGAGAGGATATTATTTTTAAATTGATCAACGGGAATGGAGATGCCATGTGTCTGCAAAAGATTCAAATTTAGGGCTGCTCTTGTTTCCTTCTATTCTCTATATCTTCTTTTCTCTTCTCATTGTAAAGTGTTCTAAAATTTTGTATTGGACAATGTAGATAGAGATTTGTATTTTCGAAGTCAAGTTTTGAGTCTGTAAGCTGTAAATTTAAGAATTCAAGAGTAAATATAGTCAGTTATGCAATTAATATCATGAAAGTGCTTCCACATTCATGAATGTCATCAGATTGTCTCCATTTTTGTACACTTTCAGTCATATAAATTCAATAATACAAAGTGTCTTTGAGTTTATCATCTCAAGTTTCATGAGATTGTTTTGTTTGGTCACTGTTATGTTTCAAGGAAATGGTTAAAATACTTTGAGCGGGTGATTGTGATTTTAGGTGTGTAGATAGGATTTGATAAGAAGAATCTAATTGATGATAAGAGAGGTATTGTTGGTGCAAGACACTAACAGTTAATGCAAAGCATTAGCAATTTAAATCCACTGGTTGAGGATTGTTTGTTGGAGAATTCGTTTTATGTGTTTGACTCCATGGCCCAGAGCTGACACTAATTTTTTATGCAATTTTGTGCATCTCAGAAACAAGATTTTAAATGTAAAATCATTCTTGTTCTTATTGTTCGGAGAGTTGTGTCTATCATGTTCTCCTTGATGATTAGTGAAATTCATTGAATAGTTTGCTAGTATTGAGTGATATTTTAGGTTTCTCAACAATTCTATGAGAGCATAATATGTTAAGTAATATCCTGTTGCTTGTGTGTCTAGATTGTTTGATATTGCTAAAGGGTTACCCCCCTAGGTCTTACAAAGCCTGAAGTGTAGGAGAAATGTGTATCCATTCCATTTCCTGTCAGTTGGCCACTAGTTTTTGTGGTTCTTTATAGTGGAGGTTGGCTACCTCTTAGGGAATTGCAAATCCTAGCTGGGTTGCTATTTTAAACACCATCAAAATGGCAACTCCGCTGGGGAGAATTTGAGAAAATTCCAATTATAGAATCTAGCCTTAAGAGTCAGTGCATAGAGTCAGATTATTTGTCATTCTGAATTTTTTCAAGTTTGAAAGATTTCAACCCTGGAGAAGAAAGTGTTGCAGTGATCCTGAACAGTTTTGTAATATGTGGTGCTCTGCTGGTGGAAAGGAACTTAGAAAGAAGTTTAACTATAAAAGAACTTCATACTGCTTGAAGTTCAGTCCTCTGTGAGAAGAGGTGGCGACTCTGTTGATTGAACCTGTTAAAATTTAAAGAAAGTTCCAGATCTACAAATATTACCAGTCAGGAAGACAACTTGCAGTAGCTACAAAGTATACAGGTATTCTTCACTTTTGGTTTTCAAGAAATTGTATATGGAAACCATAGTTGTACATATTAGACAAAAATTTGGTTCCCTATTGAGTGTTTAGCACTAAAACAGTGAAAGGACAATAATATTTAGTTTGCATACTTATGAGTTGTAATTTGCAGCTTACGTATCTTGTTGGAAAAGTATGTTTCCTTTAAATTTTCCCACTAAGTGGATCTTAGGTTCAGATACACTTGAATTATGTAATGTAATATTCTAAGATTGTTGTGAAAGGTAGAAATAGGGCAAATGAATGATCAACTATAGAGTTGATATGTAAAATCTGAAAAGGCATATCAAAATGCCTCAATATATGCACCTTAGCATGGTTCCAGATGGAACTAAGGTTTGTGATCACTCCCAACCAGATTGTTAAAAGGGTTTCAGCATTGGAAGGTACAAAGCCACCAATTTCAGTAGCCTTAGTGGTTATCCAAATGATATTCTAGCTAAAGTCAGAAATAAGTTACCAAGGTTCATTGGTGATAAGTTAGAATCAGCAAATAGACATCTCCAAGAGTTCAACAATGTGATAGATGATTATGAGATTGATCACGAGGATGTGATCATGAGACTATTTATTCAGTCCTTGAGAGGAGATGCAAGAGAATGGTTCTCTTATTTACCAGCCTCTTCCATTCATTCATGCGAAGAGCTCAAAGTTGTGTTCATGGAACAGTTTGGAGAAAGGATAAAACCTGTTCTAATAAGGAAAAAGTTCATGAACATGGAGAAAGGAAAAGATGAGTTAGTCGCATCTTTTAATCTCAGATTTTCAATGATCATAAGAGAGATCCCAGAGAACATAAGGCCAAATGATGTTGAATGTTTGGTCGTGTACCTAGGAGAATTTGACAAAAAGATAAGTTATCTGTTGAGGGACAAAGAGCCTACAACCCTGCTCCAAGCATATTAGATGGCTATAGACATTGAGAACAATTTGAGATACTCAATGCTGAAAGGACATAGGGCTTTGAATGTTGATCATCCTAACACACCTCAGGAAAATAGAACTCATGGAGCAGTTAATAAACGTGTTTGTCAAGAGGGTAATGATGTTGCTACTCCAATAACTATAATCAAATTACAATCTGCACAAAAGAGTGTATTAGACAATGAAGACACCTATTGTATGAATGAGGACACTAATTGTAATCAGCTTACAATAAGCACATTAGCAGATCCTTGCAGCAATAATGAAGAGGAAGATACATGGTATGATGAACAAATGAATATGCATGAAAATTTTTCTTGCAATATTTTGTGTGATGAAAAAATAGAAGAGGTACAAGACATCATCCCATGTCATGTTCTGATTAGTGAAAATGCTACAATTGCTGATGACATTTTTTCTCAAGTGAACAAGACATTGAAGATGAAAGTGCAAGTGCTCATTCTAAAGATTCTGAGCATGGTTTGTGCAGTGATAAGTCATCTTGTGATGGGGATACTGATGAAGGTCAAATTGATTACTCTTCTACTGACTATGAATGCCCTTAAATGATGAAGAAGGTAATAAACCTGATTATGTGAAATAGAGATGGAAATAGTTTTAGATGCGTGGCATATCACATCATGTAATGAAACTATTGGTTGTTCTAGTGATGAGATCACAAAGGGGGCCCATCTATAGTCCTATGGTTTTGATGAATTTGGTAATTTGTTTGATGATAAAAGTGATGATGAGATAATGAATTCATCATTCAATGTGTTAGAACTATGTAATCCTGATTACAATATTACCAAGGTTGAAAATCATGCTGATTTTTCTTATGCTGGTCATACTAGCTTGAATGAAGTAAGCTTGAAATGTGTTACATTAGATGAGGATGATCTTAGTATGTAGGACATGGAGGACATGGTTTCACTCCTAGATTATGTGGATATGGCAGAAATGTCAGATGTATGTACTAAAAAATCTGAGAATGGGAACAATATTGAAGATGTGTCTACTTGCTCTCCTAGTGATTGCATTATTTTTGAGTGCAATGAAAACTTGAAGGATTTAGACATTCATGCTGAGGAGGCTGAGATTCCTATTTTAGAAATAAATATAATGGAGAATCCATTGTTTGATAAGCCTCCATCTTCATTGGAGATGAGAAATGATGAAACATATTGGTGGAGAAATAACCCACCCTTTGCTGAGAGTTCTGATAATGCATTTCACACATGGTTGGAATGTGGTCTTGAGAAAACAAAAGAACACATTGATGAACTCCTTGAGGGCACCTATTATGACTATTTTACATTTGAAACAGATTTTGTAGGTAAGGTTAAACATCCCGGTGTCAGCTACTTGGAGGAGTTTGAACTTTTTCAGTTTCCAGTTTAGTTGGAAAGTGTTTTTATAAAACATGACAATGAGATGAATAACAGGAAATGTTATTTTCAATCTGAGCATATTACATATGATGAATGTAACACACATGTGTCATGTGATGATGAAGGCTGACAATTTGTGACTGATTATACAATGAAGAATGACAAATATTGTAGTGGCAGTGTTTGTAATCAGGCAAATTTTAGTGGTCACCACATTTTTCTGCTTATAAGAAAGTCACATATATTGTTTTGGTTTGACAGATGCAAGCATGATTTGAGAGAAATCAGCTCTTTTAACAGATTGGTATTTGATAGAGGTAAATGTTGATCCTCATTTTTTCATTTGGTGACCCGGGGTCATCAGATGAAATTGATAAAACAAAGTTGCATAGGGGAGCAGTTTGAGGGTACTTGAAAGACTCAAATTTTGGTCTACTCTCTCCAGAGATTTGGAATCTTGCTATTCCCATAGGGAGCATACATCCCCATTCAGAGCCATTGTTGGCACTCTAAAATTCTGCAAATTTGAGATGCCTATTTCAAAATTTTGCTTCTGCACTTTCAGAAGTGCACCTAAACAATCAATCCTGATTGACCCACTTTGGAGGCTTGTAATTTGAAGCCTATTGATTGTCATGCAAAACCCATTTATAAACATACTCAATAGACATATGTGAGTAGGCATATCAAATTTTAGCTTCCCACACTGAGTTTTGACAACATTTCAAAAAGTGAAGCTGGAAGGTTTCTACACTATTCTGCTATTTGCAAATTGTTAGTTTGCGAAACAACTTCTTGTTTGAGCTTGGTTTTTGCAACCAGTTCACTGTCGTGTCAAAATGAATGTTGTTCCATATTCTCCATATCAAAGTGATCCCAAGTGTCAGTTTTCAGAAATTCATGATCTGATTTTCTATTTTTAGCAGATCGAAACCAAATGCAGATTGTTTTGTTTTGCAGCTGCATTCCTGACAGCTTTTCTGAGAAGCCAACTTCGACCGTCAATAAATTTTGACCGGTGATGATTCAAGCAAATTCCTTTTGCACACATGCTCAGGGTATCTTAATGTTTCACTGTGTCTGATGGCAGCTCATCAAGGATTGATTTTCTATGTTTACAAATCAGCAGTCGGGTGTGTTCTAATTGGTTCAAAAAAACTGCTATTTTAGAAAGGTTCAGTTGGCCATATTTGCTGATTAGTATCCGGTTCCTCAAGATCTGTTTCTCCAAGCAATATTTTGCACTGTACTTTTGGATCAAATGACTATGTTTTTGCAAGTTTTTATGGTTTCACGAGGTCGTTTGCCCAATTTTCAAGGCCGATTCTTAAGGCAACTTGACATTTTTACCCATTTTGCAAAAGTGACAGAAAGCAAATTTTATTGGCAACCCAGTTTATCCTTTTAATTTCAGAACATCTTGAAGCACTTAGAGGTTGGGTCTCATCAATTTGGAGTTGAAGCTTGTTTAAAAACGATTCTTTTTTTTAGTCGGGCCAACATGGGGACCCGACATGCTTCACAAAGTTATCAGCATGTAAAGGCATTCATACCATTACTATGGTAATATTATGATTCAAAGTAGTAAAAGCTCATATTGAAATATGATTTCATAGCTAGCAATGTGAACTTGGGGATAGACATAACGTAAAGGGAAACTCATTTTAAGGTGCTAGTATTTCTCAAAGTTTCTCTGAATTAGGTATACATGTGGGACTTGATTGAGTGATAGAGTTATGCATCTTACTATCAAAGTGTCATAGCCATGATATCATACTTCCGTTATTATGGTCTTCTCGGTCAAATATTATGTATGATGAATGAGATTTATCAGGAACTTTAATAAGTGTTGTGCTGAATTAGTTCATAACCAAGACAAGTTTCTCTTCTTGCCTACCTATAAATCTTGAATATGGTTCCATGGAGTTATGATAAAAGAAACATAATGCACAAAATGATTTTATTGAAAAAATTTCATAAGTCTTTTCAATGTAGAAGAATGTTCATATTAATGATAGTAGAAATAGTCTATTGGCAACCTGCAAATTTGTGATATAGAGCAGGAGCTCCTTGTTGCTATGGCATGGTTTGGTGGAGTGGTGTATGGAAATCCATCAAGGCATAAATAATGGAATAGCCAAGCCCCGCTAACCATGTAGGTTGCTGGTGGTTTGTAAAGGAACAGTGTTAAGGCAGCGCATCGGGTGCCATCGAGCTAGAGGATGGAGGATTCCATAGAGGCATGAAGCCAGTGTGTAATGTGAAGGCATTAGTAACCTTCAAATGACTACCATTGGTAGGGCATGGCGCAACAAACCAATGGACTGAATGTGGCGCGGGTCCTGGAGCAGAGTATATGGAAATTCATCAAAATACAAAGAATTATTTTGGTCATCATATCGCTTGGACAGTGGAGTGTACACACCAAAATACATCCAAAATGGATTTTTTGAAAAGGTTGTAGCATGTCCATGGATGACTTGGCATATGCAAGAAGCAGGGAGAGACCCATGCCAAGAGACCCACACCAGACAAAAGAACAGGTGTGCAACTTGGGAGCTCGATGGAGCAGTGCGTAAGAAGCAAGTGAATGCACAGGAATGCCCATCAATGCGTGGCTGGCTAGAGTAGAGAACATAAAATACTTTGTTAGAAAGGACTTAGAAACTTTAAAACAAATACAACAGGGGCCTACGCAGCACAAGCAATATGGAGCCATACAATGAGGTGAAGGGCCCGACAGCATGTGGGGAGACCCATGAACAATGAGGAGGGAGTGAAGATCCCCACACCATGTATGGTAGAGAGGCCCACAACAGGCGTGGAGGAGTGCGCAGGAAATGGAGGAGAGGAGCATGCAAGGCATGCAACCAGGGAAGAGCATGTGGGAGGCCCGACATGGATTGCATCCAAGCAAGTAGTGCGGGCTCACAAATATCGGTGGGAGACCCGCGCTGCAGGAGAGGGATAAACATGGAGGCCCACTTGTATAAAGGATGGCACCATGGAATAGGGGTCCATGCGGTCAACATGGAATAGGGGGGTTTTTCAATATGGAACATTCTTTTGTTGGAGGTAGAGTATAAAGTGAATATGCAACTATAAAGTGCAGCATAGAAAAAGGCTGAAACAGGTTTTCACGAGAAAGAAGTTTTGAGCAATTGGATGAAATAAGAGGAATCTCCACATGGGCAGATTTTATGTTGCTAGGTAATGATAGGCAAAGGCAGTTTTGAGTGGTAGAGTTTGTTGCTGTAGAGGAGGAAGAGAAGATATTATTTTCAAATTGATCAATGGGAATGGAGTTGCCATGTGTCTGCAATAGATTTGAAATTAGGGCTGCTCCTGTTTCCTTCTATTTTCTATATCTTCTTTTCTCTTCTCATTGTAAAGTGTTCTAAAATTTTGTATTGGACTGTGTAGATAGAGATTTGTATTTTCTAAGTCATGTTTTGAGTCTGTAAGCTGTAAATTTAAGAATTCAAGAGTAAATACAGCCAGTTATGCAATTAATATCATGAAAGTGCTTCCACATTCATGAATGTCATCAGATTGTCTCCATTTTTTTACACTTTCAGTCATATAAATTCAATAATACAAAGTGTCTTTGAGTTTATCATCTCAAGTTTCATGAGATTGTTTTGTCTGTTCACTATTCTGTTTCAAGGAAATGGTTAAAATACTTTGAGCAGGTGATTGTGATTTTAGGTGTGCAGATAAGATTTGATAAGAAGAATCTAATTGATGATAAGAGAGGGATTGTTGGTACAAGGCACTAAGAGTTAATTCAAATCATTAACAAGTTAAATCCACTAGTTGATGATTATTTGTTGGAGAATTCATTTTATGTGTTTGACTCCATGGCGCAAAACTGACACTGATCTTTTATGCAGTTTTGTGCATCTCAGAAACAAAATTTTAAATGTAAAATCATTCTTGTTCTTATTGTTTGGATAGTTGTGTCTGTCATGTTCTCCTTGCTGATTAGTGAAATTCATTCAATAATTTGCCAGTATTGAGTGATATTTTAGGTTTCTCAGCAATTCTATGAGAGCATAATCTGTTAAGCAATATCCTATTGCTTATGTGTCTAGATTGTTTGATATTGCTAAAGGGTTACCCCCCTAGGTCTTACAGAGCCTAAAGTGTAGGAGAAATGTGTATCCATTCAATTTCCTGTCAGTTGGCCACTAGGTTTTGTGGTTCTTTATAATGGAGGTTGGCTACCTCTTAGGGAATTGCAAATCCTAGCTGGGTTGCTATTTTAAACACCAACAGAGTCAAGTATATTTTTCTAACAAAATGTAGGAACTTACTTTGCTGGATATCTAGAATGATTAGGTGGAACTAAATATATATACTGCAATCCACCAACACTTTTATTCCCATACTTAGGTTTTGACTCAGATTTAAAACTCTTGGATGTAAATCACCTAGAAGCTAGGTACACTCTTTCACCACATTCATAATACTAGGATTATCAGTATCCTGACATCTCAAGTGTTGAAATGAAAAAGACAAATGAGAGTGGGTGAATCATTTATCACAAATCTCAAACAATTATTAACTCCACATATACTTTAGTTTGTTATTAAGTATGAGCATGAAGTGCAAATAACAAAAAATAATATCAAGACAAGAAACACTAGATTTAGGTGGAAAATATTGTAAGGGAAAAACCACGATGAGGATTAACTCACAATATAATATTAATTTCAAAATTGGATACAAAGAGGCTCACTACCAAAGGGCTTACTACCCAAAATAGGACCCAATGTCTAGATAGGAGGTTCACTGCCTACATATACGAAAACATAGAAAGAAGAATGTTACATAAAGAACATTATTTCAATGCAACAAAAGATCCACCACATAAAATTACACACATTTTCAACCTTGATAAAAGAATTGAAAACACCATCAACTCATTGCTTTCAAGAGTCTAATACATTGAAGTTCTCGCTTCCTCAGATCACTTTTGCACAATATTTTGTATCTCTCTCACTTGTCACATTTGTGGGTTTTAAACCTTAACATCTTTCCTTGTATTTATACCATCTTCAATCTTAGAAACTTTCTCCAAGGTTGGATACACATTCTTTATTTTATAAATTAAAATTAGGTCAGCAACTCAACATTCCCATGGTGGATAAGAATGAGATTGGACCAAATTAATACTCAACCAAGACCCAAAACAACATCTTGGATCAATCAAACACTTCCTTAATTGATACTTATCCTTCATGTAACATGTAGACACCAAGTCATCCAAACCTAATGAAAACACCAATAAAAATTAAAGTACGCACATTCACAACAAGAGAATAACAAGTGGATCACATAGCATGCTTCACCATACACTAGAACATCTCTTAGATGCCTTCAGATTCATCCACAACAACTATAATAACTTTCATATAGAGAACACTTTCCATTAGTCCATCTAGACTATACAGACACACATAGTAACTCTAGAATAGTCTTTCAAAGCACCAAACCATAGATACTTTCATCATAACACAATTAACACCATTACAAACCTTCTTCTAGATCTGCAAGACCTGAAGCAAACTAGCAGAGGACTATGGAGCAAAAACATTTCTCCCAGTCCATACAAAAACAACTTTGCTAGATGAGTTCACAAACCGGTGAACACAACTTTCACTCTTCATCAAACCAAAAGTTATAATCCAGGATATATCACCCAAGGATGCCCATAAACAACACTATAGATCCATACAAGCATAGGATCAACATAGAAGAAATGAAGAGCACATACCAGAGCACATTCTAAACACACACAAATCTGTCTTCACTATTTATTAATTTTCTCATAAGACCTTGGTAAATCATCATATCAACACACTTGCAACATCATAAACATAGCTCCATGTACTCACAACATCTCTACAGTATCTCAACCATACATGTACCATCTACAATCACTTGATTCCTTTCACTGCAACAAAATTTACCATGTTGACATCAATGAAAACATTCATGACAACACCACCATAATCATTCATACTTGCAACAATATCCCCCTTTGTCAATGATGGAAACACATGATGTGAAAATCCATCTTCTTCTTAATTTTTTCAGATTAGACATCCTACACAACTTTCATAAACTCTCCTCTCCTTGTAATATTCTCTCTCCCTTTCATCTTTTTGAGATAAAGATAAGTTTTTCACATGATTCTCTCCCCCCCTTTGACATCAATGGAAAAGAAAATATTTTACATGATTATTTAGCCATAAAGTTATGATCACTTCCCCTTAGGAGTGCACCCATGAAAACACACATATCATACAACAATAATGATACTCTCTACTCCCCCAGAGGAGTAAACCCCAATCATTAGTCCAGACAAATGATGAATCTATAGTTCCACTAGACTAATGCACCTCTATGTGCACCTAGTTCAAAGAAGGATGGGTAGTAACCCCCAACATCTCCCAAAGATACTCAAAATTACCCTTAGGAAGTGCCTTAGTAAATATATCTGCAATCTGATCCTTTGTAGGCACATATTCAAGTCCGAATTCATTATCCAATACCTTCTCCCTTAAGAAGTGATATCTGATAGATATATGCTTTGTCCTTGAATGTATTAATGGATTCTTTGAAATATTTATTACACTTGTATTATCACAGAAGATAGGGGTAGGTTCATCACACATCACTCTAGTATCCTTCAGTGTTTTCTTCATCCATAATACCTGTGTAGCAAGATGCTACTGCAATGCACTCAACCTCTGTAGTTGATAAAGAAATTGAATCTTGTTTCTTGGTTAGCCATGAAACCAACCTACATCCAAGAAATAATGCACCATCACTTGTACTCTTCTGGTCATCTACACAACCATCCTAATCTACATCAGTGTAAGCACTCAAAGTGAAATTAGTATCCTTAGGATACCAAAGGCCATAATCCAGAGTGCCTTTTAGATATTTGAATATCCTCTTCATAGCTATAACATGTGTTTCTTTAGATTCTTATTGAAATCTGGCAACCAAACATACTACTTGCATGATATTTGATCTAGTAGCAGTAAGATATAAGAGTCCACCAATCATAGATTTGTACATGCTCTGATCAACTTTAGGAGAATCATCATCCTTACTTAGTTTGCATATAGTCACCATATGGGTACATACTAGTTTGGAATCATCCATTCCAAAATTATTTAGCAATTCTTCAACATACTTTGATTGTGAAATGAATATGCCCTTATCAGTTTGATTCACTTGAATTCCAAGAAATAAATTCAACTCACCAATCATGGACATTTCAAACTCCTTTTACATCTCCTCTATAAATCTCTTGCACTTACCCTCATTTCCTCTAAAGATAATATCATAAACATACACAACCACTATCTACATTCTATTTACTTCAACTTTAAAATAGAGATGTTTGTCTGCGGAGCCTTTTTTGAACCTTTGTTGTGTCAAATATCTATCCAACCTTGCATACCATGCTCTGGGATCCTATTTAAGTTCATATAATGACTTTTTCAACTTACAAACCATATCTAGTTTATCTGATAACTAAAGTCTCTCTAGTTGTTCCATGTAGACCTTTTCTTTCAATTCTCCATTTAGGAATGCAGACTTAACATCCATTTGGTATAACTTGAAATATTTGTGAGTAGAAAATTCCAAGAAAATCTGAATGGCCTCCATTCTTTCCACCAAATAAAATTTCTCCTCAAAGTCTATTCCTTCAACCTGTGAATAACCTTTTCACACAAGCCTTTCTTTTTTTGTTACTACTTCACCATCTTCATTCAACTTATTCCTGAATACCCATTTTGTACGAGTTACATTCTTGTTTACTGGTCTAGGAACCAATTCCCATGTCTAATTTTTCTCTATCAGATGTAATTCTTCATTCATGTCTCTAACCCAATTTTTATCTTTGCATGCTTCACACACTATTTTAGGTTCTATTTCGGAAATTAGACACAAATTTACTTTAGATTCTACCACTTTTCTTCTTGTTGTTACAAATTTTCCTTTGTCTCCAATTATCTGTTATTTCAGATGATTTTTTTGTACATATTTTGGAGTCTTAGGAGGAGGTTCCAGAGTCTCTTCTTCTTCAATATGTTCTTCTTCCTTATTCTATTCTTGTACTTGTCTACAGATAGGTTCATCTAGTTCAACTTCACTTATTTCAACTAGTTTGTGCATAGCTTCATCAACTTTTACATTTACACTTTCAACTATCTTTCTCAATATTTTATTGTAGCATCTATATGCTTTGCTATTAGTTGAATATCCAAGGAAAATAAATTCATCAAATCTTGCATAAGACTTTCAAAGGTTCTCATCATATCTTTTAATATGAAATCTTCTTCCAAACACCTTAAAGTACTTAACAGTAGGAATCTTTCAAGTCCACAGTTCATAAGGAGTATTTGTGTTGTTACCTTTGATTTGAACTCTGTTAAGAATATAAATAGTAGTGTGAATTGATTTTCTCCAGTATACATCAGGTAAATTTTCCTCTTTCATCATAGTCCTTGTAGCCTCTTCAATAGTTTGGTTCTTCCTCTCTACAACTCCATTCTACTAGGGAGTTCTAGGAGCAAAAAAATATCTCTTTATACCATGCTCTTCACAAAAAGTATTAAACTCACTGGAAGTGAATTCTCCACCTCTGTTAGACCTATCACCATTAAGAATTCCTATTCTTGTGGGACCACATAGGTTTGTATGAATCAATTCCAACATTTTGGTAGTTGATTGTTCTTTTCCTTTAAAATCGTATCTTGTTTGTTTTCCCAATTGACAAATTCTGCAAATAGTATTGGTGGGCTTCGTGATTTTAGGAAGATCGATGACAACTCGTCTTGAACTAATCGTGATTAGGTTGTAAAATTTAGAATTTTCCATATTTTGGTTCCATAGCCAACTTTCATTAACTTGAGACACAAAACACTGACCATCAACACCCTTAAGCTAATAGATGTTTCCATATATTCTTCTTCCTGCAACTACCACAACTCTGGGCTCTTTTCTAATTTCACACGTATTATCCTGGAACACAAGTTTAAATCCTTTGCTACACATTTGTCCAACAGTCAAAATATTATGCCTTAAGCCCTTAGCATAATATACATCATTAGTACTGTGTTTTCCATCAAAACTAATTGTTCCTTTTCCAACAATCTTTGCACCAGAATCATCTCCAAACATGACTAATCCTCCATCATAGTTTTCAAGTTTAGTAAACTTACTTTTGTCTCTGCTCATATGATTTGAATAGCCACTGTCAATTACCCAATAATCTTTGTCTTGTCTAGTATGAAAATAAGTAACCAGAGTACCTTCCATCTCATCCTTCTTGCTTTATGGACCACATTCCCTTGCACATATTCCATGGTTAGTAGATAGATTTATTTTGCAAGGCTAGAAACAAGCATTCATCTATATCATCCTCAAAATTATATTCATCATCAGAAATTCCAACATCTTCTCTAACATAATACAATTTCTTCAATTTTTTGTCCCTTTTGTCTTTATTATCTCTATTATTTTTGTGTATGGCTCTATTTGGATATCTTGAAGCATAGTGACCAATATTTCCACAATTGAAACATTTAAAAGGTAACATACCTTTGTACTTGCCGATACCTTTCTTCAATTTTCTTGTAAATTTTTCTTCCAACTCCTCTGAACCTTCACTATTGAGATCATCTTTTGTCTTAGTGGTTTTGAAGGTTGTTTTTGTTTTCTCCTTTTCTTTTCCAAATTTCCTCATTTCAAATGCGGTCAAGATGCCAAATAGTTGTTCCTTAGTGAATTTATTTGGATCATACGCTTCCTCAATAGTTGAGACCTTGTCACTATAACTCTTTGGTAGGTTCCTCAATATATTCTCCATTGTATCTTCATCTATGAGAGTACCACCTTGATTTTTGACTTCATTTTCTATAATATCATCCCTCTGAAAGTAACTTGCAATGTATTCACATTCTTCCATTTTCAAGTTCTTATATCTGCATTTTGATGTTAGCTTCTTTAATAATTTGACTCTATCATTTCCTTCATATATATCTTTCAAATTTTCCCACACTTCATAAGTAGTGTCTAATGAAGTAACTTTTGTTCACTCAGTCTTAGATAAAGCACAATAAATTGCATACCTTTCTTTTTCATTTTTATCATAGGAAAAAATATCATCCGCAGAAGAAGGACCACTTGTCGGCTCAACATATTTTATCCCAATAAATTTCCAAGTATTGAAGCTAAGAGAGATCAGGTAACCTCTCATCTGCACTTTCTAGTCACTGTAGTCAGATCCATCAAACACGAGGATTGACAATTTGTGCACCATCGGATCTATCTGAAGCAGTTGAGCTCTTCTATGAGGAACCAAAGATTTGATGCCAATTTTTGAAATGCACAAGACAACTAAGAGGGGAGGGTGAATCAGTTGTCAAAAATATCAAACAATTATTAACTCCACATCTACTTTAATTTGTTATTAAGTATGAGCATGAAGTGAAAATAACATAAAGTAATATCAACACAAGAAACACCAGATTTATGTGGAAAACCCAATAAGGGAAAAACCACGGTGAGGATTAACTCATAATATAATAGTAATTGCAAAACTAGATACAAAGAGGCTCACTGCCAAAGGGATCATTGCCCAAGATAAGACTCACTATCAAGATAAGACTCACTATACAGATAGGAGGCTCACTTCCTACATATACAAAAACATAGAAAGAAGAATGTTACATAGAGAAAATTATCTCAATGCAACAAAAGTTCCACCACAACATCTTGCACACATTCACATCCTTGATCAAATAATTGCATACACCATCGGCTCACTACTTTAAGGAGTCTAACACATTGAAATTATCACTTCCTTAAATCACTTTCACATAATCTCTCATATCTATCTCATTTGCCACATGTGTGGCTTTCAAACCTTAACATATTGCCTTGTATTTATACCATCTTCGATCTTAGAAAATTTCTCCAAGGTCAGCTACACATTCTTTACTTTACAAATTCAAATTAGGTCAATGACTCTAAATTTCCGCAGTGGATAATAATGAGAGTGGACCAAATTAATACTCAACCAGGACCCAAAACAACATCTTATATCAATCACATGCTTCCTTAATTGATACTTATCCTTCATGTAATGTGTAGACACCAGGTTAGCCAAACCTAATGAAAACACCAATGAACATTGAAGTACTTGAATTCACAAGAAGATTTTATAACATGTGGATCACATAATAGGCTTCACAATAAATTAGAACACCTCTTATATTCCTTCAGATTCATCCACAACAACTGCAATAAATTTCATATAGAGAACACTTTCCATCAGTCCATCAGGTTGTACAAACACACTGTAACTTTGGAACAAGTCTTTCAGAGCACCAAACCATGAACACTTTTGTTAGAACACATATAACACCATTAAAAGTATTCTTCTAGATCCACAAGACTTGAAACAAACCAGAAAAGTACCATGAAGAATAAACATTTCTCCCAGTCCATAGACAACAACTTTGTTAGACTAGTTCACAAACCGGTGAACACAAATTTCACTCTTCATCAACCCAGAAGTTATAATCTAGGATATATCACCCAAGTATGCCCATTAAAAACTCTAGATATCCACACAATCATAAGATCAACATAGAAGAAATGCATAGCGCATACCAGATCACATTTTGAACACACACACACAACAGTGTCTTCACTATGTATTAATTTTCTCAGAAGCACTTCGTAACTCATCATATCATCACACCCACAACATCATAAAGATAGCTCCATGTATTCACAAAATATCTATAGTGTCTCAACCATACATGCAGCACCTACAATCACTTGATTCCTTTCACTGCAACAACATGTACTATGTTGACTTCAATGACAACATTAATGACAACACCACCATACTCATTCATAATTGCAACATCAAGCTCCTTCTTCACATGGACTCTCGCATTGTACTTCCCAACCTGGTTATATCACTACTCATGGTCCAAATTTTCTTGACCATCCATACCTGAATATTGCATCACAATATATTCCTCCTGAAAATACCAATTCCACATATCAATCCCCTTTTAAAATATTTATAAAAATCTCATTAAAATAAAACCATCATTAATAAATCATCCTTTTAAAGGAAAAAATAAATAACACACTTTAAATACATCCTTGTGTAATTATGCTTTTAGGCGGGATACCAAAAATTTTAACTTCCCAAGAAAACTTCACAATCAATCTTAACAATCAACATTGTTACCTGGTACCCAACAACTTCAAATTTTATCGAAACAATTTTTTTTTTCCAAATCCTAGTTACCACCAAAACCTTCACATTTCCCCAAACTTTCACTTTCAGACTGCAACAACATACCAAACCTTGCATTAAACGTTCTAAAAAATTTTATCTTTTGATAGTTGATATCCGGTACATCTAACACTTGTTACATTCAAATTCACATATTACTTCAAAGATTTCCTTTTAACCTTGACTTTTAGTGATCCTTTTCCAACCATCACCTACCATAAGTGTTAATTTTTCACTTGGGTCCCCAAGCCTTACAATCTTGGGGCATGGGATGAGACCACACAACAACTTGCAACCAAAAAAACCAAATTTAAAAGAAACCCAAGACCAGATCCCTCACTATAAATTATAACTTATGCATATTTTCCAACAATAACTCCTTACCTTTACCTAAATTCTGGCATAAAAACTATAAAATTTATTTGGAAAGTATCAATGTGTACTTTGATTAATTCTAATCTCTAGAACTTGGTGAAAAAACTAGTTCATTGACATTGAACTACATAATTTAGTAATCCTCCTTATCCGACCTTAAATAGAGCCTTGCGACTAGCCAAGAGTCCATAGCCTCGATAAGGTTATCTATGTAATTCCCCTAAACATAGCTCTACTGCTAGTCAAGTGTCCATATCCCCGGTAGAGATATTTGGATAGCCTATGGAGTTGAATTTTATCTTTTGATATTTCTTTGATATTCATTTTTCATTTTTTCATTTGATATTTCTTTGTAAGCTCTTTTGCTTCAACTTGTAGGTAATGAAGTTTTCTATTAGGTTGTGAATTATAGTGGTAGCGAAGGTTACTTTTTGATTTTTCATTCAATGAAAATCCCTTCATCATTTCACCAATTCCCAAAATATTTAGTTAATTATTCCCTATATGTGTGAATTTCCAGCTAAATTTTACCACCTTTATGCCAATTTCTAGCTAACTACAATTCTCTATCTGCCCAAAAAATAAACATAAGTTAAAATTACATAGCAAGTTATCAAATTGCCAAATTAATTCTAAATTTAGAAATGTTTGTTACCACCCTTCTATTTTATCTTATGGAAACTGCTAAAATAAACTTGGCCAACAATTTTGATTTTGACGGTGTTGCACTAACATTAATGCATCAGACTTTTCATGATCGCACTTAAGTTCGACCATCATACTTTGCATTTAATTCATATGACTTAACACACACATATTACTTCCTTAAAACTCTCCACATGCTAATCTGTGCTACCTCACTGGCTTAATTTTTCTTTTTGTAGGGCACACATGGACATCTTCATGATTAATATGAATCCATAAAATGAACTGAAATGACCACCTTTTAATTCTAAAATATTTAATTTTATCAATTCATGATCTTTGTACTGAAAAAATTTGAAGCAATGGCTACCAAATTTGTGAGAATTTATTTCATTTAACCTTTAATTCTGGAAAAAAGTGTCTTGGTGCCACCTCAACTTGCATTTCCCAATATTTTCTATCCAAGCAACTATGTACCATATATTTCTTACGAATATCTATAAATTCCACACTTTCCTTCAAATTCTTCACTTCTTCTTCAATTTCTTCCATTTTCACTCTTCTTGTGCTTTCTTGCTTCCACCCTATGGATAGCCTCATTTTCCTAACCTATGTTCATGACCTCGAGGCTTGGAAAGGTTTTCTTTTTCAATACTTTGACCACAAAATCATACTTGCGCCCTCGGGGAAGCATATGTGAATTCCAGAGCATACTACAAGCTTAAATTAGACTTAGATTCATGGTTCTTGTCCTCACTCCTGGACCTCAACCTCTTTGTAGTTGAAGTGCATTTTGTAGTAGTGATGATAGTATGACCTAAATTTTTGGGGAATTTGTACCATGTCCTCTTTGTCACTCACTCGACCATTGCAATCCTATCTGCTAATGATATTTCGTTGTTCTTAGAGCAAGGGGAAGTAGTTCCCATTTGTCCCTTATTGATCTGTACACCCCTAACATTGATTCCCATAGGGATAGCACTTACCTAGGGTATACATCCCTCATAGATGAAGTGTCCAAATTGACTGACTAGCCAACCCATTGTGCCAACATTTCTCTTTTCTTTCTCTTTAGCCTTTTTATGATGGAAATTTTGTATTTTATATGTACATACAAAATATAATAATTTTTATTTATTTTACATACATCAAGCATGTATTTATTTTGAATGGTTTATCTTTTTCAATTTGCAATGCATTTTTTTAAGAAAATTTCAATTCTCATGTGTTCTAGCTTAATCAAAATTCATTAGTGTCGAGAACTAAAACCAGAGAACAAAAAAAGAAAACCCTACTAAAGAAAATTAACCTAACTAACTAAAATTTATCCTAATCAGGTGACTAACCCTAACCAAACAATTTACCCTAATTTATACTACTATTTCCATAGTGTTTTTTGTATGAATTATTGGAGGCTTATCTTTAAATTCGCTTGAATATATCTCAGATAACCCACTATAACAATCAATCATTTTAACTTTTTTGCATTTAACGAGGAAAAATTCAAATGCTTACTTACCAATAATTTATCTAAAATGTATGGAAATGACCTCTTTAAAGGTTGATTTCACACACCTAAACTATCTTCTCAATACTCTACCTTCTTCTAGTCCTTGTCCATGGTTCTCTATTTTGCTTTGTTGTGCTCCACAGACAACTGTATTCATTTCTTGATTTTCTTTCCCTCCAAGGTTTCTTTGGTTCTTGGTCCCATCTTTACTCTCAAAATCACTATTTATTTTATTAGACCAAGTATTAATACAATTTACACCATCATCAGAAAGAGAGAAAGTAAAAACTTGATACTCTTTGTTCTACATAAAATAAAAAATTTCTTCCCTTTTTGGTTGTGAATTCACAATCAGGGGAAAAAAACATGCATCTCCCACTCATTTCACCTGCTCTTCTCATCATTGTCACCCTCCACATGTGAGAAGATTAGTGACTCATCTCTTTCACATTCATGCTTTAAATGTGTTGTTTCCAAGTCTTGATGACTTTTTTTTTTCTTTTTGCACAATTTTTGGGATTTCCTCATGAAAATTACGGTTAATGCACCTGTTTGATCTAGCATTTAAACTTCCATTATTTCCAATTTCACTAGGGTTGGGCATTTTATCAAAATTCAAAATTCTTTTCAATAATGGTTCTTTCCTTATAGCAATTAAAGATGCTTCCATTAACTAAATCACATTATAAGTGGCCACCAAACTTACCCTAGTTAAAAAAAAATCATAGTCAAGTTCCCCATGATTAGTTGTATCATGAATTATACACTTGGTAACCCTACCAAAAGTTAACAAAATTCAAGGATAAATCCTCCAATTAAGGATTTTTCAAAGCTTATCAACTTCCATTTTACCCTCCATTACGAACTTACTTAGACTTTCACCTCATGAGAAAATTCCCAACTTGGAATCGGGATAACAATACTAAATCCAAATAAAACCGAAGGTGACCCTCCTTATATCACCACTCCTATTGATGTGGATGTTAGTTGCACACCAATAGATAGATAAAATTCTCATAGACACATTGTAGGAACCTATCTTTCTTGAAATATTGCACTGAGAAAACCAAAATCTTAGGCTAACTCAGTTTAATCCCAAGGCTCATTTATGTCAGGTCTTGACACACTAGGTTTTCTCAGATTTTGTAGTGATAATGTTGTTACACATGAGGGGTAAACAGTCTTTGTGAAAAGGCATCATAAAGATATACAAATAATCTTGGCCCAGTCATTCAATAACTTCATGAAATCAACAAATTCGCAACAATATTTCATGAAATTCAAATAAATTGCATTCATCCAAGTAGATTTAGCTTTAATAATTCAACAATATCATGGAATCAAAATATTTATAATTAAAACTCCATGCATTCGTCACTTTTTTGGAACATTTTCTAAAATAAAGCATAAAAAATTACTGAAAAGTAAAATTTCTCTCAAGTATTATCCATGCATGCCTCAAGAAATAACCAGACCAAAGCAAACTATTTCGTACATCACCAAATTGCTTCATACCTAGGCATATAATGATGATTTTAAAGAAAGGGTGGATTATTTGCCACTGAATAGTGTCATTATGCACCCTTAAATGATGCAACACACAATATTGTTTGATAGGAACAAACAATTAGCTACGCAAGATTTCATATCAAGAAATAGCTTTCAAATTGGCTCTGATATTTAGGAACAAAATATTTATAATTAAAACTCCATGCATTCGTCACTTTTTTGGAACATTTTCTAAAATAAAGCATAAAAAATTACTGAAAAGTAAAATTTCTCTCAAGTATTATCCATGCATGCCTCAAGAAATAACCAGACCAAAGCAAACTATTCCGTACATCACCAAATTGCTTCATAGCTAGGCATATAATGATGATTTTAAAGAAAGGGTGGATTATTTGCCACTGAATAGTGTCATTATGCACCCTTAAATGATGCAACACACAATATTGTTTGATAGGAACAAACAATTAGCTACGCAAGATTTCATATCAAGAAATAGCTTTCAAATTGGCTCTGATATTGATTAACTTCTAATAAAACATACAAGTTTTTAGTCTGGAATGAAGCTTGAAATTTTTTTAGTTCTTTGACATCCAAAATTTTTGAACTTAACTTAAAATGAAACATTTCCCAACCTTTTACAAGGACAAGATGTTTGGGAAATACAACAAAACATGAGAGGGAATCCAAGGGATGAATCACAAAAAGGCATGTGGAATATGAAAATTGGAAGGAGAACTTTTGAACAAGTCAATAAATGTTAACCTTCTTCAGCACATTAAAATATTTCAGGACCTCCATCTTTAAAATATAATCAGGACATTAATTTGGAGCCAGGTAGATTTGTCAAACAAAATGTAGGAACTTCCTTTTTTGGATATCTAGAATGATCGAGTGGAATCAAATATAGATACCATAATCCATGAGCACTTTCATTCCCACACTCAAGTTCTGACTTGGGCTTAAAACTCTCGAAAGTAAATCACCCCAGAGCTAGGCACACTCTTTCTTTGTGTTCATAATACGAGGATTCTCGATATTCCAACATATCAAGATCCTTCTTTGCATGGACTCTTAGAGTGCACTACCCAACCTAGTTATATCACTACTTGCGATCCAAATTTTCTTGGTTGTCCATACCCGAATACTGCATCACAATTTGTTCCTTCTACAAATACTAAGTCCACATATCGATCCCCTTTTAAAACAAATATAAAACTCTCATTAAAATAAAGCCATCATTAATAAATCATCCTTTTAAATCAAATAATATATAACATGTTTTTAATACATCCTCGTGTAATTATGCTTTTAGGTGAGCTACTAGACATTTTAAATTCTCATGAAAAATTTACAATCAAACTTAACACTCAACATTGTTACCTGGTACCTAGTACCCGACAACTTTTAGCTTTTATCGGAACAAAAAATTTCTAGGATCCTTGTTACCACCAGAACCTTCACATTTCCTCGGACTTTCACTTATGAACCACAACAACTTACCAAACCTTGCATTAAACATTCCAACCAATCTAGCCTTTTGATACCTAGTATTCAATACATCCAACACTTGATACGATCGAATTCACAAATT
Organism: Sequoiadendron giganteum; assembly: GCA_007115665.2. Classification (NCBI taxonomy): domain Eukaryota; kingdom Viridiplantae; phylum Streptophyta; class Pinopsida; order Cupressales; family Cupressaceae; genus Sequoiadendron; species Sequoiadendron giganteum. The sequence goes on along the minus strand of CM021110.1, from coordinate 97,557,016 downwards.
ACTTCAAATATTTAATTTTAACCTTGACTTCTGGTGATCCTTTGTCAACAAGCACCTGCCATAAACGTTAATTTTTCACTTGGGTCCCCAAGCCTTACAGTCTTGGGGCGTGTTGTGAGACCACACAACACTTAGGTCATGTTATTTTATGTATCATGTCATTGGATGAGGACACATGTGATGGCCTTGTTTTATCTTGACCTAGGGTTTCTATGTTAATTATCCTTTTATAAGGATTCTTTATTTTATAATCAAGATGCACATTCCTAATGATTCATATTGTTTTAGATCAATATCTCTTGGCCTCCATAGATTTAATATTATCTTTTTTTGTGATAGGTTTTTGATTATAGGCAATCCTTGGGATCTATGGAGTTGATTTTTCCTATCTTCAATAAGCATGACCTCATTTTGAATGATGATGAAAAAAATTATTGTCTTCTACATCTTGTTCTACTTTAGCTTATACCATTCTCATGATGGTTTTGTTACCTCCTTCCCCATAATTTTTCAATACCCCTCTTCTAGAGGTTGGCAATGACTATTGTTTCTCATCCTCCTTTTTTTCAATCACAAAACTTCAATCCGGAGAAGTGTTTATTAGACTTGCTGGAGTAAATTTTATCTTTGTCATCTATCTTTGCTAGATCAATGAAGATGACCTCACAAGAGCTTACTAATACAGACATTGAGGGTGCCTCCTCCTTATCTCTTACTATAAGTGAGTTTACCAGTACCACCCTTTCTATTCCTTCCCTACAAGCTTGTATTCCTTCCCCTATGATTATCTATATTGGGATCAAGACAACGTATTGGGGGTGTTGAACTAGAGTGGTACCCCTTCTTTATCCTTAGATTACATTTGTGTGATTTTTTTTTGTTTGTCTTGTTCTTTGTTTTTATATTTGTGCTCTCACCTAGAAGACCCTTGATATCTTTAGAGGTACTTGGATATAGGAGAGAAAATATATCATAAACCTTCTCCTATTTGTCTCATCATTCTTCTATTTGTCTTAAAAAAAATCTTTTCACACTGAGGATGATACAAAGCACCAAGGTATTTAGGGCTCTTTAATGTTGACCCTAATTTTCATTTATCTTCATGTTCTCTTCTTCCCATTCCAATCTTTTTTTTTTTTTGGGGGTTGATGACAATTCATACATATTATATTATATTTATCTATATATATTTATGATCAATTCTAACCCCAAATAATTAGATCCCCTTATGATCTTGATTTCCTCATCTTTTATTTTCTTGATGTTCTGGATTATATGTGTTGTCCCTTGCATGAAAAAGTTCCATGAATACATCTCTCTACCTTTCTTCTCCTTACCTTTCACAATGTCTCTCTACCTTTCTTCTCCTTAGTATGAAATGTGCTCCTCTACATAGCGCACCTAATTATAAGGGGGGGATATCATGTCTAATTATTTATTATCACTTTCCATCTTTTCAAAAATTTATGTCTTAAAAATCAAGATGTCTCTTGATCTCATCATCTAGCTTGGGGGCAACCTGACTAGAATTGTCTTATGATCTTGCCTTTTATGGTAGGGGTTCTCCTCCTTGTGGAGTTTGTTTCTATCACTTGTCTTTTAGTGATATGGTTTCTCCTCCTTAGTGGGGTTTGTTTCTATCATGTGTCTTTATATATGCTTTCCATATAGTCTCTAGCATAGTGCAACTTGCTATCCATACCTATTAGCACCATCTTTTGTTTGATTAGATTATATCATGTATTTTTTTTATTTTTCACCTAATATGTTTATCTACAACTAAAATTTTTGTGGTGATATTATATTCATATTTGTAGGATAGAAGACCCATTTTCTCTTCATGTCCCATCTCATATTCTCAATTGTATATATTGAATTGAAGACCTGCATCCTCTTCATCTTGGCTATATTATCTTCAACCTTTTTCTCTCTACTTTAGCTCACATATGTTAGAATACATATGCTCACTAAAGTGGGAAAAAAAATTAATTTTGAAAATTGAATCCTATGTAATTTTGTATTACATAAGCTCCCCTTTAGCCTAATTAAATTTGATAATTCAATGGCCCCTTCAATTAATCTTAATTTTACTATTTACCCTTTCATTTTTGGCTACATAAGTGAACCTTTTTCATGGACACTAGTGTGACATGCAATGCACTACATGAACCTTCTAAAAAGATTCCTACCTACATAGTCATGGGGACATTACAATTCAAATCTGTTCATGAATTATAACACCTCTATGGCTTGTAGACAGGTCAAAAATGACCCTTTTCATACCTATAACCCATTTAAACTTCCATTTTTTCCATTCTATTCACTTTATTCGATCTATCACTCATTCTTATTCATATTTTTCTCTCATTCTCTCAATCTATCAAGTTATCTTACTTGTATTCTCTCTTAACTAGTACTTTGGTTCTCTCAGTACATCTAGGAGGTTGCATGCTCTTACTTTTGGAATTCTTGTTTTCTAAAGGATGGTAATCATAATCTCTCTATAGCATTATGATCTTAATACTGATAGCATATTGTTAGTTTAAATTGTCTATTATATTTATCTTGGCTACAGTCTATTTTCTATCTATCTATGTATTTGTAAAGCAAGGAAAAAATAACCCATTCCATTATGACCATTCCCATATTCAATGGACATTACAAGAGAGATTTAGATATAACAAGAATAAAAATTAACATCTACATATGTTCCAAATGACATTAATTCAATTAAGTTACAATTTTGAGTTTACATACACCTCATAGGGTGTTATAAAACATCGGTTTCAATGATTCAAAGTCAAATATACATCAATAGTTACATCCATGTTATTACAATTTACAAATTGGCTATCAAACCATACAATGTACAAAAATATGAAGCTTATCGAACAATAGAATCTTTGAACCTCATCTTCCTTAACACCATCAGTCTTCTTGCATTGAGGCCAAGAGTGTGGTTAGGGTGCCTTTTCCACCCAACCACAAAGAACATGACTTCCCTGGGTTTCTTCATACTTGAAGAAATCCCCAACCTTGCATGAGGAGAGTAGCAACCTAGAACAATAAAGCAAGAGGGTACTCTCGATGCATGCCTATTTACCTTTATGCATTCCTAATTTGAAACATATTTCTTACAAATAGGATGTGGCAGAGACAAAATACCATAATCTAGGCTTTTAATCCATCTATTTCAATGGTATAATGCTTGGCCAAGCATAAAGAAATATATAAAAATATAGCTTATGAAAACGATAAACTATTGTCTCTGTGTTTCCACATTCGACATCCTTCCCCATAAGTTTCCATAATACATTATAAACATCGCATGAACTCATACTAAATATTATAGAATACAATGTTTGTCAATTTCACATTTTGCACAGCTGCACAAAGAATTTACCAATTCACCACGATTATTCACGAAGGAAGAAATTCAAAATCAGACTTGAGGTTTATAAATATGTTTAACTCCTATACCAAGTTCTAACTCAATGAGAAAAGCAATTTATTTCACCTTTGCTCAAGTATAAGATTTTCATTTGGAGATATTTAATTCTAGAAATAATAATCATCTGAATTGGAGGATAATCCAATCAAAACTCCCACGTCTACAAAATATACCCTTGTGCCATATAATAACAATTTTTCATAGTTGTCCATGAGGGTAAACAACCTAGTTTAGAAGAAAAAAATGGCATTGGAAACTTGTCTTTTCACTATTCATTTATTGCAAAAACTTAAGTGTCCATTATTACCCCATGTTTGGTATTGGTTTCTAAAGTAAAATAAAATAGCTATATATTTCATTTGCACCAAAAAATAAAAAGGAAATAAAAGACTTAAATAAGACATTTGTTTATGATTTCACTGGTTTGGTTTAAATTACAATTGGTGCTAATACTTTTCATTTCACTGAAAATTTAATTAAAACCCATATTAACCAGAAAGTCTGTTATATTTAACAGATGATTAAGTTCAATCTCTTATTAAGCATAAACTATATTCAAATTTTTATATATTATATAAATATACCTCTATCTACAGAGGTACATATACATAGATTTAAAGATATGCATTCTTTTCACCATATAAATACATAATTATATATACAAACAATATATATATATATTTCATATTTTTAATCTGCATATTTAATTTCCAGAACTTCTTTTAAAATAAATAAATAATACACTTCCAACATAAAGAAAGATACACCTAGATATATATATGTATATATATGTACATATATGTACATATATATATATATATATATATATATATATATGTATATATATCTATGTATACATATATATATATATGTATTCTACTTATAAATAATTCTAAAAAAAAACACATAGACTATACCAAAGCTCTCACGGCTCAACCTACGGGTTGGCCAGACCAGTCATGTCTCCCTCATTGGGGGACACTACCATGTGGGGGGCAACGCCTCCCCATAGGCCATGGCCTATGGGGAGCCATCAATCCCATAGGGAAGCCTCCCTTGTAGGGGGGGCGAGGGGGGCGACACTATGGTTTGGCCCCTTCTCTCAAGGCTTACACATAAATTAAATAAAACACAACATTTTCCAAAATTCAATTATATCTTACACTTTTACATATTGATTTCAAATATATCTTTTCATATATATATACATAGATATGTATATGTATATGTATATATGTGAATATATGTCCATTTCTTCCCATCTAGGTTTGGGATTTCATTTTCAGTCCAACAAAGATAAGAAAAAGAACTTGTTTTCACAGACAATAAAAATAAATAGATTTGGGATTTCATATTGGAAATATACATTAAGAAAATTGTACATGAAGAAATGAGAGGCAAACAGATTGTATACCTATTGCAACACATTTTATATAAAATTTTCCCCTCCAATTCCAACAGTTTCAAATGGTAATTTGTAAAGATTTTCTTTTGTTATTGTACAAAAAGAAATTGCATTGGCTAAGAATAAAAACCTGATGAATGTTTTCCTTGAATTTTTACTTGCTTTGATTCTTCAGTTGTAGATCCTCCTGTGCTCCTGAGTTCCTCCTATAACCCCAACCTTGTTCCCTCCTGAATCTTATTTTTGTTGAGCTATATAAAAAAAGAAACTCCCTCCCATATTTTCTAGCTTGTTTTTGTAGAGTTTTCCCAAAACCCCCAAAATATTGCAAATTGAAAACAAGAACCATTATCCTTTCCATTCCTCACTTCACATTATTAAAGGTGTTTTCCCCATTCTGAGACCTAATCTTGAAATTGAATAAATTTTTAAAATAAAAATGAACTTTATTTTCCATTTAAATTTTATCTCTAAATTAATAATTATTCTTGTTTGTTTTATTTTCCAACTTTTGTTTTTAAGAAAAATCTTAACAATTATTTATTGTATTTAAATATTATAACATGAGCATGGAATTCACATAACTTGAAAATAAGAAATTATTTTTAATCAACATCACTCAATGTTCAATTGTGCATGAAATATTTAATCAATCTAGAACTTAACTTCCAATATTTTAATTGCATGCATGAATGAATAAAATTCACTAATCTTTTTAAAATATACTGAAGATAGGACAATCACCCAAAACACATTCAAAATGCATTTATATGATTCTAAGTGTTTGTGTGTGATCGAGAGCATCATTCCTGCTTTACCCCGCTAAGAGGATAATCTCCCCTCCTTAACCACACCCTTGGTCTTTGACAACCTGCCACTCAAATACACTCAAGAAATGACATAGAATTAGTATCTAGATTAAATCAAATCAACCTAACTCATAGCATCAATATATACTAACTTGAATAAAATTTTCCATTTTACATTATTTCCAAATTAAAAAAATATTTCATTCATTGCAATTCTCCATAGAATAAAACACCACATTTATTGCCATTTAATCTACCACACACATAAGCATGAAATCATGAAGTGGAATCCATGTGGAGTAAAAGAAAGCATCACAAAAACTAGAGACGTGACATCCTTCCCACTATGAAGGGATATTGTCTCGATGTTAAGTGCAAACATACACAATACATAGTCTATATCATCCATATACCAAGAGTCATAAAATGCATTAAAGTAAATATCAAGCTAGAATCTAAGTTGTGGAAAAGATCTATCAATCTCATCAGCATCCTCCCATGTTGTGATTTCCTCAAGATATTGATCCCATTGGATCTTGTATTGTAGTATCTCTCTATTTCACAACTTAACGTTGCAATTTTCTAGAATCCTGACAAGCTCCACTAGCATCACCCCTATATCTAGAACCTGCAAAGCATGCAAATCGAGCACATGAGTAACATCTGGGTGATATGGCTTGAGTACTGAGACATGGAGAAAATTATGAATGTGAGAGAGAGCTGGTGGTAGAGCAAGCCTATAAGCAACAAAATTCATGACTTCCAAGACTTTGAAGGGCCCAAAAAAAAGGAGAGCAAGATTCAAATTCTTGCCAAAATAAATCAATCTCTTTTATGGTTGAACTCTCAAGAACACCTTTTCGCCCACTGTGAATTATCTAAATTTCCTGTTTCGATTGACAAAGCTCTTTTGACGATCAAAAGCTTGTTTTATCTTTTCCTTAATCAATCTCATTTGATCTTCCATTTTCTTAAGCATCTTAGGACCTCCTACAATCCTATCCTCCACCCTATCCTAACTGATATGTGTGCAGAATTTACAATTGTACAATGCCTCGAAGGTGCCATGCCTAGTGAGGCGTGATAGGAGTTGTTGTAGGTAAACTCTATTAGAGGCAAGTAATCTTCCCATTTATGTTGTTGCTCCATGCAATACATTATGAGGAGATCTTCCACCACTTGAATCACTCTCTTAGTTTGTCTATCGATCTATAGGTGATATGCAAAGCTGAAGTTCAGTTTAGTCCTCAAGGAAGAATTTAATGTGGTCCAAAATATGGAAGTCATATGAGTGTCACAATAAAAAATGATCGTCTTGGGAACTCCATGTAACTTTAAGATCTCATGATTTTTTTTATTTTCCAACACCAAAGAGCCATCTCTCAGGTTTCCAGGAATGAAATGTGCTACCTTTGTTATTTTATCAACCAAAACCAAAATTACATCATGCCTAGCCTTAGTCATAGGAAACCCCTAAGTGAAGTCCATCATGATCACTTTCTATTTATATTTTGGCACCCTGTGTGGGTACAAAATTCCTCCCAGATGTACATATTCAACCTTAACTCGTGGGCATTCCAAACATCGGGCTACAAAAGATATTACATCTTTCTTAAGTCCTAGCCAAAAATAGAAAGGGTCTAAGTCCTGCAACTATTTTTGTCATGCTAGGGTGCCCTGAATACGGTGCATTATGGAGTTCCTCCATTACCAATTCCCTCAAAATAGTTTAATTATGCACAAACATTCATCCCTGGCACATTAGAATTCCATCTAACTCAAACACATAACCATCATATCTTCGATCTAAAGCATTACGCTCTAGGGCTTGTTTCACCCTTTCATAAAGCTCATCCCCTACCAACGCTAGAATTACTTATTTCTTGAAGGTGGTGTTTATGGTAACCATTGTGGCTAGATGTCTTCTCCTACTTAAGGCATTTTCTACCCTATTTTCCTTTACCTTGATATATTAAATTCCAAAATCGTACTCACTCAAGAATTCCAACCATCATATTTGGTGAGCGTTCAAGTTGGGTTGAGTGAAGATATACTGAAAACCTACATGATTGATTTTTAGCTCAAAAGGCTTCCCAAGGAGGTGATTTCTCCATATTTGAAGAGCATGTACTATGGTAGCCAATTCCAAGTCATGTGGTGTATAGTTTAGTTCATGGTGTTTCAATTTTTGTGATTCATATGCCACCATTTGACCATCTTGCATGAGAACTTCTCCCACACCCTCACCTGATGCATCAATTATCACTATGAAGTTCCCATTTGGATTTGGCAATATCAAGATGGGTGCAGAAGTAAGTTTTTAATTCAACAACTGAAAATATTTCACACACCTATCACTCCATTCAAATTTCTTCCCTTTCTTTTGGAGCGCAGTGATGGGTGTTGTGATGGTGGAGAACCCTTGTACAAATTTACTATAATATCCCACAAGCCCCATAAAGCTTCGGACCTTAGAAACATTCTTCAGAGCTGGTCACTCCATGATTTCCTTAATATTTTTTAGATCCATAACAATCCCATCACCAATTATCACATGTCCCAAATAATGCACCTTTTTTTGATAAAAAGTGCATTTAGAAATTTTTCCATAGAGCCTATGGTCTCTCAAACATTGCAATACTATCCTCAAACGTCTGTCATGATCCTCCTCTGACTTGGAGTAGATTAAGATATCATCTAAGAAAACCAACACAAAATCATTCAAGCAATCCCCTAAAAATGCTATTCATCAGATTCATGAAAGTTGTTGGAGCATTGGTTAATCGAAAAGGTAGCACTATGAATTTGTAATGCTTGTATCCTATCTTGAATGCCATTTTGGAAATATCCTCATCTTGAATCCTCAATTGGTGGTAACCCAATCTCAAATCTATTTTTGAAAATACTTTCACTCGCTTCATTTCATCAAACAGATCATCTATTCTAGGGAGCAGATACCTATTATTTATGGTTACCTTGTTTAGCATTCTATAATCAATACATAGCTTCAAGGTCTCGTCCTTTTTCATGAATATAACTGGTGCTCCCCATGGAGATGCACTCGGCCTTATAAAACCCTGATTGAGTAATTCTTGTAATTGAGATTTAAGTTCATACAATTTAGTGATGTTCATCCTGTAAGGGGCTTTAGACTATGGCTCACTCCCTAGTTGCAATTTAATGGAAAATTCAAACACCCACTTAGGGGGAAATTCAGTCAGCTTGTCAGGGAATAAATCCTAAAATTCCTTCAGTAGAACATGATCATTAGCTATTGATTCAGGATTATCAAGATCTATAGCCTTAATGGAATAGATGATACCCCCTCTTCTACTCTCCTTCGCAGTCAACTAGGCCCTTATGTTTTGTAAGCCAATTTATCCCCAAAATCAAATTGTATGACCCCAAAGGTGCTACATATAGGTTGACCTATGTCATGAAACTAGGAATTTTGAGTTCACTACAAGCTAGGCATTGCTCTACATTTTTCTCTACTCGATTACCATACTAAAATTTCTATGAGTTAGCCATATAACCAAGTTTTATAGATAATTTAGAAATGATACAAGGATCAACAAAACTATCAGTATCTCTTGTATAAATTAAAATAGAAATTGGAAATCCAAAAATCTTACCCAACAACTGAATAGGCATAGCGTGATAGTCAGCTTGGCGATTGTCAACCACTGCATGAATATGATGTTGGTTCTTGTTTTTATGAGTGATCCTCTGAGGGAACACACTAGCATAATGCTCCCCTCCACAAGTATAACATCCTTTGCGAGGTGCCCTAGGCATGTCAAAACCATCCCTTTTAATGTTATTATGGTAATTGGCCCTCTTTTCGTTATTTTGGTTCCCATCATGGTGATCCTGAGAATTATTTCCCCTTTTTAGTATTTTGATATGTTTGTTGTTGTTGCCTTGGTTATGCTGACTCTGATTATTGTTATTCTAATGGTTCCCCTATGACTATCTCTTAGCATCCTTGTTTTTCATGTAGTTCACAACCTGCTGAAGCTTTTTTTCCTATTTAGTGGCTTTCTCAAAAGCCTCATCCATGGTGGAAGGGTTATGTATATCCACCTCTGCTTCTATTTGAGGCCTAAGCCCTAGAATAAATTTATGAAGCCGAAACTGCTCATCTAGTTGTTACTGTGATACATATTTGAGCAAATGCAAGAATCTTTCCCAATACTATGTCACTGTCATTCCTCCCTGAGTGAAACTTTGGAATTCAGTCATATTCTTATCAAAATAGGACTACAACAACCACCTTTTCCTAAATAATTGCAAGAATTTATCCCAAGTCACCTTACCATGCGAGAATTATTTTTCTTCTTTTTCATTTTCCCACCAAGTAGCAGCTTCACTGGTGAGTTGGTAGGAACCCCATTCAGCCTTATTTTCATTAGAGAAATCCCATAGAGAAAAATAATTCTCCATTTCAATTATCCAAGATTTTGCCCCATCTCCAATTTTTTTACCATAAAATTTTGGTGGGGTGACCTTTTTGAGGTGCTTACCTAGCTCCTAAGTGACCTTTCTTAACCTATTGGGGTTTCCATTAGTCTTCGACTACTCAAAATTTGTATTCTCCTCATTCCCAATAGGGTTTTTCCCATGTGGAACCTTGTGTCTACCAAGATCAAGGCTATCACGCCTGACCTCCTGTCAGAGCAACAAGGCTAGTATCTGATCCAACCTATCATTTACATCGCAACGAGACCCACCCACATGGTTCTCATGTTGGAAGCTTCTAAAATCTATGGAGTTATTCTAGAATACACAACACCAAGCATAGTTAGAATTAGTTCTGAGAGTTTAACCTAGATGCTCTAATACGAAAATGGAAAGCACAAAAAAATTAATCCATTCCATTATGACCATTCCCATGTTGAATGGACATTACAAGAGATATTTAGATATAATAAGAATAAAAATGAATATCTACATGTGTTCCAAATGACATTAATTCAATTAGGTTACAAATTTTAGTTTACATGCACCTCATAAGGTGTTACAAAACATTGGTTTCAATGATTCAAAGTCAAATATACATCAATAGTTACATCCATGTTATTATAATTTACAAATTAAATATCAAGCCATACAATGTACAAAATATGAAGCTTATCCAACAATAGAATCTTTGAACCTCATCTGCCTTGACACCATCGGTCTTCTCACAGTGAGGCCAAGAGTTTGGTTAAGGTGCCTTTTCCACCAAACCATGAAGCACATGACTTCCTTGATTTTCTTCCTACTCGAAGAAATCCTTGACCTTGCATGAGGATCCTAGCAACTTGGAACAATAAAGCAAGAGGGTACTCTCGATGCATGTTTGTTTTCCTATATGCAATCCTAACTTGGAACATATTTATTACAAATAGGATGTGGCAGAGACAAAGTACCATTAATCCATCTCTTTCAATGGTACAGTACTTGGACAAGCATACATAAATATATAAAAATATAGCTTATGAAAAGGATAAACTACTATCTATGTGTTTCCACATTCGGCATCCTGTCCCAAAAGTTTCCATAATACATTATAAACATCACTTGAACTCATACTAAATATTATAGAATACAATGTTTATCAATTTCACATTTTGTACAGTCGCACAAAGAATTTACCAATTCACCACAATTATTCACGAAGGAAGAAATTAAAAATCAGACTTGAGTTTTATAAATGTGTCTCATTCGTAAACCAAAATCTAACTCAATGAGAAAAGAAATTTATTTCACCTTTGCTCAAGTATGACATTTTCATTTGGAGATATTTAATTCTAGAAATAGTAATCATCTAAATTGGAGGCTAATTCAATCAAATCTCCCACGTCTACAAAGTATACCCTTGTGCCATATAATAATAGTTTTTCATATTTGTCCATGAGGGTAAACAACCTATTTCAGAAGAAAATAATGGCATTGGAAAATTGTCTTTTCACTATCCATTTATTGCAAAAACTTAAGTGTCTCTGTTATTACCCCATGTTTGGTATTGGTTTCTAAAGTACAATAAAATAACGTATATTTCATTTGCACAAAAAAGAAAAGAAATAAAAGACTTAAATAAGACATTTATTGTTGATTTCACTGGTTTGGTTTAAATTACAATTGGTGCTAATAATTTTCATTTCATTTAACTGAAACCCATATGAATCGGAAACTCTATTATATTTAACTGATGATTAAGTTCAACCTCTTATTAAGTATAAAATAGATTCAAATTTGTATATATTTATATAAATAAAACTCTATTTGTAGAGGTACATATACACAAATTTAAAGATATGCATTCTTTTCATCATATAAATACATTATTATATATACAAACAATATATATATATATTTCATATTCTTAATCTGCATATTTAATTTCCATAACTATTTTTTTTTTAAATAATACACTTCCAGAATAAATCAAGATACACCTACATATATATGTATACATATATATTTATCTATGTATATATATACATATATATACATGTGTGTGTGGGTATTTTACTTATAAATAATTCTTTAAAAAAAACACACGAACTATACCAAAGCTCTCATGGCTCAACCTACGAGCTGGTCGGGCCAGTCACAAATCCCCCATTGGGGGGAAAATCCTCCCCATAGGGCAGCCTGCTTGTGAGGGGGGGCGACATTGTGGTTCATACCCTTCTCTCAAAGGCTTACACATAAATTAAATAAAACACACCATTTTCGAGAATTCAATTATATCTTACACTTTTATATATTGATTTTGAATATATCTTTATATACAGATATATACATAGATATGTATATGTATATATGTGTATTTGTATATATGAATATATGTCCATTTCTTCCCATCCAAGTTTGGGATTTCATTTTCAGTCCAACATAGATTTAAGAAAAAGAATTGGTTTTCAAAGACAATAAAAATAAATAGATTTGGGATTTCATATTGGAAATATATATTAAGAAAATTAATAAAGAAAATTTTACATGAAGAAATGAGAGGCAAACATATTGTAAAATTGTTGCAACACATTTTATATAGCATTTTTCCCTCCAATTCCAATAGTTTCAAACAGTCATTTCCAAAGATTTTATTTTGTTATTGTATAGAAAGAAATTGCATTGGCTAAGAATAAAAACCTTATGAACGCTTTCCTTGAATTTTTACTTGTTTTAATTCTTCAGCTGTAGAGCCTCCTCTACGCCCGAGTTCCTTCTAAAACCCCAACCTTGTTCCCTCTTGAATCTTATTTTGTTGAGCTATATAAGAAAATAAACTCCCTCTCCCATATTTTCCGACTTGTTTTTTGTAGATTTTTCCCAAAACCCCCAAAAGATTGCAAATTGAAAACAAGAACCATTATCCCTTCCATTCCTCACTTCACATTTTTAAAGAATTTTTCCCCATTCCAAGACCTAATCTTGAAATTGAATAAATTTTTAAAATAAAAAAAAAAATTATTTTCCATTTAACTTTTATCTCTAAATTAATAATTTTTCATGTTTGTTTTTTACAAAAATTTAAATAATTATTTAAATTGTATTTAAATATTATAACATGAGCATGGAATTAAGATAACTCTAAAATAAGTAATTATTTTTAATCAACATCACTCAATGTTCAATTGTGCATGAAATGTTTAATCAATCTACATTTTAACTTCCAATCTTTTAATTGCATGCATGAATGAATGAATTTTACATAATATTTTTAAAATTGACTAAAGATAGGAAAATCACCCAAAACACATTCTAAATGAATTTATATGATTCTAAGTTTTTGTGTGTGATCAAGAGCATCATTCCTGCTTTACCTTGCCAAGAGGCTAATATCCCCTCCTTAACCACACCCTTGGTCTTTGACGACCTGCCACTCAAATACACTTAGGAAACGACATTGATTTGGTATCTGGATTAAATCAAATCAACCTAACTCATAGCATCAATATTTATTAACTTGAATAACATTTTCCATTTTACATTGTCTCCAAATTAAAACAATATTTCATTCAGTGTGATTCTCCATAGAATAAAACACCACATTTATTGCCATTTAATCTACCACACACAAGAGCATGAAATCATGAAGTGGAATCCATGTGGAGTAAAAGAAAGCATCACCAAAATTAGAGATGCGGTAGTATCTAGTTGGTCATGGAGGTGGGAACACCTACATGAGGGTTTGGCTGAGGAAAGCCCCTAAATAACCCCAATATTTTAATCATTTTCATGTGTGTGGGTTTTAAATTTGGAGTATTACAAGAGGCTTCACTCATGGACATCTTGTGAGTTTTCCTCTCTTCTCTTTTATTTTTGTCATCTACTTTAAAATATCATTAATTTTATGTGTTATTACTATTCTATTGTTTATATTATTCTGTTAGCTTAGTGCATGTTTGATATTTTAGCCACCAAATAGATAGTAGGTTATTTGCACTTTTCTATGATAAACTCTAATTTTTTAGTATGTATGAGACTAAAACGTGTCATAGAGACGTATGCATTATACACTATTGTCCCTATCCAAGAGCTTGATAGTTTGTCTAGAGAACCTCTGCAACCTACTCTGTTGGTTTCTAAAACTCATATTTTCATTCCACATAAAACATAAACTATAAACAATTTCCATTATCTTTCCATCCTTGTCACTTGAGATTTAATCCTTGAGGTAGTCGAGGAACATTCACCCTTAATGGGGGTGCCAATTTTCTCCTCTACAATTGGAAAGGCTAAAAATAATAGGTTTCTAGTTTTAGAAAGTTGGCATTTGTACATGTATGGGAAAACAATATTATAAAGAGCTCCAGAATGGTCAAATGAAGCTAATGGTAAAGAAATAACTTTAGTACTGTTTCATCACTTGTGAGATATTAATTTTTATTTTCAAATCCCTTTCAACATATTCAAAGTCAATTTTGAGGCACCTAGAGGTTCCGTATATAACCAAAAAGTATCCCAAAATCAAAAGGTTGATTTATCAACATTTTGTGCCCCTACTACTCCTTAAGATATTTCCAATGATGTGAATGGTTGGTAAATCAGATGTTGAGTCAAAGGTTATGGCTCCCAAAAGTTGGACCAAAACTTAGGAATTTTCTAAAGCTAGAAAATGGGGTAATTTAATCTGTTGGGCACCAAAAATAGAAGTGGGAATTGATTAGAAAGTGAAGAAAGACATATAAAGTGGTTACAAATGGAAAGGGATTAATTGTGAATGATAATATAGATAACATTATTTCTTTTTTGACATAGAATAGAGGTTGGGGTTTTAATGGAAATTATTTCCATTCATAGACTTGCATGTCTGATTTTTTGGATGTATTTGCAACCCAAATTTTTGTACTAGCTATCTCATGACTAGATAATTGTATTGCATTTGATTGCATGTATGGAAATGATTTCTAAGAATATAATAGAGTTGCATGTTTGTTGTTCTTTAATGTTATTTTTGTGTAAGGTGTGTTTGAGGTAGAGTCTCCCTTCATTAGGAAGAGGGAAGAAAGAAGTGCATGTTAAAATGACAATCTAAAAGTTGTACTCTCATGAAAATTATAGTAAAACAAGGCATTTCAAAGGAAATTTTTAAGTATTCAATAACCATGATTTTATGTAGAATGATAGTCATATAAAGAGATGCTATATAGTCAAAAGGGAGAAATTATAATGTGGTTAGTGTTTAGGGTGAGATAGTATTTTTAGGGAAGTGTGACTCAATGAGTAGAAAGGATGGGTTAATAAATGGATTGTGGTTACTACGATTAGATAGTTTTGAAGAAATGTAAAATACATGAGAGAGATAGTCCAATGATGGTACACAATATCATAGTATAGGGAGAAACTATTATTGAATAAGTAACATGATATAAATCGTAGTCATGTGAGAACTTAGTAGTCACAATAAGCTAAAGGACAATTGTCATTTCATGACAAGTCATATCATGAAGTATATGCATAAACATAGAGGATAGTAAGATGAAAGGGAATATAATAATAGGTTGGTAAACAATAATAAGGTACCTATGACAATAATCATATAAAGATCTCATGAAGACAATTTAGTAAAGTTGGGGAAACTCATTTGTGTATTTGATTTCATCAATCATCTCCTTTGAATTCTTAAAATCCTTATTAATTTTTGCATGTGTCATTCAATTAGGGAAATACAAATTTTTTGAACTCTATTAGTTCTAAGACTTTGGTTTTCATAGAAAGACACCTTCAGATTTTTACACACATGCTCATATACTAAAATTTTAAAAACCTTGATTTGTACTAGTTTAGGGCACCCAATGCCCCTAACCAATCAATTTGGCATCATTTTTTTGTGTGAAACCCTATCTATGATCTTTGTTAAGATCCAATTCATATTTATGGTAGTTTATCTTGAAAATTTTAGATTTTATTGTGCATTGCCAATTTGGCCCTAATTTACCTAATTTGGTGTATTACCCCTAAAAAAATGACATAACAATATGTTTTACTTTCAGAAATTAACTTTTGATATAGAAAAATATGGCTTGTCTAAATTTGTTTTTTAGGGTGCTACCTCGAACCCCATCCCATCTGTCAAAATGGGTTTACATCACCCTTCATCCAACTAGGAGTTTTCTTAGACATGAGAATATCTTAATGTAACAATAAAATTATAGATACATTTATTAGCATCACTTTACCTAATCTTCATTCTTAACGTAATTATAATACTCATGTTTTTCCCTCTTCCAATATCTCTCCTACTTATGAGAATATCTTGGCATAAGAGGATGCAATCATTGATATTCATGTTTGTCCCTCTACAAATATATATCCTAAGTGGGAGGATATCTTGGTGCAAGAGGATGTAATCAATTATAGTAATGTGGCTTACATAGATGAAGATTCAAAATTGACATTAGATCCCCCATTAATAGAATATCATCATGTAGTTAACTCAATTGAAATTATAAAACCACAATTGATAACTAGACCTCATCTCATTATTAGACCTCCTCTATTTATAGGACCTTCTACAAACTGATCTAAGCCTTCTAGCCATATCTTCAACTTTACAAAACAACTCACTTAAATTAATCATGTGAACCAAGATGTATTGAAAAAACCAAGTTCTCACGCAATTTATCACATATGACACTAGTAATAATAAACAACCAAATAATTGCCAAACTCTCTTCCATTTCCTTGACCATATATTCCCCCCACACCTTGTATTACTCAAAATAGTGGAAAATATTATAATATTGTTGAGAAAATTTATAGTAATCCTACTAAAATTTGTCTTTGGGATTTATTTCAAAATTCACCCACATACCACAAGATGCTCTGAGAGGATTTGAAAAATATTGAAATCTCACCTTTTGATAGATCGAATGATGTAGAAACCTTGGTGGATGGTATGAATAAAAACAAGCCTATGTTGTAATTTTGTGTTGTCATTGATGTCAACAAATATTTTTGGTTGCATTGATGTCAACTTGTGTCACCAAAAATTGTATACCTTTGAAGAAAAGGTCAATTTTGTGCCCAATTTGGTCGTACTTTGGGTCCCCTTTCATCAATCACCTCCTAACAACATTTATAGGCCCCTAAGGCTCATTATTTTTGACTTTGAGGCCTATTTCACCTAAGGAATCATACAACCCTCGATAAAAAACATCAAAATTATTTAAATATCACTAATCCCACCTCAAAATCCCCTGGTGGGACTAGGTCGCCCAAATTGGTGACCTAGTCCTTTTTGGGGATTTTTACATTTTTGAGTGGGAAAATGTCTATCTTGCTAAAATTTCTTGATGGGTGTTGGTCTCTTAGGTCAAAATTACAAACAATTAGGTATTGTTTCTTATAAATACTTGTTTTTAGGTCATTTCACAACTTTTTGATCATTTTTCACAAGCACAAGAAATAATCAAGCATCAAACATCTTCCTCAGGAAGATTCATCTCTCTTTCCATAACAAAGTTGAAGCTTAGGGAAGAAAACTAGGGTTTTTTCAGGTCTCAAAGCTCACTTCTCACTCAAAATATCACATTGCAAAGGTTTGATCATGGATGAAAATGGAGAATCATGGAGAAATATAGGTTGAGGAGGTGAAACTAGTCACCAAATCACAACTAAAGATTGTTTTCAAAGTGATTTCATCTTCCACTTTCTCTCTATGTTCAAATTTAAGGTTTGCGTCAAATTTTCATTTCATTTACATGGACTTTTAATGTTGTAGGGTTTCTTGTATTAAAGTCTTGCATCATTAAAATATCACTCACACATCTTATTCTAGCACAATAGAATAGAGTTTTTCCATAATTTGGATTTTCCTGGTTCTAGACACACTTAGGGCTAAGGTTTATGAAGATTTATTATCTCTTTCCAAGTTTAAATACAAAATAAGAATTTGATCGAGGAAAACCTCATATTAGTTCAACCAAAAAATATTCTATTTTGCAGGTGATTTTGCGGATTTGACCCCAGATTTCAGTGAAGAAGCAAAGTGCAGACTATAGACCTCCAACTCCACTTTCAGATTTCCTGAAAATATTAAAGGGTATTGGTGACCTAGTCCCATTGGAGGTTTTTGTTAAATATTTTAATAGATTTGAGCACCTAGTTGAGTAGAACGAAGCTCAGTGTAGTTTACCAGAACTAGAACTAGGTCATCCAACTTGCTGTAAGTGTCCTAGTAGGCATAAAATCTAGATTTTCCTAATTTCAAAAGGCTTCTGCAATCTCCACTTTATCCCTCATCAGTTTCCAGGTGCACTTGTTTTATCTATTTTTCTCTCTTTTCTTGTATAGATCATTAGTTTACTTTTATGCAAAACATCATATGTTTTCAAACAATGTAGATTTTGTTAGCTTGCATGCAATATATAGTTTTATTTATCATATCATAGAATTTAGCATACTTCACATTAGAATTCCAATCATATTCAATCCCTAGCATTGAATGAATCATAATATTTATGCATCACAAAAGGATATCCCCTTCCTTCTAGGTTAAAATCCTAAAAAGTTGTAGGGGACCCATTCCTTTATCCAAAGCATAAATTTTGTGATTCATTTTGGTGACTTGCATTTAGACACATATTACTTTTGATTTAGCCTACATTTTTATCCTAGGAACCTCTTTTTTTAAAATTGCATTGTATATGTAGACATCTAAATTTGACCACTTCTACATGGTCAAAATCATCTATTATATTCATCTATTCCATTAACAGTGATTAAATAATTTATTTAATCATTATTTCATTTTCTACCTAAGGTTCTTAAAGTATCTAATTAAATAAATTAAATACTTTACCTTATACCCTATTCTTTTCTAAATTAAATAAATATGACAAATTATTTAATTTAGTCTTTTAACCTATTTGGATTAAAATCAATTTTTAATTCCTCTTTTCTCTCTCCTTGTCACATTCTCCATAACCCTCTTCTAATACGGATTAAATTAATTAATCTGTGATTAGGATGTGCACCACTTAATCTTGATTAAGTGTCACATCCTCCATAATCTCCCACTTGCCTCTAATCTCCCATTAATTACCTTAATCCTGTGTTTGCACAACCTTAATTAGAATCATTAGCCACATTTGGCTTACCCTTTCTGGTCAACCTTCCCACTTACCATTTTTGACATAGACTCCCTTCCCCATGTGAATTTTTAATTCACTTTTATCTTTCCAAGGTTTTTCCCATCCCCATGCAAGATTCTAGAAGCCTTTCCTTGTCACTTCACATGTGCCAAGGGCTTCTAGAACCTTGGACTTGTCACATCTCCCACATGTGACAAATCTCCAGCTTTTTGGAGACCTCCTTTTATCCAATGAATCCTCCATTAAATGTAAATTTTTAATTTACATTTATTCTTCCCACACATTTCCCCTTTTCCCATGGAGATTTTTGAGGAATTCTAAAATTCCTCAAAAGTCTCTTTCATCCTCATTTGGGGACAAGAAGTTCCTTTTTGAGGAAATCTTCTCATTCCCCAAGGTACCTCAAAGGTACTTGTCCTTCATCCACCTCATGTACTTCCCTTCCACCTCTTGTCCTTCTCTTCCACCTCATTTCCACATCACTCCACCTTAGGACATCTCACCCTCCACATGTCAAGATGTGAGGGCTTGTGAGTCCTCAACTCACCATAGCCCTTCATCTTGATCTTTGTTGGATCAATCCCAACCGTTGAATTCTCTAGAGAATTCAATTTGGCCTATAAATACCCTTTCAATTCCTTCATTTTGGAGGATCAAGTCTTTTGCAAATAAACTCTTGCAAAATTGTCATTCAAGCTCTCATCCATTTTAGCACCCATATTGCATCAATTCATCTTGCATCCACTTCATTTCATTGCCATCCAAGGAGCACACAAGACTTCAACATCAAGGGCCAACCAAGGAAGCAACAACATGAAGGTATAACAGCAATTTATTTGTTTATCTTGCTTTCATATTGTTCATTTTCTTAGGCTAATCATTGAGGTGCCCTATTATCTTGTTGTTTCTCTTTATTGCACTATTAGTTTCTTATCTAACATCTCACATTTAGGAAGCAACATTTTATTAGGATCACAATATATTGCACTATTTAAAGTTACATCCTAGGGTTTCATACATTGCATTAGTGAAAAAGTTAATTTTGCATTTAAAAAGGTCAATAATAGTGAAAATTTACATCTATCATTTAGATTTTCAATTTATAGTCCATAATACACCAGTTTTCATTAGGAAAACAAGAAAAAAGTTAAAAATATCCCTACTAGGACTGAGTCACCACCTTGGGTGACCTAGTCCCAGTACTCATTTTGTATTAGCGATTTATATCTCATTGTTAGTTTCTGAATTTTTGATTTGTTCCAGTTTATGCTTTGTTTTCAGTTAGTTACTTTTTGATATATGGTTATAGTTAGCATAAAAAATATTTTACTTTGATGGAATTCATGAATAGCATTAGATCGTTGCAAGTTTCATGTTTAGATTTATTTTCTAGTTCTTTTAAAGAAAACTCATTGGAACATGAAAATAAAACTGTAGAAACATCACATGAAATAATGCACACACTTCTTCACTGTAAGAAAACCGTATCATCTAAACCTTTTATTAGTGATGACCTATATAAGCTAGATGAAGCTTTATAGGTATTCCTCTTGCTACATTCATCCACTAAAGTTTGTTATGATAAAATAGAAGCTTCTACTGACAACCTATCCCCCAAACCCTTTAGCTATGATGATATGGGTATGTTTGATGAAGTTCTTCAGGATTTCATTTCACCTAACTCACCCGCTAAGGTTTTTTGTGAGCAACCCCAAACAAAAGAAGTCAATTTTATCCAACCTCAGCTTGTCCTATACCCACCTTCTCATAAACCTCAACCCCAATCCAAACTTGAATTTACCCTTCACCCACCCTAGCATGATGTTGTTGCACACACTCACTACACTAGAAATAACCCACATCCCCAACAAACCACCACAACATCCTTACCATTACCCAAACCCATCTTACCCATGGCCCCTCATCTAAATTCACAACTTAGGGAGTATGATCTTGTTGAACAACTTAAGAATACTCCTACCAAGATATCCCTTTGGGCTCTTCTCCAAAACTCCCCCAACTATCATTTTATGCTTCAAATGACATTGTAACAGATAGTGGTCCCTCCTAGTATGGATGCTAATGATGTGGTAGCTCTGATACAAGAAATGAATATAGCCAATGTAGACATTACTTTCTACCACCATGAGCTCCCTCCATTAGAATTAAGAAAGAAAAATGAAGCCTTTATGATAATATCCCAATATGAATGGATAGGCATAAAAAGGACCCTCGTTGACAATGGATTTTCCATTAATGTGTGTAGTACAAATTTTCTTGATAGATTGTGTGTGTATTTGACAATGTTTCAAAGCAACCCCTTGGCATCATCACTTTACGTATTACTGTAAGAATGGTTATGTTTCAAACCCCTATTTATGTCATTCCCTATGAAATTTCTTATAATCTCCTCTTGGGAAGACCATGGATACATGAGATGCACACAGTACCCTCAACCCTTCATCATAAAATGAAATATGTCTATAATAACAAAGTTTATCAAATTGACATAGATCCTAAGCTTGAAAGTTGCTTACAACTTGAAAAGGGAACATCAAGTCCTCTCGACACATTAATTCCTACCTCCAACTTCACCCCTTTTGAGATGACTGAACCAAAAAATGAATCCAAGTTTGACTTCCCTGGTCATGATTGGGGATCATTAGAATTCACCCCCTCATTTATGGGTGAGTGTATTGTTACAACAAAAAAGGAATCATAGCAAGAACAACTAGCCATCCTCTCTACCTAGAATGAAGACAAGCCTTCTTGTACATCTATCTCATGACCTTTGGACGAAAATGCAACATATACAACAAACTTTGATGAGGTAGATTATCAACAAATACCCAACCCATAGGAAATGGAATGCCTTTATGGATGGGGATATGATCTTGTGAAGCAATTAGGTTACAATGGTAAAGGATGTGGAAAGCATCAACAAGGAATTTGTGTTCCTATCGAACCTAATATATAGTAAACTAAGACCGGTTTGGGTTTTCCTTTTCTAAACATACAAAAGAAAATCAATTTCCCTCCCACAACATTAATAGTATCACATGTGCACCACGAACCAATCTTATGCTTAAATATCTTGAATTCCTTGATATGGATTCTCCCCTCTTTGACTGTGTTGATGGTGATGAAGCTTTGGAATATCTATTAGGTGCTTCAGATAATCCTTCTACCTCTAGGAGACATACCTCTTGTGCCATGATAAGTTCTGAGCTCAATGTTATTGACATTAATGCCCCTCCCACAAGCATGGAACCATGTGATACAAAATTTTCTACGTCAAATGCACACCCTTTAAGAGATACCCTTGATATACCTATGGACATAGATGATAAATAAAAAATCATTAAAATTGGGAAGTTCAATGATGATGAAGAACAAGAGGATCTTGCAACCTTGCTTTACACTTTTCCTGAGCTCTTTGCTTGGAAATATTCTGATATGCCAAGCATTGATCGGAAAATATTCAGCGATAACATTGTTCTTGCTGAAAATGCTAAGCCCATTCACCATAAGATACGAAAGATGAACCCTAAGATAGCCTTGCATGTTAAAGGGGAAATTTAAAAAATCTTTGATGTAGGTTTCATTTGACCTATTGATTACTCACCTTGGATATCAAACATTGTCGCAGTTGCTAAACTTGATAATTGTGTTAGGATATGCATGGATTTTCATGACTTGAACAAAGCTTGTTTAAAGGATGACTTTCCTCTTTTTAACATCGACATGATAGTGGATTCAACTAATAGACATGCTTTTTTATCCTTTATGGATGGATTTTTTGGATATAATCAAATCTTTATCAACTCACAAGATCAATGGAAGATGGCCTTTACATCCACTTGGGGATCATTTTGTTGGGTTATGATGCCTTTTGGATTAAAGAACGCAGTAACCACTTATCAATGAGAAATGACATTGATCTTTCATGATTATATGCACAAAATCTTAGAAGATTGTGTTGATGAAATTATAGCTAAATCCTTAACTTGTCAAGATAATGTGAATTTTCTTCGACCAATCTTCAAATGTATGCATAAGTATAACATGCACTTAAATCCAAAAAAATGTATCTTTGGAGTAGATAGTGGTAATATTTTAGGGTTTATCATGTCTCACAGAGGCATTGAGGTGGATAGAAATAAAATATACACTATCATTAACATGCCACCTCCTCGCAACATCTCCCAATTGTACACATTACAAGGAAGGATTCAATCCATCTATCATTTTGTTGCATCGCTAGCCAATCAAACATTTCCTTTTAAACACCTAAAAAATGATGCCAATTTTGATTGGAATGACGATTGTAAACAAGCTTTCAAGCATTTGAAATAATATCTCACAACTCCACCTATTTTACAACCTGCTATACTGAACACACCCTTCATCCTTTACATCATTGCTTCAACCCACACTCTTGCTGCATTGTTGGCTTAACAAGAAGACAATGGAAAAGAACATCCTCTTTATTATATTAGTAGAACTCTCATTGATTATTAAACACGTTACACACCAATTGAAAAAAACAAATCGGCTCTTGTATTCTCTACTAGTAAGTTGTTACATTATTTACTAAATGTTGAAATATAAGTGATGACAAAGTTTGATCCTCTCATATATCTTTTCAATAAAAAATACCTTTTAGGACATCTTGCTAAATGGGTAATGTTGTTAACTGAGTTTGACCTTAATTCTGTCTCCCAAAAAGCAATCAAAGGCCAAGCCTTAATCAACCACTTAACCGATAATACTTCTCCTCTTGCATTACCTATCAATGATTCTTTTCTTGATGATAGTGTGTTGACCATAGACCTTCCCACATGGGAATTGTACTTTGATGGATCCGAGTATCAAATAGGCTCTGGTGCTAGATTTATATTAATTCCACCTGTAGGAAAGCCTATTCCCTTATACTATCATCTAAATTTCCTATGTACGAATAACACAGCTAAGTACGAAGCATTAATTTTTGGATTGCATGTTGCCTTAATCATGGAAATCAAAGGTATAAAAATCTATGGTGATTCAAAATTAGTAATTAAATAGATCAATTGTCTCTATCAAACTAAAAATGATAAATTATAACAATATATGGATCTCATATCAACCCTGTTAGTGCAGTTTGACTTGTACACCATTGATAACATCCCTCAAAAAGATAATCAACATGCAAATACAATGGATAGTGTGGCCTCTCTTATCTCTCTTGTAGATCCTTCTGAAAAAGTCATGTTTACCATCCACCCAATCATGAAACCCTCCATCAATAATAAACCTGATGATTTCCTTCCCACATTCCTGAATAGGTCACATGAATGGTACGATGCCATATATAACTATTTAAAATATGGTACCATTCCCAAACCTACAACCAAAAACACCTGCATTCACTTCAAAAAGTTAGCCACTAAGTACATAATCCTTGCTGATACATTGTATAGAAGGTCCTTTGATGAAATTCTCTTGTGATGTCTCAAGGATTTTGAAACTCATGTTGCCCTCAAACAAGCCCATTATGTCACTTATGGAGGCCATTTTGGAGGTAAAACCTTAGTGCAAAAACTCCTTCACATGGTTTATTACTGGAAGATCATGGAAAATAATTGTTATGTGTATGTTAAGCGATGTCATAAATGCAAAGAAAATATAAATTTGATTCATGCTCCTACTTCTGAGCTTCATGCCCAAATCCCTATTTAGCCATTCTCTATGTTGGGTTTTGATCTAATTGGAAAAATTCCACCCCTTCTTCCACTAGACATACATTTATCATCACCGCCACTAATTATTTCACCAAATAGATCGAAGCTATCCCTCTTCAATCTACAACTATTGATGTGATATGTCATCTTTTATTGGAACACATTATTGCTCGCTTTGGACTTCCTTCCACATTAGTCTCAGATAGTGGAAGACCATTTAAAAATAATGATGTGAATAAGTTCATAGAAACATTTCATATTCAACATCTCTTTTCAACACCCTACTACTCACAATCTAATGGCTAAGCCGAAAGCACTAATAAAATATTTGAACAAATCCTTAAGAAAACTATTACTCAAAATAAAAAAGATTGGCACACACAATTACAATATGCATTGTGGGAATATCACACAAGTGTTCATTCTTCTACAAGCATAAGCACAAGAAAGAATCAAGCATCAAACATCTTCCTCAAGAAGATTCATCTCTCTTTCCACAACAAAGTTAAAGCTTAGGGCAGCAAACTAGGGTTTTTGTAGGTCTCCAAGATCACTTCTCACTCAAGATTTCACATTGTAAAGGGTTGATCATGGATGCCTATGGAGAATCATGGAGAAATCTAGGTTGAGGAGGTGCAACTAGCCACAAAATCATAGGTAAAGGTTGTCTTCAAAGTGATTCCATCTTCCATTTTCTCTCTAGCATTAGATTTAAGGTTTTAATCACATTTTCATTTCATTTACATGCACTTTTAATGTTTAGGGTTTCTTGTATTGAAGTCTTTCATCATTGAAAGCACAATAGAATAGGGTTTTTCCATACTTCATATTTTCCTAGTTCTAGATACACTTAGGGCTAGGGTTTATGAAGATTTATTATCTCTTTCCAAGTTTAAATACAAACTAGGGGTTTGACTGAGGAAAACCCCACATTAGAAACCAAAATATATTGTATTTTGTAGGTGCTTTTACATATTTAAACCCAGATTTCAGTGGAGAAGAAAACTCTAGACTATACACCTCCAACTCCAATTTCAGATTTCTCAAAAACTTGAAAGGGACTAGGTCACCAATAGTGGTGACCTAGTCCCACTGGAGGTTTTTCTTAAATATTTTTGTAGATTTGAGCACCTAGTTGACTAGAACAGAGCTTGACGTAGTTTACCAGAACTGGGACTAGGTTGCCCGACATGTTGTAAATGTCCTAGTAGGCATAAAATCTAGATTTTCCAATTTTCTAGAGGCTTCTGGAATCTCCACTTCACCCCTCATCAGTTTCTAGGTGCACTTTTTTTATTTGTTTGTCTCTCTTGTCTTGTATAGCTCATTAGTTTACTTTAATGCAAAAAATCATGGATTTTCAAACAATGTAAATTTTGTTAGCTTGCATGCAATAGATAGTTTTATTTATTAGATCATAGCATTTAAAATACTTCACAATATAATTTCAATCATATTCAATCCCTAACATTGAATTAATCACAAGATTTATGCATCACAAAAGGATATCCCCTTCCTTCTAGGTGAAAATCTTAGAAAGTTGTAAGGGACCCATTCCTTTATCCAAAGCATAAATTTTGTGGTTAATTTTGGTGAACCTACATTTAGACACATCTTACTTTTGATTTAGCCTTCATTTTCATCCTAGGAACCTCTTTTATTAATATTGCATTGTATGTTGTATTTTTTAAAGTTACATCCTAGGGTTTCATACTTTGCATTAGTGAAAAACTTAATTTTGCATTTAAAATGGTCAATAATACAAAAAATTTGCATCTATCATTTAGATCTGCACTATATAGTCCAGAATACACCATTTTTCATTAGAAAAACCATAAATTTTTTAAAAATATCCCTACTAGGACTAAATCACCACCTTTGGTAACCTAGTCCCAATACTCATTTTGCATCAGTGATTTCTATATTTAATTGCTAGTTTCTGAATTTTCTATTTCTTCTAGTTTATTCTCTATTTTTCAATCAGTTACTTTCTATTATATGGTTATAGTTAGCATAAAAGATATTTTTCTTTGATGACATTCATGCATTAGATATTTGCAAGTTTCATTTTCATATTTAGTTCCTAGTTCTTTTAAATAAAACTCATTGGAACATGAAAATAAAACTGTGGAAAGATCACATGAAACAATGCACACAATTCTTCACTATAGGAAAACCATATCATCTAAACTTTTTAGTAGTGACTACCTAGATAAGTTAGATGAATCTCTATAGGGTTTCCTCTTGCTGAGTTCATCCACTAAAGTTTGTGATGATAAAACCAAACCTTCTACCAATAACCTATCGCCCAAACCCTTTAACTATGATGATATGGGTATTCTAGATGAAGTTCTTTAGGATTTCATCTCACCTAACTCATCCACTAAGGTTTGTTATGAGCAACCCTAAACAAAATAATTCAATGTCATCCAACCTTAGCTTGTCTTATAGCCACCTTCCCATAAAACTCAACCCCCATCTAGACTTGATTTTACCCTTCACCCGCCCCAACATGATGTTGCTGCACACACTCACTACACTAGAAATAACCCACATCCCCAACAAACCACCTCAATATCCTTACCATTACCCAACCCCATATTACTTGTGGCCCCTTGTCTCAATTCACAACTTAAGGAATATGATCTCATTGAACAACTTAAGAATACTCTTGCCAAGATATCCCTTTGGGATCTTCTCCAAAACTCCCCCAACTATCATTCTATGCTTCAAACAACATTGCAACATATAGTGGTCACTCCTGGTACAGATGCTAATGATGTGGCAGCTCTAATAAAATAAATGAATACAACCAATGTAGACATTAATTTCTACCACCATGAGCTCCCTCCATTAGACTTAAGCAAGAAAAATTAAGGCATTATGTTAATAGCCCAATATGAACAAATAGGGATCAAGAGTTCTCTTGCTGACAATGGCTCTACCCTTAATATGTGCAATGTGAAGATTCTTGATAGATTTCATGTGGATAAATCTCAAATCAAATCTAATTCCTTATCCATTAGAGGATTTGACAATGTTACAATGCATCCCCTTGGTGTTATCACTTTACCTATTATTGTAAGAATGGTTATGCTGCAAACCCCTATTCATGTCATGCCCTATGAAATTTCTTATAATATCCTCTTTGGAAGACCATGGATACATGAGATTCACACAGTATCGTCAACCCTTCATCGAAAAATGAAATATGTCTATAATAATAAATTTTACCAAATTGACATAGATCCTGAGCCTAAAAGTTCCTTACAACTTGAAAAGGGAACATCAAATCCTCTCAACACATTAATTCCTACCTCCAACATCGCCCCTTATGAGACAACTAAACCAAAAACCAAATCCAATTTTGACTTCCTTGGTGATCATTGGGGATCATTATAATTCACCTCCCCATTTATGGGTGAGTGCATTGTTACATGAAAAGAGAAAGCACGATAAGAACAACCAGCCATCCTCTCTACCCAAAATGAAGAGAAGCCTTCCCATACATCTATCTCATGACCTTTGGATGAAAATGAAATATATACAAATTTTTTTGATGAGATAGATTATCAAAAACCACTAAACCCACTAGAAATGGAATGAATTTATGGATGGGGATATGATCTTTTGAAGAAACTACAACACAATGGTAAAAGATATGGAAATCATCAACAAGGAATTTGTGTTCCTATCAAACCTAATATACAAGAAACTAAGACCAGTCTAGGGTTTTCCTTTTCTAAACATATAAAATAAATTTAATGACCCTCCTTCATCATTAACACTATCACATATGCACCAAGAACCAATTTTATGCTTAAACATCCTGAATTCCTTGATATGGATTCCCCACTCTTTGACTATTTTGATGACGATGAAGCTTTGAAATATTTGTTAGGTGCTTTGAATAAGACTTCTACCTCCAGGAGACATGTCTCTTGTGCCATGAATAAGTTTTGAGCTCATTGTTATTGAAATTAATGCCACTCCTACAAGCATGGAACCACGTGATTTGGAATTTTCTAAATCAAAAGCACCCCCTTTAGGAGATACCCTTGATATACCCATGGACATAGATGTAAAGGAAAAGTCATTAAAATTGGGAAGTGCCTTGATGATGAAGAACAAGAGGATCTTACAACCTTGATTCACACTTTTCCTGAGCTCTTTGCTTGGAAATATTCTAATATGCTAGGAATTGATCCAAAAATAATCACCAATAACATTGTTCTTGTTGAAAATGCTAAGCATGTTCGCCAGAAGATACAAAAGATGAACCCTAAAATAGTGTTGCATGTTAAAGGAGAACTTGAAAAACTCCTTGGCATAGGTTTCATTTGACCTAGTGATTACTCTCCTTGGATATCAAACATCGTTGCAATTGCTAAACCTGATAATCATGTGAGGATAGACACAAATTTTTGTGACTTAAACAAAGCCTCTTTAAAGGACGACTTTCCTCTTCCTAACATCGACATGATAGTGGATTCAACTATTAGAATTTATTTTTTACCCTTTATAGATGGATTTTTTGGATATAATCAAATCTTCATCAACCCACAAGATCAATACAAGATGGCCTTTACATCCACTTGGGGAAGATTTTGTTGGGTTATGATTCCTTTTGGATTAAAGAATGTAGATGCCACTTATTAATGAGCAATGACATTAATCTTTCATGATTATATACACAACATCTTAGAAGATTGTGTTGATGAAATTCTAGCTAAATCCTTAACTCGCCAAGATAATGTGAATGTTCTTCGAGCAATATTCAAAACATATGCATAAGTATAACATGCACTTAAATCCAAAAAAATGTGTCTTTGGAGTAGATGGTGGCAAGCTTTTAGGGTTTATCATATCTCACAGAGGCATTGATGTGAATATAAAGAAAATAGATGCTATCATTAACATGCCACCTCCTCGCAACATCTCCCAATTACACACATTACACAAAAGGATTCAAGACATCTGTCATTTTGTCACATCCCTAGTCGATCGAACATTTCCTTTTACACACCTCCTCAAAAATGATGTCAAATTTCATTGAAATGACGATTGTAAACAGGCTTTTGACCATTTGAAAGAATATATCGCAACTCCACCTATTTTAAAACCTGTTATACCAAAAAAACCCTTCATCCTTTACATCATCGCTTCTACCCACACTCTTGTTGTATTGTTGGCTCAACAAGATGATAGTGGAAAACAAAATCATGTTTATTATATCAGTAGAACTCTCATCGATTATGAAACACGTTACACCCCAATCGCAAAAAAAAATTGAACTCTTATATTCGTTACTAGTAAGTTGCGACATTATTTACTAAATTCTGAAATACAAGTGATGACAAAGTTTGATCCTCTCAGATAACTTTTCAATAAAACAGACCTTTCAGGACATCTTGGTAAATGGGTAATGTTGTTAACTGAGTTTGACCTTATTTTTGTCTCCCAAAAAAATCAAAGGCCAAGCCTTAACCGACCACTTAGTCGATGCTCCTTTTCATCTTGTGTTACCTATCAGTGATTCTTTTCCTGATGATATAATGTTGACCATAGACCTTCTCACATGGGAATTGTACTTTGATGGATCCAAGTGTCAACTAGGATCTGGTGCTGGAATTCGATTAATTCCACCCATAGGCAACCCTATTCCCTTATCCTATCACCTTAATTTCATATGTACAAATTAATTAGCTAAGTACAAAGAATTAATTGTTGGATTGCATGCCACCTTAGTCATGGGAATCAAAGATATAAAAATATATGGTGATTCACAATTATTAATTAAACTGTTCAATGGTATCTATCAAACTAAAATTGATAAATTATCACAATATATGGATCTCATATCAACCCTATTAGAGTAGTTTGACTCATATACCATTGATAAAATCCCTCAAAAAGATAATCGACATGCGGATGCAATGGCTAGTGCGACCTCTCTTATATCTCTTGTAGACCCTTCTGAAAAAGTCATGTTTAGCACCACCCAATCATGATACCCTTGATCAATGATAAACCTGATTATGTCCTTCCCACATTCATCGATAATTTGTGTGAATGGTATGATGCCATATATAACTATTTAAAATATGGTACCATTCCCAAACCTACAACCATAAATACCTGAATTCACTTCAAAAAGTTAGCCACTAAGTAAATAATCCTTTTTGATACATTGTATGGAAGGTCCTTTGATGGAATTCTCCTTCGATGTCTCAAGGATTCTAAAAATCATGTTGTCCTCGAACAAGCCCATTCTGGCACTTGTGGAGGCCATTTTGGAGGTAAAACCTTAGTGCAAAAACTCCTTCACATGGGTTATTACTAGAAGAACCTAGAAAAATATTGTTATGTGTATGTTAAGCGATGTCATAAATGCCAAGAACATAGCAATATGATTCATACTCCTGCTTCTAATCTCTGTTACCAAATCCCTATTTGGTTGTTCTTTGTGTGGGGTTTGGATCTAATTGGAAAAATTTCACCCCCTTCTTTCATTGAACATACGTTTATCATCACTTCCACTGATTATTTCACCAAATGGGTTGAATCTATCCCTCTCTAGTCTACCATTGCTGATGTGATATGTTTTTTTATATCAGAACACATTATCACTCGCTTTGGACTTCCTTTCGCATTAGTCTCGGATAATGGGACACCATTTAAAAAAAATGATGTGAAGAAGTTCCTAGAAATCTTTCATATTCAAAATCGCTTTTCAACACCCTACTACCCACAATATAATGTCTAAGAAGAAAGAACCAATAAAATCCTCAAACAAATACTTAAGAAAAATATTAATCAAAATCAAAATAATTGGCACACACAATTACAATATTTGTTGTGGGCCTATTGCACAAGTGTTCATTTTTCTATGGGAAATATGCCTTTCAACCTTGTTTATGGCATCACGGATATCATACCTTTAGAGTCAGAAATCCCTACATTGTGTATTTCTTTCCAAGGTCTTGTCGATATTGACACATATGCGTAACAATGATTAAATCACCTTAAAATTCTTGATGAACAACACATTAATTCTCTCAAGAATCTTCAAGCTTATGCAACCAATTACAAAAAAAACATAATACTGGTGTCATCCCTCAGAATTTTAACAAGGTTGACTTAGTCTTATATGAAAATGAATGGAACACTATGGTTGATTATGTTGAGAAAGGCAAGTTTATTCCTAATTGGTTAGGCCCCTATGTGGTTGATATGAAGTATGGATCTGGTGCTTACACCTTAATCGAGTGTGATGTCAGTCCTCTTAAAGACCCCATTAATGTTGCACATTTGCATTAGTGTTATGTCTAATCCCCTTTTGAATGGTATGAGTTGTAGAGCAGTTTTGTTAGAGCCATTGGATTATATCCTCTATGCTTTCTCATTGCTTCATTCTTGACACATCATTATATGTGTCTTGAACACTAATGTGATTATTTAATTGATTTTTATAATTGCTTTAGGTTTCATACTATTCAAAATTCCCTCTTGTGTGTTATGTTACTTTAAATTATCATTACATAGAATAGTCAATCTTCATGTTGCATCTAATGAAAACTCAAGTTTGTTTTAATTAGATCACATAAATTTTGTTAAATCATGTCGACATTAATCAAGTAATCTTCTAAAAGGATATTTAATTAATCACATTATTTAACATTCACATAGTAAATCACACCATATAACATCAAAATGTTATATATATATATATATCAAAAAATTTATGTACATGTCATCAAAATATATAGTGTCACTTAGGATTGTGATTACCAGATCCCTCAGGATCTGGTACTCATGTTGCATCAGTAGTCAGATGTTGGGAGATGGTTGTGCATGATCGTGATCATGATCCACTGAATCTAATTGCAAACTCCATTCCCTCCATCCGTGAAAGTTCCACCCATTTCTCTCCTTCTACTTGATCCCTCTCTTCCTATAGTCATGCCACCTTTCTCTAATCTCTCAAACTCCACCGGAGTCCATGATGAATTTACCTATGGTAAAGTCCTCACTCGGTTAATCTGTATCCTGAAACCATCATATGTTTCCCATAGTCTCACTCTAGAATAGGTGTGGGCACATAATCCGAGTCTATCTCCTCCTCACTGAAGGAAGCTATCACTATCTCTACCACTACCTAATGGTAGAGTTCCCACTAATCCTCTCATCGCGGTGTCCATGATGATACCGCTAATTGTGGGCTCAAACGATACTGCCATACTATAGGCGATGGATCCTCTCACCATGATGGTCATGGTGAGACCACTAGTGGTCGGCCTGGCGGTTACAACCACACCGCAAGAAGGCTTTGGAAGGTCAACAGTAGCGCGATGGACATGGCGGTCAACATAGGCAGTTATTTCCATACCACAAGGTGGCCAAATGAGCTTGACGATAGCATAGTGTAGTCAAAGTCTGGGCTTGGTGATGACTTGGTGAGCTTAGCTGAGCTCACCACTATACCGCGAGGTGACTTGGACAAGGGCACGGTACTATGGTGGATTCATGGTGCAAGCCTAGATGGCTTACCTCCATATCACGAGGTGAGTCTGATAGGGCAGTGATATCGAGGTAGAAGGTTGGGTGAGCTTGGAAGAGCTCATCATTGTACCAAGGTTGGGTCAAAGGAGCTTGGCGGTAACCCGATAGGAGCTCGGGTGAGCTCAAAAACTGGTTGACCAAGTTCGAAAGGTTTAAATGATTGTTAGAAGTAGTGAATGAATTGTTTGGCAACACGTGGCAAGTTCTTTGAGATCTCATTGGTCGAATGGTTATTTTTTGATGCGGGATTGAGCTGCATTATTAAAGCAAGGTTGACGGACATGCCTGAGACAAATTTAATGTTGCATGACTCAATGCATGTTGAATAAGTGACGCACATTATGAGAAATGGAATGCTTGCAAGTGGATAATTTATTATCTTGATGACTATTGCTAGTAGGGATGGGCTAAATAGGTAAGCACATGGTGTGAGATTATAAATTAATCATGTGTGTAATTCGATAAAGGAGATGAGCAAAGAGAGAGAGGCTGAGAGTGTTCGACCGGTATTTTACTGTGAACACTTAGACTCTCAAATCTACAAGGATGTGAACCTATGGAGGCCAAGAGGCTGGGTTGGCTATGAGGCTAGCTATGATAGTCATTTGTGAGGAGCTGAAGGGAATCTACAGAGTATGTCATGAGGACATTCTAAAGGTGTGATGATTCTATTTATTGTTGCATGTATTATCCAGATGAACAAGATGTATTCTTCTGAAGAGCATTGTGCTGGTTTTGTATTCTAACCATTTTAGTTACTGAATAATACATGTGAGCTAAGTGTTTTGGAGGGTGGTATTTTTTACTCGAAAGGGTTTTCCCCACGTAAATCTATGTGTTCATAGTTTTTTCTTTCATGGTTGTTTGATTTTATAAAATGAATTTGTGCTTGTGTTGAATCTATTATAAGTTAAGAATTTACTTTTCTCAGAGGATCAATGGGGGATCAAATGTGCTTGCTTCCTCTTTATGGCATAGTTTTTGGTGTCTTTGAAGTGATAAAAATGAAAATCACTAAGGCACTGTTGTCTTAGATGTTGATCTATGATGATAGAACCGATCTCGTATCCCCAACAAGTGGTATCAGAGTTGGTTGAAGGAGGTCAAGGCTTGATGATACCAACAAGTGTTTTCAGATACTTCTCTTGGTTATTGAAGTTCTGTGTACTTCTCTTGTAACGATTTATTATCCTGGAAAGCTTGAGGAAATCTAGAGAATTTGGTTGGTGATTGATCCTTTGATGAGTGGAAGTTTCTTCTTTGATTCAACACAGTTTTGAAAGACACTGGAGTTGACTGGACCTGATCATATTGTTGCAATATGGTCTGAGGCTCCTAGCTTGCAGCAAATGTTCTTGATGCAAATGGCTTGAGATGTTCTTATGGTTGTGTTGCAGTGAAGCATGGTTTTATACTGGGTGTCTATGTGAGACGCTCCCTAGTGGTATGGAGTTGTTTGTGTTGTTGTTTAGCCATGGAGTATTTAGCTTGTGTTGGTTGTTTTGATTTAGCATTGAACACGGTTTTTCTATTTCTTTGATTGCATCGAGGCTATGAAGTTGATCCTAGTGGTCTGCAACTTCTGAATAAACTAGCTCTCTCGTATGTGTGTGCATGATTGTGGTTTTTGGAACTGGTTTGAAATGGACCTTTTTTTATGTTCTTACCTATGTCTTTCATTTGCATGGTTGAGATTCATGTCTTTGGCTCTGAAGGTTTTGTGTATATTTTACTAAAAAGTCTATCATGCATTTTAATGTTTCTTTTCATTGTTTTGGTTAACCGTGATGGTTGTGTGTAGACTCTTGAGTCATCCAGATGAGTAGTAAATATGGAGATTCATGGGTTTTTTTATAAACACTATGGTTTTGTACGTTTTACATGGTCAAGAAAAACCTGTGGTTTGTGGAGCTGTTGTTCAGCTATTTTCTAGACTCTGGCTTTTGGGGTGTGACTAGATGAGATAGTTGCAGTTCAACATGGTTTGAGGAGGTGTGATGTCTTCTCTGCATGGGAGTGTTGGTATGAGCTTTTTCTTTTAGAATTCTTGTGGTGTGCTTGTTGGTTTCCTAGAGTATGGTGCTTGAGTTGTGGATGTGATTGGCAAATCAGATCTATTGCTGATCTGGTGTTTGAGTCATGTTTTTCTGCTTTGGTTGTTCTGTTTGATGATCTCAGTTTTGCAGTTTCTAGTGTGATGATAGATTTGTAGGTTTCATTGGTTGCATCCACGAGTTGTGCAATGTTGTGGGCTTTCCTTACTTACATCTTTTCTGTGAGACAACTTAGAAGTGGACTCTCAATATCCACAAGTTTGTAACTGTGTGGTGTAGATATGTTAGCTAACCTTGTCCTTGTTCACTTGTGAATTGGTGTGGTTTTTTTTGAGATGAGAGGAGGAATGAAATTTGAGTACCTTAATAGTTGGTTATGGACTAGTAGCATGTATGTATCATGATGTCATGGAGAGCTAGACATGCTGGCTTGTGTAACCTTTTGACAGTGATGGCTTGGTTTGCGTGATCTGGTGATCTTGGTGTAGTTCAGCGTTGTTGTCTAATGGACATGTTGTCATTTTGTACCTGGAGGTTTTCAGATCAGCAGATATTTCTTCATGATGCTTGGAAAGCTCGGTGTCACGTTTCAGTGGGAGATTTAGCAGTGACTGTGGATTCATCACTTGGTGGTGGATGATCTTCTTTGGTGTTGCAGATGCTTCTTGAGATCTCTTAGATCCTATTGTTGTAGAAGAGTTCTTTCACATCTGCATGGTCACTATTTGAAGATGTGCAACATCTTGGAGCCATGGAAGACCTTGGTAGTCTTTGGCTAAGATGTTGGTGGTGCTTGAAAGGTGATGTTGGTTTAGAGTTTGTTTTCTTTATGTCATGTATAATCTTGCTTGTGCATTAGATTTTTGGCATGTTTCTTTTCTCTAGAGACCATGTCTTGTTCACTTGAAGCATGATATTTCCTAAGGGGGATGTGTAAGATCATGGAGTCATGGTAAGTTCTTGTTCAACTAGTTTGGAGCTTTGATAGTGGTCTGGTGTGTCTTTATGTTTTGAGTACTTTGGTCATATGTTGGTGGACTTCATGATACGTGTAGTAATCCAGTTTGGAGTTAGAATGAGATGACAGGTTTTTGGTGCTCATGGATACATGGAGAATAAGGTGATTCTGGAATTCTTTTGAGAATTTTTTTTTTATAGTTGAAAGTCCGAGTAGCCTGAACCTTGGTTGAATGTGAGTTCAACAGAGACCATGAAGTAAATTTCTCTTGGGTAAGTCACGATGACTCGTATATCTTGGAGGAGCATATTTTCTTTTCTTCTTGGTCTTCTTGATAGTGGGGTTTATTTGAAAGATATTCACCCATTATATCTTTCAGATGTGTGTTATGCTTGCTTTCATGATATGAATGTTGAGTTGTTTTGAGATTCTAAAGGATTCATTATGAAAGGTGGACAAAATTGTGTATCTCCTTGTGCTTTTGAGGAATGATAGTAGATGGTTTTATGGGTTAGTTTGATCTTCTTTGAGGTGCTTACATCCATGGATCTATTGGGTGTTGTTATGGATTTTCCACTTGGGATGTGAAGAAGATCTCTCTTGACATAGTTTGCATTTAGAAGTGTATGTAGGAGGATGCTACATGTTATGATTTGTTGTTTTCTCTTTATTCTGGTCTTTTTCTTCCTGAATGTTCATTTGACTTTAGATTCATGTGGAGCCGTGTTGTTTCTTTCTTCAGTCAGATATGGAACCTTCGAAGAATGTGGAAGACTATTGAGAGAATTGTTTCTTGCAGTAGGTGGTTGCAGGTTGAGCATATCAATGTGAGTGTTCCTTGAAACTACATGGTTTCTCATTTCTTTGTGCAGGTGGTTGGTGGACTTGGTATGCCTGGATCACATGTGATGGTGCTATGTTTGCATTCATTTGGATAGTACCCTTACAAGGAGAGTACTTGGATGTGTGGGTCATTTGACTGGTTGACACATGGTGCTTGTTCGTTGTTGTTGATGGGTTGGTTATGTGATGGCATGTGTTTACTGATGTTCATACCTCTGAGGTATGGGTTGTTGGATGATTCAGCATGAGCTATGGGTGTTGGTTTCCAATCATGTGGGTTTGATCAGTTCGATGAGGGCAGTCAGTTTTGTGGTTGCTATTCTAGCTGATGGTTTCTTGTTCTGGAGAATGGTTTTTTTGTTCACATTATTATTTTCTTCTATTGTTTTTGTTCAATTTCTTCCTAAAGGATCAAATGTTTGCGTTCTTGAGACTATTGCTTTTTTGCCTTGGTGTGTTCCTGTATTTGGAGTTGTTGCCTGAGATGGTGGATTTTTTTTTATGTCATTGTAGGGGTCTTCGTTAGAGCATGGAAGCATGGTGTTGGTCCTTGTTTAAGTGTTTGGAGGAAGCCTGAAAGTCTTTAGCAAGTGGGAGATTGTTGGTAAAGTCTGCCTCAACTTTCTAGTCTTTTCCCTTAAAAACTTGGCATTTTCCTTCATGTTCTTTCCTTTACCGCAATAGTCTGGCTTGGTCTTGGAGGCTTCATTCTAGAAGTTATTGCCTTACCATGCTTGATGAGTTCTCTCAATGTGGTGGTGTGGTAAGGCCACATGTAGCCTATGCTAGCAATTACTGCCTTACCACGTGCCGTGAGTTCTCTCACCCTAGTGGCATGGTAAGGCCGCCAACAGCCTTGCTCGGGGATTACTTCCTTACCATTGGTGGTGGTCCCTCTCACCATGGTGTTCATAGTAAGACCACCATCGGTGGTCTCGATGATTACTGCCATACCATAGGCGGATGTTCCTCTCACCATAGTGTCAGTGGTGAGATCGCTAGTGGTGGGCTCGATAGTTACCGCCATACCACAGGTAGTTGGTCCTCTCACCGCATTTGGCCTAGCGATTACTGCCACATCACAGGAAGGCTTTGAAAGTTCAAAAAAAATGTAGTGGACATGGTAGTTAGCACAAGTAGTTACCACCATACTACGGGGTGGCCAAACAAGCTTGGCGATAGCGTGGTGTAGTCAGGGTTTGGGCTCGGTGATGAATTGGGTGAGCTCGGCTGAGCTCACCATCATACTATGATGTAACTCAGATAGGGGCATGGTAGTGCAGTGGATTCATAGTGTGAGCTCAGATGGCTTACCACCATACCGTGAGGCAAGTCCGACAGGGCAGCGGTAGTAAGGTAGAAGGCTAGGTGAGCTTAGATGAGCTCACCATTGTATTGTGGCTAGGTCAAAGGAGCTCGATAGTAATGCAGTAGGAGCTTGGGTGAGCTCAAAACTCAGTTGACCGAGTTGGATAGGTTTGATCGACTGTCAGAAGTAGCAGACAAATTTTTTGGTGACATATGGCAAGTTATTTGAGATCCCATTAGTTGAATGGTTATTTTCTAATGTGCGATTGAGCTGCATTATTAAAGCAAGGTTGATGGACATGCCTGAGGCTGATTTAATATTGAGTGACTTGATGCATGCTGAATAAGAAGTGCACTTTATTAGAAATGGAATTCTTGTAGGTGGATACTTTATTATCCTAATGAACGTTGCTGCTAGGGATGGGATGAATAGGTAAGCACATGGTGTGAGATTATAAAGTAATCTCATGTGTAGTTCGATAAAGGAGATGAGCAAAGAGAGAGAGGTTGAGAGTGTTTGAGCAGTGTTTTACCGTGAAAACTTAGACTATCAGATCTACAAGGATGTGAACCTGTGGAGGCCAAGAGGTTGGGCTAGTTGTGAGGCTAGCTATGACATTCATTTGTGAGGATTTGAAGGGAATCTACATAGTATGTCATGAGGACATTGTAATTGTGTGATGATTTTGTTTGTTTTTTCCTATATTCTCCAAATGAACAAGATGTATTCTCCTGAAGAGCATAGCTCTGGTTTTGTATTGTAATTTTTTCAGTTACTAAATAGTACATGTGAGTTGAGTGTTTTGGAGGGTGGGGTTTTTTACCTGAAAGGGTTTTCCCCACGTAAATTTGTGTGTTCATAGTTTTTTCTTTCATGGTTGTTTGATTCTACAAATTGAATATGTTCTTGTGTTGAATCTATTATAAGTTAAGCATTTAATTTTCTCAGAGGATCAATGGGAGATCAATTGTGCCTTCTTCTGATTTATGGCATAGTTGTTTGAGTCTTTGAAGTGATAAAAATGAAAATCCCTAAGGCATTGTTGTCTTAGATGTTGATCTTTGATGACAAAACCGATCTCGTATCCCCAACATGTATTGGTGCTTTCTACTACTGTTGTCACTCAGGATCTAGTCATATGAATGGGTGGAGTCTCTCTACACTCATATTGGTCCTTAGTTATTGCCTCATCACCTACACTTATGGGTGGCTCCTGCTCCTCATCCTCCTCCTCTCCCTCTTGTCCATCATAATCTGGGTCTGCATCCTCATCATACTCCTCATCAATAATGTCAGTAAAAATGTTTGCAACCCTATAGAATGTCTCCTTGGCTCTATTCTCTATCTCATCTCCCTCATCTAGTAATGGTCCTACATCCCCTATAGGATCATCAATCAGAATTAGTGGAGTTGGTCGTGATGCTATCCACCACTCCTCATGATCCCATGTGGTACTGACATCATTTATGTCAAAGACCAGTGGTTGATCATGATCAGAATAATTAGAATCACTATGGATGATTTCCTCTAAAGTAAATCATGTTATATAACCTGGCCTCTAGGCACTCCACATTGACCTCCTAAAAGATGATTGTTCCCTGGGTGGTGTCTAAAGCTATCTGAACTAACACATGACTCGATCATAGTAGAAGGGATGTACTATGTGATCATGTTGACCACCCAAAAATCTCTCCATCTATAGTCTCCTCATCTATCTCGTATGGTTCGACCACTATAGTATGAGCTAATAAGGTCTCTATAGGATCTTATCCTCCTCTAGCTAGTCGAATATCACTCTCCAAAAGTGTAAATCTCCATACTGTCATAATCGTCATAGAGGATAGCCAAAATACTTAGGATACCCCACTACTGTTGGACATGGGAAACCAATTGGTCTCGTGAAATTGATATTCTCCAAGCACCACACCTATAGTAGCATATAGTACACCATACTATCTAACTCCCAAAATTCAAATCTCCCCAAATCATAGTATAAGTGTGTAAGGATGCAACATCCCCAGGAATATACTATCTTGTGCTCCACAATCCCCCATATCAGACATACTATTCTACCCTCAAGGTGTGTTACTCATCCATCTCAGAGGAGTACTAATGCGATAGTATGCATCATAATCCATCTCACTATTGGCGCTCATGAATAGAGTAACAATGCCAAGCCAATTCATCCTGTAACCCTATCATCATGAACTGGTCTGCCAAGGAAATACTGCATGTCTACCCGCTGCTCGTTAAAAATAAGGCCTCTCTGGATTCATACCCATTCCCTCTGAATAGGGACTCAAAGTATCTGGTGTACATCCTCTAGCGTGACTGTCATCTCTCTAGTGGGTAGGTGAAAGGTGCTAGTATCTACATTCCACCGCTCACACAACACCATTAGCATCGTGTCATGGTATCTCATGGGAGGCATGAGGTATTCCCACTAGATACCTACCTCTTGTAAATTCTCTATGTCCGTCATTGACAAAGCGAGGGCTAAATCTCTCAGAAATCTTAGTTGTTTCCCATCCAAATGCTGATGAGATTGGGTAGGTACCTATTAAAACATCAAAATATACTGTCTAAATCATCTAATATCTTCAATTTTACTCTAATTCATCACGAAATTGTGCTAATGTTGTTCTAGTGTGCTTTACCTAAGGCCCTAGACACTTTAGGACCTTTTTGAGACACTTCGCAAAGAAACAAGACACTTTGCGAAAAAGTGGGACACTTTGCAAACAAAAGGGACACTTTGTGAAATTTTTTTCCAATATCCTAAATTAAACTTATTATGCATATAAATCATTCCATAATTGAAAAATCACAAGGCAAAGGTACCAGAATTGACTCACCTCATATTGTCGATCGTCGCTGGCCACCTGGTCTCACAGGTGTAAAATCTCATGTGCTTGGCATCTTTCACTATCTCCTCATCACTCTTGCACTACACAAAAGGTAAATGAACAAGCGATAAGTTACTCCATTTTAATTCCATTTACTCTATCTCATTATTCATGTAAGCACATTCATACTTTTACCATTTTAGACTTATTAGTGTGCTTTTCATTTAAATCAACATATTAGGTGCTAGTGAGCTTCATTTTTTATGTTGTTTGTTGCATCATAATCATGTTTCCACACCTTACATCATCAATCACCTATCGTTATGTGGCATGGTACTTGGAAATTCCCTCAAATATGCATTAACGTGGCTAGATTTCTACCTTGATTCCACCTATGTAAAGCAAGCGAAATCAAGGGGGGCATACATCTACCCTCAAATTTTATTTCTAGGAATTAGATAAAAGGATTTCGGACTTCTAACGAATTTTTATTGCAGGATGTTATTCCTAACATTGTGTTTTTGCAGATAACTACACTAGGGGCTTCGTTCTCTCACCCTTTAATGAATATCCTTTTATGAAAACAAAGTGCATTGTTTAGAGTCCTTTAACTTGCATATGCACATAGAGTCATATGGTGACTAAAGTGGGGGCTAAATGTGTCACCAAAAATTGTATCTTTAAAGAAAAGGTCAATTTTGTGCCTAATTTGGTCCTACTTTGGGTCCCTTTTCATCAATCACCTCTTAAAACAAGTTTTATAGGCCCCTAAGGCTCGTTATTTTTAACTTTGAAGCCTATTTCACCTAAGTACTCATACAACCCCTGACAAACAACATCCAAATTATTCAAATATCACTAATCCCACCTCAAAATCCCTTGGTGGGACTAGGTCGCCCAAGTTGGCGACCTAGTCCTTTTTTGGGATTTTTACATTTTTGAGTAGGAAAATGTATATCTTGCTAAAAATTCCCAATGGGTGTCCTCTTAGGTCAAAATTACAAAAAATTAGGTATTTTTGCTTATAAATACTTGTTTTTAGGTCATTTTAACAACTTTTTGATCATTTTTCACAAGCACAAGCAAGAATCAAGCATCAAACATCTTCCTTAAGAAGATTCATCGCTCTTTCCACAACAAAGCTGAAGCTTAGGGAAGCAAACTAGGATTTTTGTAGGTCTCCAAGCTCACTTCTCACTCAAGATCTCACATTGCAAAGGGTTGATCATGGATACATATGAAGAATCATGGAGAAATCTAGGTTGAGGAGCTGCAACTAGCCACCAAATCACACCTAAAGACTGTTTTCAAAGTGATTCCATCTTCCATTTTATTTCTATCTTTAGATTTAGGTTTGCATCACATTTTCATTTCATTTACATGCACTTTTAATGTTGTAGGGTTTCTTGTATTGAAGTCTTTCATCATTCAAATCCCACTCGCACATCTTATTCTAGCAAAATAGAATAGGGTTTTACCATACTTCAGATTTTCCTAGTTCTAGACACACTTAGGGCTAGGGTTTATGAACATTTATCATCTCTTTCCAATTTTAAATAAAAAATGGTGGTTTGACCAACGTAAAACCCACATTAGAAACCAAAATATATTTTTTTTTGCAGGTGATTTTGTGGATTTGAACTTAGATTTTAGTGAACAAGCAAAGTCTAGACTATAGACCTCCAACTCCACTTTCAGATTTCCCAAAATGTTGAAAGGGAATAGGTCACCAATAGTGGTTACCTAGTCCCAATAGATGTTCCTATTAGTTATTTTTGTAGATTTGAGCACCTAGTTGACCAAAGTGGAGCCCATAGTAGTTTACCAGAACTGGGACTAGGTCACCTAGCTTGGTGTAAATGTCCCAATAGGCATAAAATCTAGATTTTTCTATTTTCCAGAGGCTTTTGCAATCTCTGCTTCGACCCTCATCTATTTCCAGATGCACTTTTTTTATATGTTCTGCTCTCTTGTCTTGTATATTTTATAAGTTTACTTTTATGCAAAACATCATGTGTTTTCAAACAATGTAGATTTTGTTAGTTTGCATGCAATAGATAGTTTTATTTATCAAATCATAGAATTTAGCATACTTCAAATTATCATTTCAATCATATTCAATCCCTAACAGTGAATGGATTACAAGATTTTCGCATTACAAAAGGATATCCCCTTCCTTCTACGTGAAAATCCTAGAAAGTTGTAGGGGACCCATTCCTTTATCCAAAGCATAAATTTTGCGGTCAAAACCTATGGAGATTATTTTAATTGTTGCATTATGTT
Organism: Sequoiadendron giganteum; assembly: GCA_007115665.2. Classification (NCBI taxonomy): domain Eukaryota; kingdom Viridiplantae; phylum Streptophyta; class Pinopsida; order Cupressales; family Cupressaceae; genus Sequoiadendron; species Sequoiadendron giganteum. The sequence continues at coordinate 97,513,181 of CM021110.1, read as the reverse complement.
GTCATTAGTAGTATCACTAATGTTAACCTCTTGTGTTGCTTTGATGAGCATATGTTTGTGGATTTTTAGTCTCTTGTGTGGTTGAGATTATAAGAGGAGTGTTGTAGATGTTGAGATGGTATTTTTGGTGCTTGGTTTCCAAGTGCTTTTCAGAAATTTTGAATAAAAGAGGAGACAGTGTGGTAAAGAGTGTTTAGTGTGGAAAATTAATATTTAGTGTTTTTATTTGCATTTCTTCATGGTCAAATATCTACTTGTGTGGTTTGGATATGTTGATTAAAGGTGTTCAGAGGTGTTATATCTAGAGTTTTAGAGTTTGGATCATTTGGTATAAGATGTTGTGCTCACCAGTGTGTGAATTGTGATGCAGTATTGTCTAGGAGAAATGGTTTTTATCTACATTTCTCCACATTGTAGTTTCTAGTCTTGTGGATCTAGAATAGTTCTTATATTTTTCATATCTATATTTACTTTGAATTTTTTGAGTTTTGGTGCTCCACAAGATTGGATTCATTTTTTATAGTGTGTGGAAGGTTAATTGGGTGTATAGAATAAGTATGTTCTTCAAGTGTATAGTGTTGTGAAGGATTTTTTGGATTTCAGGTTGTTGATGCAATATTCTAGATTTTTTTTAAGTGTTATGTGTGGTCTGTGAGTCATATTTTGATTTGATGAAGTGTGTACTTAAATGTGTTAATGGTGTTAACATGGGTTTGATCGATCTTCTAGGAGTTCACACTAATTGTGGATATGTTTCAGGGTTTGTAGAAGCATGGCATGGTGTGTATATGTGGATTTAGCTCTGAGTTAAGGTGTGATGTGGTCTACCTCCATTCCTCTCCACTATAAGAATGTTTTGGTGCCAACCTAATTTAAATTTACATGTTTGAGGTGCATAGACGACCTTGAAATATGTTTCTAAGGTTGTGAATGGTTTAAAGGCAAGGTGAATTGTTCGAGAAGTGTGTAGATGTGATGATGTGTTGATATGTAAATTTAATCAAATAAAGATATCTATAGTGCAATATTAATTCCTATGACTCCAATGCAATGATCAAAAGGGTCTACATTTGTAGAAGACCTAAAGTTTATAATAGGAGTGAGTTGGAGGTTACTGATGGTGAAAAGTTGTAGTGGTGGATTTTCTTTCTCTAAGATAATTTTCTCATTCTAACAATATTCTATCTTCTTCTTTCTAATTTGGTAGTAAGCGATTGGTAGTGATCCCTTCTTTCTTTTTGGTAGTGAGCCTATTGTATTTGGTATTGCAATTAATTTATATTGTAAGATAATCCTCGCAATGTTTTCCCCTTTCTTTGTTTTTCCACATAAATCTATTGTTCCCATGTGTATGGATGTGTTTGCATTAATTTTTCTCATTTTTTATATTATGCTAATACATGATAAGGGTTTAAGGATTAATTAAAATTAGAATGTTAGTGAGGGTTTTGATGTTTTAATGTACTAATAATTCACCCACCCTCTCAATTTGTCTTGTGTATTCAAAAATTGGTACCAAACCAAGGTTCCTTAGAAGAAAGCTTAACCACTTGAGGTAGATCTGGGATGGTGGACAAGGAGGCTCATTTATTTGATTGATTTGATTATGCATTCTAAAAAACCAAGATGGAAGGTTTCCTTATTTCTCTAGGTTTTGGAGTTTGGAAGTCTGTTGAAATTGGATATACAATGCTTGCAAATGGTCTGAGTATTGATAATGAGATCAAGGAATATAATAACCATGGAAAAACAAGGTAGGCTCTTTTGAGTGGCCTTTATAATTTAGAACTTGTGAAAGTTATTATTCTTAAAACTACTAGTGAGATCTATAAAAATCTAGAATGAATCTATGGAGGAGATGATAAGGTCAAGCAAGAAAAGATGTAAAATCTAAAGCTTAATTTTGAAACCCTAAGGATGACATAAGATGAAGATATTACAGGCTACATGCATAGAGTGGATGAAGTTGTCAATTCTATCAGAGGCCTTGGTGGAAAACATGAAGAAGATGAGGTGGTAAAGAAGGTATTAAGAACTCTTCCTAAATATTATAGTCATAAGGTTTCTATTATTGAAGAAGCTCAAAATTTAGATCATTATTCTAGAGATAAGTTATTTTGTGCTTTAACTACTACTGAATTGAGAGAGTTTGGTCCAAGTCATTCAAGAAAATAGACTTCTTATAAAGTTGGAAAAGTAGAGAAGAATGAGAAATCTGATCTGGATGATTTTGATGATCTATAAGAAAACTTCGTGAGGTTATTTAAAAAGGGAACTAGAAAATATAGAGGTAAGTTACCTTTCAAATGTTTCAATTGTAGAAAGATAGGTCATTATGCTTCAAGATATCAAGTGAAAGCTTCAAATGATAGATTTATGATGATAAAGGTAAATCAATTAAGAGAATTTATTTATGTTAAAGAAGATGTCAGTAAATCTGATGGTGAATATGATTACCTAAATGATGAAAATGATGAATTCTTGTTCATGTCTCCAAATTTTGGAACTAATTCTACTAACTATAAAATATGTATGGAGGAATTTTCTTCAGAAGTAGATCATAATGGAACTATCGTATCTAATTTTCATGCTAGAGAGTACATAAACTACTAGATTATTGACATCATATGCTAAAATCATATGACAAGTGATAAGAGTAAGTTTTCTATACTTGATAAGTTTGAAGGTTTTCTTGTTAAGTTTGGTGATGATACATGTGCTAAGATATGTGGAAAAGGTTCCGTCATTTTTATGGAAAGCATAACATAGATAATGTTATTTATGTTAAGGGTCTTTGGTATAATCTTGTATTTCAGGATGATGGTTGTGAGATCAGGAAAGGACTTGGAACTCTAGTTGTTGTAGGAAGAAAGACATATGAAAATGTTTATCAACTTAAGGGTTCTAATGGTATGTGATTTTTGACTCAAACCAATGAAAGTTTGGCTATGAAATAGAATAATTTATCACATCAATTTTTATAGCTTAGTCAGGATTAGATCTACTCAAGATGTGAGATATCTTCCACATATTATGAAGCCTATAAATGCAGTTTGTAAGGAATGTCAATTTGGGAAGCAAACAAGAAAAGGTTCAATGTAAGAGAATATTCTACCATAGAACCTTTGGAGTTGGTGAATACAGACCTTTCTATACCTACAAAAACTAGAAGTTTTCAAGGTGAAATATATTTCATGTTATTGATTGATGATTAATCTAGAATGAATTGGGTAACTCTTCTCAAAGAAAAATAAAAAGCTCTAGATAAGTTCAAGCCATTTAGATATATGGTTAAGAATGAAATGGATATGAAAATAAATTTTTTAAGAGTTGATAGAGGTGGAGAGTTCACCTACAATGAGTAATTGTTTTTGTGAAGATCGTGAAATAAAGAGACATTTTTTAGCTCCTATGACTCCTTAGTAGAATGGAGTGGTGAAAAGGAGGAATAGGACTATTTAGGAAGAAGCAAGGAAGGACAATGATGAATGAAGAAAATCTATTGGATATCTACTGGAGAGAAGAAATTCATACTACAGTCTACATACTTAACAAAGTGCAAGTAAGTAAAAATAGTTTGAAGATTGTTAGAGTAATAAGTTATTATACTTAATTAATTTAATCATATTGGTTAATTAATTAATTCTCTTATTCCTTTAGGTTTCTTAAGCTAAACTTAGGCACATTAATAATTATTTATTAATTATTAAGTGTGCACACTAGGGTTTCATTTAGGGTTTCCTATTTTTAGGTTTTATTCATATCCTCATAAGGATTGATCACATTGTAATTATCATATTATTTAATAATCATTTTCTGGTTTTGAGCTTGCACATTCTTTCTTGAGAGTTTACAGAACATCTTATTATTTTTACTGGATATCTCTTGCATGTGACAAGTGATTGCATGCAGGTGATTCTTGGGGACTATGAAATTGGATTTCTCAAATTCTACATGGTATCAAAGCTCCAGACCTATAGCTTCCTATTTGTGTTTTGAAGATATTCTCTCATAACATTTTTTTTTGTGTAAGGGTTTCAAGCTAGGCTTATCTTTTGTGCATCTGGGGGTAGGCATTATTTTTGTGCATATTTGGGAAAAATGGATGTCGGCATCACATTTAAGACACCCAAAAACTTTAAAAATGCCTTTCATTTTGTCGATTTTGGACCTATTAAAAAAAAGGCAAAAATAATTTCGCCAGGGAAGCCGTACGACCTCTCGAGCACATAGTTCGAGAAATTCTTTTTGCGAAAAAAATAAAATCAAAACACGTGATTCAAAAAACTAGGCCTGTTCAGATGAGCTCATGCCACTCAACCACCACCAAGCGGCCACCAGCCACCGATGGCCAGCCCTCTAGCATCACCCAACGGCCTCCCACCTGCCACCCCTAGTGGTGGCCTCCTACATCGCCGCCCTCAGCACCGCTTGGTCTTAGCCCCTGCGGGATCCTTGCAATAGGTCATGTTCATACACATGACTAGGAGCCAACTTCTTCAGCTCCTAAGTGCCAGCGGGGATCATATGCAGAACCGAGGGCCAGAGCCAAAGGCGCTTAATTTTTGCCCCTAATTAGTGCTGGAAGTGCTTTTTATAGGCCTTTTTTTTGTTTTCTCATAACTTTTGCAAACAGAGGTTTTTTTTGAAAATGAGATACCATCAGAAATTTGGTTTGATGATCTTCACAGTGGTGGAGGTTTGGTTTTCTTATTTTTCTTTTTTGGTGCCTTTTTCGTCTATCAAAGTCAGAAGTTGTTGTTTTCAGTCCGTGAGGCGTAACTTTTGTGTTTGGACTCCGTTTTGTGGAAACAAATAGGTGTAAGAAAGCTGATTCAGTGATCTGCACAGATATCAAACATCATTTTTCAAAAAAATTTACCAAGTATTTCTTTAATCTCAACCTTTACACTTTCAGTTATTTTCTTGGGAAGCATGCAATCGGGTTATTTTTTTGAGATCAACGAGCATTATTCTTTTAATTGAGAGTATATATTGTTTTTTTCTGTCATGGATACACATAATATTGCACCCCTTACTCCTTTCAACTATTTTTGTTGAAAAAAAAAAGGAGATTCACTTGAAACACAAAGGGCTGTACAAGGTAACCATGGGTACATAAATTGAACCTAAATGTGCTGCTAAAAAGAGAAAGTGGTTTAATAGATGTGATGAAGCTTTGGTACATTGTGTTTGTCTCTTTCTTTGGACCTTATTTTTCATATTGAGTCTTTCACTAGACACCCCATGAGGTTTGGACTACTTTGCAATCTTTGTTTGGGAAGAAGGATACTATGAGAGGGTTTTAGTTAGAGAATGGGCTTATTGGCTTAAATCTTGGGGATTTTGACAACATCTAGGATTTTTTCACCAAACTCAAATCTCTTAGATTGTAGTTGTCACAGTTTGGTGTTTAGAAGGAAGACTCTCAGTTGATATTTTCCATTCTTTCTAAGCTTGGACCAGATTATTTAATTTTTGTTTCTACCTTTTATGCTACTAGGGGTGCACTTGGTACTAGATTTACTATGCCTTCATTTGATAATTTTGCATCTTTTCTCACTTGAGAGTAGGCCAAGTTGGCTAATATGGGAAAATTGAAGCCCTCTTCATCACATGCACTTATTGCATCACAAGAGCCCAGAGATCAGAAGGCTTCTATAGGCAAAGGCAAGAAAAAAAAAAAAAAGGATTCCAAATCTCATGAGTAGTAGAAGGATTCCTCAGATTCATCATCCTTCTTCTAAGGTGAAATCATCTAGGAAGGAGAAGTAACCATGTTCATATTGCAAGAGAGAAGGACATTCAAAACATAATTATTATAAGAAGGACATTGATGAGATGAAGAATCTTATTAAGAAACATCAGATTGATTTTCCTTCTAGGATGTCTGCAACATCTCCTTCCCCTCCTCCTTCTTCTTCTTCACTGCAGCATGATAGGGGCACAACTAGTTTACATACTTCATCAGATATGAAGGGGCATGCTCTTTGTGCTTATTCGAGTCTTAGATCAGGGAGATGGCTTCTAGATTTAGGAGAATCTCATCATATGGCTTCTACACAGTCTATGTTCACTTCCTTTGAGCCTCAAATATGTCTCCTATTTTGATGGGAAACAATACATACATGAGTGTTACAGGGAATGGGTCTATTAGTTTTGGGGAAAACACTTTTTTGGATGTCTTGTGTGTTCCTCATTTCATGAACAACCTTATTTCTATTTATTAGGCCACACATGGAGGAAATGGGAGGTCTATCGAGTTCACACCTGATTTAGTTATTACCAGAGACTTGGATAGTAGAGTGGTTATTTCTACTGGGGTGGTGGATCACTCATCTTGGTTGTATTCCTTTGCAGATTTTGCTACTGATGGTGCTTTTGTTTGTATAGTTGTCCATCACACTTCTAGTGTGAATCGTCATTCAAAGGATAAATTTGGCTTCTTGAACATTGGGGTTCTCACTTCAGATCCTGCTCTTGATCCATCCATTCCATCTCCTCTACATACTATTGCAATTGTTGATACTTCTATTACTACAAATGCAGTTTCTTCGGTTTGAGTGCAGTAGGATCCAGTTGATCATTCATATTTGGAGGTTTCACTTCAGTCTTCACCTACTTTGACTTCTTCATTTGTTGAGGTCACACCTGCTTTTGTGGAGACATCTTGGGCTACACCTATTTCACCTTCAGCAATTGCATTCATTCGGCCTCTTCCCTCTCACTTCTTTCAGGAGATGCAGTTTCTCCAGTGTTTCTGGAGCTACTTCATTATGGGGGGTCTATGTGGTCTTTTTATTCCTCTCTTTTGGGGGGGTTATTTCATGTATCTTTGTGATGGATGGTGTCCTTGGGGGTTCTTATGGAGTCCTCCATCTTTCATCACTTAGTTTCTCTTTGCATTCTATTTTGAGGAGGAGTTTTTTTCCCACTGGGTTTTCTCCTTTATCCTGGTTAGTTTAGTTTGCATTGCATTTTTACCTAGGTACCTGATCAGGCCTTTGTGGTCGAGACCCATCTTTCCTTTCATGCATCTTTTTTCTAGTGTTTTAGCTACTGCCTAAGTTCATCTTAAGGGGGGTGTTAGAGTAATAAGTTATTGTACTTAATTAATTTTATCATATTGGTTAATTAATTAAGTCTCTTATTCCTTTAGGTTGCTTAAGCTAAACTTAGGCACATTAATAATTATTTATTAATTATTAAGTGTGCACACTAGGGTTTCATTTAGGGTTTCCTATTTTTAGATTTTCTTGATCTCCTCATAAGGATTGATCACATTGTAATTATCATATTATTCAATAATCATTTTTTGGTTTTGAGCTTGCACATTCTTGCTTGAGATTTTACATAACATCTTATTTTTTGTTTTGGATATCTATTGCATGTGATAGGTGATTGCATGCAGGTGATTCTTAGGGACTGTGAAATTGGCTTTATCAACTTCTACAAAGATTCCCTATGAGTTTTGGTATAGAATAACTCCTACTATCAAGTATTTCAGAGTGTTTGAAAGCAAGTTCTATATCAAAAGAGATGAAAAAATATTAGGAAATTTTGATGCAAGGTTTAATGAAGGAATCTTCCTTGGATACTCTACAAAGAGAAAGTCTTACTGGTGCTACAACAAAAGGCTAATAAGGATTATTGAAAGTGCAAGCTTCAAAGTGGATGAAGACTTACACAAAAGCTTAGTATTGATAAAAGGATATGAATTAGATGAGTCATCTTGTAAAGAAGAAGAGTAGAATGACAGTAAGGAAAAATAAGTGCATGTTGAAGAGGAAGAAGCTCTGGAAAGGATCCCTAAGACCCCTAAGTATGTTCAGAAGAATCATTCTGAAGATCATATCATTGGTGACAAAAGAAGAGGTCTATTGATAAGAAGAAAGGTTGCTATAATAGAATAACAAGTAAATTTATGTTTACTTTCCAAATTTGAACCTAAAACGGTAATTAAGGCATGCAAAGATGAATTTTGGATCAAGGCTATAGAAGAAGAATTTATTCAAATTGAGAAGAACTAGATTTGGGAACTTTTCCTAAGACCAATGAACAAGAATGTGATTGGAACCAAGTGGGTGTTCCAAAATAAGATGAGCGAGAATGGATAAGTTGTTAGGAACAAGAAAAGGCTTGTGTGTAAAGGCTAATCACAAGTAGAAGGAATAGACTTTGAGGATACATTTTCTCTAGTGACAAGGATGGGGTCTATTAGGATGTTTTTGTCTTTTGCAACACATAAGGATTTCAAAGTTTACCAAATGGATGTGAAGTCTACATTTTTGAATGGTGAGTTGAAAGAAGACGTATACATTGAACAACCATAAGGATTTTAGTTGTTAGAACATCCTAATCTGGTCTACAGATTGAAGAGGGAATTATATGGGCTCAAGAAAGCTCCCAGAGCTTGGTATGCAAGATTGGATAGGTACTTGTTGCAACAAGGATTCAGTAAAGGTATTGTAGATAGTAGTATTTATTTTAAAGTTGAAAAAGATTAATTGTGCTTGTGTATAATGATGATATAATATTTGGAGGAAATGAAGGTATGTACAAGAGATTTGTAGAAGAGATGCAGAATGAGTTTGAAATTTCAATGTGTGAGGAGATTAATTTCTTGTTTTGACTACAAATCAATCAGATGGAGAAAGGAATATTCATATCACAGTCAAAGTATGTTAATGAAATGTTGAAAAAGTTTGGAATGAAAGACTCTAAACTGGTATGTACTCCTATGGTTATTGGTTGCAAACTGGGTAAGAATGAAGAATCTCCTAAAGCTGATCAAAGCAAGTATAAATAAATGATTGGAGGACTATTTTATTTGACTTCTACTAGACCAAATATTATGCATGTATTTTTTCTTGTGGCTAGATTTCAAGAAGATCCTAGAGATTCATACATGTGGTATTAGTAAAATGAATATTCAGATACTTGAAAGATACTCTAGAACATGGTTTATGGTATCAAAAGGATACCATTTTTTCTCTAAGTTCTTACATAGATAAAGATTGGGTAGGTTGTGTGGATGATAGAAGAAGTAAAATTGGTGGTTCTTTCTTTCTTGGAAGCAGGTTGTTGTGTTTGCTAAGTAAACAAGAGAATTTGGTGTCATTATCTACTACACAGACAAAATACATTGTTACAACATCATGTTGCACATAGGTGTTGTGGATGAAGAAAACCGTGAAGGATATCAAAGTTGCATATGATGATTCAATTCCTATCTTATGTGATAATACAAGTGCTATCAATATTTTAAATAATTCAGTAACATGCATTCAAGGGAAAATCATAACTCAATATGGTATCACTTTCTAAGAGAGAATGTTGCAAAGAATGAGGTGAAGTTGGAGTATGTGTCTACTAAGGATCAAGTTGAAGATATCTTCACAAAGTATCTTCCTAAGGATACTTTTGAGTATCTCCGAGAGAAGTTAGGGTTTATTACCCCTCCTTTCAATTAGATTTATTATATTATGCATCAATCTAGTGGATTTCAAGATGGAAATGTTTATTAGCTTAAGGGTGCTAATGGTGTGTTCTTTAAGACTAAAATCAATGAAAGTTGGCTATGGAATAGAATAATGTGTCACATCAATTTTGATAGCTTAGTGAGGATCAACTCTACTCAAGTTTTGAGAGATCTTCCAAAGATTTTGAAGCCTATAAATGCAATTTTTAAGGAATGTCAAGTTGGGAAGAAAACAAGAGAAAAGTTCAATGTCAAAGAATATTCTACCACAACACCTTTGGATTTGGTGCATATAGAACTTTGTGGACCTAAAAAAACAAGAATTTTTCAAGGTGATAGGTATTTCATGTTATTGATTGATGATTACTCTAGAATGACTAGAGTAACTTTTCTCAAATAAAAATCAAAAGGTCTAGATAAGTTCAAGGAATTTAAAACTATGGTTGAGAATGAAATGGATACAAAAATCAAATGTTTAACATCTGAAAAAGGTGGAGAGTGTTGTCTGGTATCACAACATGGTCCAAGAATTTAAGGCTTGGGGATCCAAGTTGAAAATTATTACTTATAGAAATTAATCCTTGGTTAGTTGCCTCAGGAGGAACATATGAGGGAGTTGAAAATTTCAAAATAATTCATGAAAAAATTGTACTAGGTGCTAGGAATCTGGGTGAACAGGTTTTCGAGAAGTTTCAACCTGAGTGAATAACTAGGATGGGTTTGTTGAGAAGGTTGGATAGGGTGTTGCAGCCAAGAGTTAAAAGATTGCGGGTACGAAAAGGCCGGTAAAAGGTAGAAGCAGGAGTTTACAACTTGTTTTGGAAGCACAATACATCAACTAGTCAAGTTTTAAAGGATTCCAAGTAATCAAGTGTTAGATACCTAGGTTCCTAGGTAAATGATGTATTGGTGAAATTTTTTAAACTTTCTACTCAATGTTGACTGAGTACATCAAGTATCTGAAAAACTGCTTTAAGTCGACTATTTCATGAAAGCATTAAAACGTGTTATTTCTAGATTGGTGTTTTGAAAGAACTAATTTTAAGGAGTGATTTATTTTAATAGGGTTCTTTATTGATGGTTAAGAAAATTTGGGTTACGAGTAGATCCAACAATATTTCCTAGGATGGGTTGTGTACTTTAGGAATTCATACAAGGAAGAAAAATATGATGAAGGAATGTGGGTAACTGGGGAACCGAAGATCCAGGCCTTGCATGAGAAGGGAGTGTGATGCTGAGTTTTGGGGTGTTACACTTATACACATATCTCTTGAAGTCAAATCTTGGAGGCGGGAACATAAGGCTAATGGATTTAAAAAATTATATACTGGTAATCACTCTCAAATCTAGATAGTTCGTACATTTATTTTTAAGGTTTAGTTGATGACCTTCTCAATCTAGTTTGATACCTTGATTATGTCCCAAAGATATGAGTCTAGAAATCTCCCTTTGCTAAAGAAATTCAAAGTGTTTGTTGACTTATCCAAAACATTCTTGTGCCACGTGCTATGTTATGATTTTTTCCTTGTATTCTCTTTCATGTGTTTTGATTCAACTCCTTAGTTGCCTTGCCGTTATAAAAGGAAGAGAGTTGTATTTTTGGAGTTAAGTTCATAATTTTTGGAATTATGGAGATCTAAAACTCTTGCTAGTTTTATATCTTTTTCCTATTTTTTGTTCCATTCCAGCATAAAAAAATGTATGTTCCACTTGAATCTAATTCATCTCAAAGACAATTTAAAGTTGTTTCCTAATACGAAATCATACATAGCTGATTGTTTGTTCCTATCGGGAAATCCTATGTGTTAAGCCAGATTTGGGTGCACATTGACACTATCTGGTGGAAAATGATCTTATGTCTCTTTAAGATTCTTGCATCATTATATTCCTAGCTATGAATAAATATAGTGAATTATAGAGTGGTTTTCTTTGATTTAGTTTGTTTCTTAGTGCATGCATGGATAATAATTGGGAGAACCTTTAAAGTCTTGGATTTTAATGCTTTATTTTAGAGTAGATGTTAAATATTTCCAAAAAATGTTTTAAAAATGATAAATACATGAAGTATTATTGTAAATATTTTGTTTCCATTAGGTTACAATTAAATTTATGTTAAATATGTTGATTATCTGCAAATGATTTGATAATCATGAAATATTATTATAAATCTTTAGTTTCATGAAGTTGTGAAGTGATGCATGTGTGATCAGACTAAGCTTATTTTATGATCCTTTGGATACCAATTAGCCTAAGAAACCATAGATACCTTGTGATTAACATCAATTTACACAACGAACCTTTAGTTAACCTATTGAATCAAGACCTAACGTTCCCGGGCCTTGGGATCAAACAAAGATTGCCTTTATATTTTGGTGGTACCAGTGGATCTTTCAAGAAAGGTAGGCTCCCGTATTATTTAGGTGATAAATTATTTTCTTGTTGGTGTGCATGTGCAATACTTACATCAACAGAATTGGTGCTAGAAGGAGGGCCCCCTTTCCCTTTAGTAGGTGTTGGTGTCCTAGTCATAGGGTTGAGTTGTGCCTGTGAGATATAGGTTCAAGTAAGTCTATGATGAAGAGTGAAAGAGAGATTGAAGATCTCCAAAAAATATTTAATACGAAGCTCTCACCATTGAAATTTTTCAGTTTTGGTCAGGTTGCAGAGTGTAGAATTTACGACATAGTTGATCGTAGTGAAATTGACTATAAATTTTTTGACTAGGGTAAGCCTGTCTATTCATAAAGTGATCCCATTAACGAAGGCTTCTTTAAGTGTGAAAATGAAGGAGAAGTCACCAAATTCTTGTTTAAGATTCTAGAAGATTGTATAACTCTCATAGAAACAATAGAAACAAAGCCTTTATTGCTCAACAACTGGATTAAATATATTTTCTAGCAGTGATCATTATGTGGAAACCCCAAAAATATTACAAGAAAAGAAGCAGAGCCACAAGGGTTTGGAAACATCACACTTAAAGATTGAATTTAAAGGAAATAAGTTGCCACTCTTGGCATATGTGAATAAATATGGGAAGAAGGGACTAGTGGAACAAGTGGATGATGCACTCTTGTTTCACCCCTAATTGTGAATTCACGGTTTAAAAGGGAAGAAACATTTTATTTAATGAAAATGATATAGTACTAGACTTTTACTTTCTCTTTCTCTAATAACTGTGTAAATCACACTAGAGTTTGATCTATTGAGATAAATAGTTAAGGTGGAGGCCAGAGCATGTAGCCGATGTAGCCATGAAGGATGAAGTGAACTCATAACAAGCACAACCATTCTTGAAACAAATCAAAGGGAGATTGAACTTTGTAAGAAAATATTGGATGAAGGCATGGATTCAAAGTAATGGAAAAGGTGTGTGCAATTGAACATCACTCAGGTCATTTCCATACATGTTAGAATTTTTTGGGTAAGTACACTTTCGAATCCTCATTCATTAAGCATAATTTTTTTGGAGTAGTACATAATTATATTAGGTTATCCAAGGAATACTTGAGTTAATATAAGGATAAGCTTGCTAAAATTCAAAATAAAAGCATTATAGATCTAGTAATGGAGGTTAGAGTTAGAATTAGTCTTCAAGTTGTGGTGTGTTTGTCCCACTGTCATGTCATTGGAAGTGCTAGGTTAGAGTAAAATTTGTTATTAGGGTAAAAAAAATTTGTTAGGATAGATTGCTTTAGTAGTGTTTTTTCCCTTTCTTTTGGTTAGGTCTCGTAATTGGTCAAGGCTAGGGGTGTGTAGAGCAGTGAGGAAGGGTAGAAGAGGAACCACCACTCCCTGGTTCAAAAATCATGGGATGTCCTCGATAGATGGAATTCCCACTATTGGCTAGGAAACAACTAAAATAGTGTCTAGATTCCCCAAGTAGACCAGTTGTACTACCATCATAGCAATGGAATGAACTTCATCCACAAAAATTCTGAGATCTAATAGTGAAGTGATAAAATGTCAAACTAAGTCAGAGTTCATCCTATAATAGGACCTAGAATTCATAAAGGCTTCACCTAGAAACATGCATAAAAATTCCTTAGTGGATGGTACCTTGAGAAAGAACACCTTTCCAAGTCGTTGACTAGTAATTCGACCAAGGAAGCCAAATTTTTGATGAACATTGGTAAGGAAAATGGGGGTATCCATGGTTTTAAGGCAAGAGAAAATGCAAGAAAGGAAATTGAAAGTTGGAGATAGAAGTGAAAAATTTGGAGGAGGTGTTGTATTTATACAAATTCATGAAAAATATGTGGTGCATGGTTTCCTTGAGGTGAAAATCTTGGGAACACAAGTTGAGGTGGAGAAGGTACACTTTTCTTAGAATTAAAGGTTAAACTAAATAAATTCTCACAAAGTTGGTATGCAGTGGTTCAAAGATGACATGTACGAAGATTAAAAAACTAGGAAGATTTGAGATTGAAAAATTAAATTGTTGTCTTCATAGTTCATTTGATCGATTTGTATCAATTATGAGATTGTCCAGATGTGCAATTTAGAAGAAGATTTGGATCGGTGAGTTGGCATATGTCGGGACATTGGGAAATTTGAGGAGAATTAATGCATGTGAATTAAATGAAGATTATGATGGTTGGGTTAAGGCATCATTATGACATGATTGGTTCATTAATATGAGCATAGAGCCACCAAATTTGAGTTTTTCAGTGAAGTTTTAATTTAGAGGGTTGCCAAGGAATGAAAAAATGGATAGGTGGAAACTAAGGTTTCCTAATTTACAAGTAATCAAGTGATTCGATAACTCACAAATAAAATAAAACTTATGCTTATTTTCCATCAAATGATGAATTGCAACTAGTTGATGTTTAGTATAATGGTGGTAAAATTTTGTTGGAGAGTCTCACATACAAGGAATTCACTAAGTAAATCTTTGGGGATTGGTGAAAAGGGTGAAGTATATTTACATTGAGTGGAAAATAAAAAGGTAACATTTTCTACAATTATAATTCCCAACCTAATAGCAGGCTTCATTGCCCACAAGTTGAAGTAAAAGATCTCTCAAAGAAATATCAAAAGAGAAAATTTAACTCTTTAGGCTATCCAAATATCTCTACCAGGGCTATGGACGCCTAGTTTTCAGTAGATATATGTTTAGGGAAATTGTATTGATAACCTTAATAGGGCTATGGATGCTCAACTAGAAGTAAGGAAATATTTGGGTCAGCTAAGAAGGATTGCCAAATATGTAGCTCAATGTAAATGAACTAATCACTTTCGTCAAGTCATGAAGATGGTAATAAATAAATGCACACACAGGTACTCTCTAGTGAAATTTTATGGTCATTATGTTGAAATTCAAGTAAGGGTAAGGAGTTATTATGGAAATTATGCACAAGTTATGATTTATTTCAAGTTGTTAATTCTTGAGTTTTCTTTTGAATTTGGTTTTTTGGTTGAAAGTTGTTGTGTGGTCTCACAACATGCCTTAAGAATGTAAGGCTTAGGGACCAAAGTTGAAAAGTATTACTTTAGGAAATTACTGCTTGGTTAGTGACCTCAGGAGGAATGTATGAGGGAGTTGAAAATTTAAAAATAATTCATGAAAAAGTGTATTGGGTGTTGGGAATATGAGTGAATGGGCTTTTGGGAAGTTTGGACCCAAGTGAATAACCATGATGAGTTTGTTGAGAAGTTTTGATAGGTTGTTGCAATCAAGAGTTAAAATATCATAGGTATGAAAAGGTAAGTAAAAGGAAAAAGTGAGAGTTTACAATTAATTTTGGAAGCATAAGATCAACTAGTCGGGTTTTAAAGGAAGTTGGGTAATCAGGTGTTAGGTACTCGGGTGCCTAGGTAAATTGTGCATTGGTGAAATTTTTTAAAATTGATACTCAACATTTCCTAATTACATCAAGTATCCAGAAACCTGCTTTAATTTGACTATTTCATGAAAGCATTAAAGTGCGCTATTTCTAGATTGGTGTTTTGAAAGAACTAATGTTAAGGAGTACTTTATTTTAATAGGGTTTGATATTGATGGTTTAAAAGGTATTTGACATGTGGAATTTTATGTGCAAGAGGAATAGGTTCTTGAAAAACATTCAGGTATGGATGGTAAGACAAATTTGGGTTATGAGAAGATCCAACAACATTGCCTAGGCTAGGTTGTGTAATTTGGGAATTTGTGCATGGAAGGAGTGTATCATGAAAGAACACGTGTAACTGGGGAACTAGAGATCTAGGCATTGCATGAGCGGGGAGTGAAATGCTTAGTTCTAGGGTGTTACACTTACACACATATCTTTTGAAGTGACAACTTGGAGGTAGGAACATAAGGCTAATTGATTAAAATTTATATATCTAGCTAATCACTATGAATATACATCTAGTTCCTACATTTTGTTTGAAGGTTTAGTTGATGACTTGCTCAATCTAGTTTGATACCCTAATTGTGTCCCAAAGACATGATTCCAAAAAGCTCCCTTTGCTAAAGAAATTCAAAGTGTCTATTGAATTATTCTAGAAGATTCTTGAGCCAACTATCATGTGCCATGTGCTATGTTATGATTTTTCCCAATAGATTCTCATTCATGTGTTTTGATTGAACTACTCAGTTGCCTTGTTCTTATACAAGGCCAGTAGTTATGTTTTTGAGTTAAGTTCAAAATTTGTATAATTATGAAGATCTAAAACTCTTATAATTTTTATTTATTTTCATGTTTTCTATTCCATTCCAACATAAAAACTTGTATGTTCCAATTGAATGTAATTAATATCAAATCTAATTTAAAGCTATTTCTTAATACGAAATCATATGTAACTGATTGTGTGTTCCTATCAGAAAATCCTATGTTGCACTAGATTTGGGTGCACATTGACACTATCCAATGGAAAATGATCTTATGTCTCTTTAAAATTGTTGCATCATTCTATGGCTAGTTGTGAAGCAATTTGGTGAAGCATAAAGTGGATTTCTTTGATTTAGTTTGTTTCTTGGTGCATGCATTGGTAATAACTAGGAAAGCCTTTAAATTTTAGGATTTTAATGCTTTATTTTAGAGTGGATGGTAAACTATTTCCATAAAAAATTTTAAAAATAATAAATGCATGAAATATTCCTATAAATATTTCATTTCCATGAGGTTACAAATAAATTTATATTAAATCCATTGATGATTTCCAAATGATTTGATATTCATGAAATATTATTGCAAATCTTTAGTTTCATGAAGTTGTGAAGTGATGCATGTGTGATCACACCGAACTTATGTTATGATTATTTAGATACCAGTTAGCCTAAGAAAAAATAGACCCCTCTTGATTAACAACAATTTACACAATGAACCCTAAGTGAACCTAGTGCATCAAGACCTAAAATTCTCGAGCCTTGGGATCAAACTGATATTTCCTTTAGGTCTAGGTGTTCCCAGTGGATCTTTCAAGAAAGGTAGGTTCCTACACTCTTTGGGTGAGAATTTATCTACATGTTGGTGTGCATGTGCAACACTCGTGCATCATTAGAGAGTTCACCTCCAATGAGTTTAATAGTTTTTGTAAAGATCATGGAATAAAGAGACATTTGTCAGCTCCTAGAACTCCTTAGCAAAATGGAGTGGTGGAAAGAAGAATAGGACTATTCATGGAGTAGAAAGGACAATGATGGGGGAATAAAATCTACCATATGTCTACTAGAGAGAAGAAATTCATACTACATTCTACATACTTAATAGAGTACAAGAAAGAAATCCATATGAAAGAAATCCTAGTGTGAAGTATTTCAGAGTGTTTTGAAGAAAGTGCTACATTAGAAGAGATGAAGAAAATTTAGGAAATTTTGATGCAAGGTCTGATGAAGGAATCTTCCTTGGATATTTTACAAAGAGAAAGGCTTCCAGTGCTACAAAAAGAGGATAAAATTGATTTTTCAAAGTGCAAGTGTCAAAGTGGATGAAGACTTACACAAAATCTTAGTACTAATAGAAGGATATAAATCTTGTGAATCCTCTTGCAGAGAAGAAGAGAAGAATGATGGTAAGGAAAAAGAAGTGTAGGTTGAAGAGGAAAAAGCTCCAAAAAGGATCCCTAAGACCCCTAAGTACATGTGCAAAATAATAATTTTTAAGATCAAATCATTAGCGACAAAGGTAGAGGTGTATTGACTAGAAGAAATCTTGCTATGATAAAAGAACAAGTAAATTTATGTTTATTTTCCAAAGTTGAACCTAAAATAGTAATCAAGGCCTGAAAAAATGAGTTTTGGATCAAGTCAATGGAAAAAGAATTGATGCATATTGAGAAGAACCAGACTTTGAACTTGTCCCAAAAATAGTGAAGAAGAATGTGATTGGAACCAAGTGGGAATTCTGGAACAAGATGAATGAAAATGGAGAAGTTGTTAGGAACAAGGCAAGGCTTATGTGTAAAGGCTAGTCACAAGTAGAAGGAATAAAATTTGAGGAGACATTTTCTCTAGTGGAAAGGATGGAGGCTATTAGGATTTTTTTTATTTTGCAGAACATAAGGATTTCAAAGTTTAACAGATGGATGTGAAGTCTGCATTTTTGAATGGTGAGTTGGAAGAAGTATACATTGGAAAACCAAAAAAAATGAGTTGTTAGAAGATCTCAATATGGTCTAAATATTGAAGAAGGTATTATATGGTCTCAAGAAACCTCCCATAGCTTGGTATGCAAGATTGGATAGGTACTTGCTGCAACTGGGATTTAATAAAGGTACCAAAAATAGCAATCTTTATTTTAAAGTTGAAAAAGATCAAATTTTGATTGTGATTGTGTATGTTGATGATATAATCTCTGGACCTAAAATGAAGGTATATGCAAGATATTTATAGAAGAGACACAAAATGAGTTTGTAATGTCAATGTTTGGGAAGATTAGTTTCTTCCTTGGACTACAAATCAATCAGATAGAGAAAAGAATATTCATATCACAATCAAAGTATGTCAAGGAAATGTTGAAAAAGTTTGGAATGGAAAATCCTAAACCGGTATGTAATCCTATGGTTATTGGTTGCAAGCTGAGTAAGAATGAAGAATCTTGTAAATTTAATCAAAGAAAGTATATATCAATGATTAGAGGACTATTATATTTAACTGCTACTAGACCGAATATCATAAATGATGTTTGTCTTGTGGCTAATTTTCAAGAATATAATAGAGAGTCACATGTGGTTGTAGTAAAAATAATATTTAGATACTTGAAAGGGACACTAGAACATGGTTTATGGTATCCAAAGGATACTAATCTCTCTTTAAGTGCTTATGCAGATGTAGATTGGGCACGTTGTGTGGATTATAGAAGAAGTACAAGTGGTTGTGTTTTATTTCTTGGAAGTAGGTTGGTGTCTTGGCTAAGTAAGAAGCAAGATTCAATGGCATTATCTACTATAGTGGCAGAATACATTGTTGTGGCATCATGTTGCATACAATTTTTGTGGATGAAGTAAAACTTGAAGGATATTAGAGTGTCATGTGATGAAAAAATTTATATCTTATATGAAAATACAAGTTCTATCAATATTTTAAAGAATCTAATAATGCATTCAAAGACAAAGCATATCTCAATTTGGTATCACTTTCTAAGAGAGAAGAGTGTAGAAAATGAGGTGAAGTTGGGATATGTGTCTACTAAGGATCAAGTTGTAGATATCTTCTTAAAGGATCTTCATAAGGATACTTTTGAGTATCTCTGGGAAAAATTAGGGGTTATTACCCCTCATTCTTTTAATTTGATGCATAAGATTATGCAGATCAGTCTAGTGGATTTCAAGATTCATTCCTTATTCTGGACTGATGTTGGTTGTTACCTCTCAGGGGGAGCAGATAGTGACATTGTTGGTTGTTGTGGTCAAGGTGATTAAGTGTTTTCATTGTGTTAGTTGAGGTGTAAAATTAGTTGTTGTCCCTTATAAGTGTTGCCCTTGGGGGAGATAAATTATATGTAACTGTTGTCAAAGGGGAAGTTAAGAAGAAAATACATGTTGCCCCTTTCCATTGATGTCAAAAGAAAGAGAGATTTAAATAATACCTTATGAATTAATGGGGAGAATATTAAAGTATTAGAAACGATAGATGATTGTGTAAGGGGGAGCAATGTGCAGTGCATATGTTTGTTGATCAAAGTTTCTGGTTGTTGTTGATGGTTTTTCATATCATGTGTTTCCATCAAGGACAAAGGCGGAGATTGTTGGAAGTTTTTGTTGTCATTGATTTTAATAGATATTTTTTGTTGCATCTATGCCAACCAATATTGGAGATGCCTTGATTGGTTACATTATGTTGTCATTAGGAGTATCACTGATGTTAACTTCTAGTGTTGCTTTGATGAGAATATGTTTGTGGATGTTCAACCTCTTGTGTGGTTGAGATGATAAGAGGAGTGTTGTAGATGTTGAGATGGTGTTTGTGGTTCTTGGTTTCCAAGAATTTTTCAAAACAATTGAATAAAAGAGGGGACAATGTGGTAAAGAGTGTTTAGTGTGGTAGAGTAGTGTTCAGTGTTGTCACATCTCAATTTTACTTGTATTTAATAACGTTAGGTTAAATGAAATATTTGTAAAAAGTGAAACTTATCAATTTTTGTTATGATGAAATTTGATTAATTCAATGATATTTGAAAAATTGATTATCTTCAAAATTTATGATTTAAGAGAATTATTTTTTAATAAGTATCAATTAAAGGTTACTGATGAAAATCGCAAGTGCAAGAATGTGTGTATGCAGGAATAGGTTGAAGAATGAGAGCATGGTCGAGGTAGGAATGCTTAGCCGGATGGTGAATGGTAAGCAAGACTAGAATCTAGAACACATCCACCACAATAGACCATAACATCTACATTTAACTTGTAACTAGAAGATATCATTTTTCTTGTATGAAATCGTAAATGGGTAAATAGGAAAGCTGATGAAAGAAACATGAATTATTGAATGAATTGTATTACCTTGTTTATTCAAACCTAATTTCATTTTCAAAGAAAAAAAAATGATTAGATTATTTTATCATTTAAAAAAAATTGAAAATAAACTCTTGGTAAAAGAAATAGAACTATATGTTTGTGAATATATGTGTGTATGCATGTGTAACTCTCTCTATATATATATTATAATGGGATATAATAATAAGTGTTTTCTTTTATTCATAAATCTGTAGGTGAATATATGGAAGAAAATGATGAAAAATATTATTCATAACTCCCTTAATAAATGAAAAAGACCGACCCTTCTCAAATTGGAGAGAATATAATTATGCTCAAAAAAAGGGAGTGGGTGGCTAAGAATCAGAGGCATGGAGAATTAATACCACTCCAATTTTAGAATGCAAAATCGATGGCAGAGGAGTGGGCGATTTTGAAAGAAAAAAGGAGAGAGGATACAATCTAACAAAAAGTGTGGAGAATATAGAGGAGAAAAAGGAGAAGAGGAAGGGACGCAAGAAGAGTTAGTTGGTTACATTTTGATTCAAGAAAGAGCAAACAACTTGCAGAAAAAGAGGTATCCTTGATCCTTTTTCCAAATATTTATATCATTGCATCAATTGATTTTGCCTTCATGTGTATCATTTTAAGCATATAGAGCATCAAATGCTTGTTATGTTTTATGTTTGTATATTATTTGAGTATTCATGGATCTGGAATTAGTTTTATTCTATGAAATATCCCCTATTAGCCATGATTTGGGGATGAATTTACCATCCTATCAACCCTGTGATATCATTCTATCACCATGCATGTGCTCGAATGTTTGTAATCAGGTATCAACGCGTGAGATATACTTAGCCTTTGTTTATCAGGACACTGAAATCACTCTCCATTTATGTTGATGTTGTTCTCCTCATACAAGATTAATGGATCATTTTATCGCCCAGCCATCATGCATGTTATCAATGATAACCATCATTCTGTATTAAAGCTTAGAGAGGTACGATTTCACTGACCCATTAAATGCATCTATGTTGATATTTTGTGTATTTAAATTGGAGAACGATTTCACAATCATTTTGATTATTAAGAATGACCATGCATCATTCGGATAAATGATGGGAATGATTTCATTATTCCAGAATAAGCTATTGGTCTAACACTATATTAACATCTTTCCTATAATGATAATGCATGTTATTGTACTAGTGTGTCACTGGTAAATGTTTAGGCCTTAACAGGTCGAGGGTGTAAGGAACTCTCGTGACATATAAATGATCTTCCTTTTATTTTTTGAGGTGAATATATATACATATATATGTATATACATAGTTGATCAAATGTTTAAGTCTTCTCAGATTCGAATGATAATGAAACTCTATTTTCACTTTGGTTAAATGGTGCCTCCGGTACAAGGATGACAATACCATTTAACATTATGAATTTGATATAAGTCAATAGCATGTTTATCGATTAGCGATAGCATGCTTATCAATTCCTGTTTTCTTGTTAAAGATACATAAATGTGTCAATTAAAAAGATGAACAACATGTTATTTATCACATTGTCCTAGTTTAAATAAAAAGATTAAACGATGAATAAAACTAGACGACATAAGATTACTTTTGTTAATCACTGAATCTGAATGTGTGTTTAGAACCGAATGAATATAGGATAATGTTATGCTTTCACCAAGAAAGTCTAACTGATGAAGGAAATGGTTAAATCATAGTGCTCACATTTTTTTGGAAATTAGATTTTTATGTTATAAGTAAATAACCTTGTATCGTATTGGTTGGAACTCAAATTATTGTTAAAATTTGAACTATTGTATAGATGTTCATAATGATATTATTTTGATATAGTGGATACTATAAGATCAAAATTGTGCGTCTAATGTAGAATATGTTTCTTTGAATATGGAAATTTTTATGTGGAATGGATTTTTACTTTGATCTTTAGAATGTATACACATTCAAAACTACGATTATTAGGCATATATGTGTACACACATAAACTCATCATTTATGCATGTACACATACATGTGTTATACCTTTTTATTTCATTTTGTTTACTTATTTGAATCATGTTTACTTAAATTCATTTGCAAAAGAAAGAATTGAAGAAGTGAAACTATTTTATGTGCAAATGTGAATCCATAGGAATGATAGTTACTTGATGGCTGATTGTATGGATATTATAGAAATGAATAGACTACTTGCATGACATGTATGATAAAATGGAATGTGATGAAATGATACAAAATTACTAGATAGACTCTAGAACAGATGTGTGATGCTAGTGGATGGTCTAGAAAGGAGGGATACCTCTTTCTTTATGAAAATTGCCTTTCAAGATGGGTGCTAGAGAGAGTAGATTTTTCTTTCCCAAAATCTTTTTTTAAGTTTCATTCGTAGCATGAGCTTGGCCAAGCTTTGCAACCATTATAAAAAATGGTCTAATTTTATTTTATTACTCTTTGTATTTACCTAACATGGAACTTGCATGTTCTTAATGTAGATAGAAATGCATGTAGCTAGGCACACACCAGATTCTTCCTTGCATACTATATCTCTTGCTAAGTATTTTGTGCAAGGTCGGGTATTCTTCGATTAACTCAAGGATTCTAGGATAGCATAGCTTTGTGGCTAGTAAGAAAAGAACCTAAACCATGTTCTTGTCCAATAGTGGAGGCAAGCATTTAAAGAGGAATCACAATGGAATTTCATCTTATTTGATATACTTGTATCATTGATGTAAATATTGTATTAATTATGAGGCAATTGAATACATAGAAAAATTATGTATATTGACTATTAACATTTGAAATTGGGGTATGTGCAGGATCATGATAGGCCAAAAAGTGGCAATATGTAAGCCATATGATGACCCATGTGGTTGACAACTTTTTTTTTATCCAAAATTGATGAAACGAAAAGGGTTTTTAGTGGAGATTCTCAGCTTTCCACCAATATAAATTATGCTTTAATTTGAATTTAATAAATAATTATTATTCATTTTCTATTATAATTACGAATAAAGTCTTGATTGATAGGTTGATTAAAAAATATCTATAACTTTCAAACAGTATCACTTTTTTTTAATCCAAAACATGCATCATATTCTATGCTTTGCATACTATAGGATTTTAAAAAATAAATTGAATTTTATGAATTTTTTGACCAAGTTAAGGTGGTTAGACAGACGAACATTTATATTTTTTAAAAGTTGTAATAAAAAAATTAATTATTTACTTGGAAAAAAATTATAAAAAATTATGCATCACATCAGGACATGAGTTCTCTACTTATATCTAAAATATTATAAAAAATAATTATCATTTTATTGTGGCTAAGGTGGTCAGATAGACACCTACTGCTTATTTTTACCCTGAAATTTAAATACTACTGCATTGAAATTTCAAATTTTCACTATTTTTTTTTTAAATAACAGTCTAGTAGTTTAGAAACTAAATTCAATTTTCTTTAGATTCTTTTTTTACATTTTTTTGAAATAATATAGATAACTTATTCAAATTTTTGTGTCAAGTTGTTTAACTCTTATTTTTTTCTTTTTATTGCCACTTAAGGACATGTTTTTTCCATGATGATCCTGCACATACCCATTGAATATATTATTTTTTATTACTTAGATATTGAGTTGCTATGATGGAAAATAGATATTTACCAAATTTATGTCTTAAATTGTATTCATAATGTCAAATAGATTTTACTATGATATTTTAATTGGGCATGTCACATTTGGTATCAGAGCTTAGGGTTCATCTCTAGGCCTATGATCCCATAGTGGTCAGATTATGGATTATTTGATCCTTACCAAAATTGAGTTACCTTGTGAATAACCAAATATGAATTGGTTGCAAAAAATGGGAAGGTCAAAGTTAGGAAGAAATAAGGTAAATACAATTAGGGCTTCGAAAAAATAAGTTGTTATTGAAGAAACTCCCAAACCCAAAGACCAACCTGGGATTCTTGATGATGAGACTCTAGAACATGCCCTCACTTGACTCAAGTTAGAGAGAGGAAAAAATATTGAGTCCAAACAAACTCCTAATATAAGAAACCCTTTGTGATTAGATATTGACCTTTAGGGCGTAGACCAAATGCACCTTTATTGAAAAAAGAGGAGAAGGAGTTCTTGCATGCACATCCTACCTCTTCTAAGAAGGTTGATTTAAATTTTGATGAGGACCCAGAGGAGTGTCCTATTTTCGATAAAGAGGACAATGCTTAATATGGGAAAAAATTGTAATAAGGATCAATATAAATCCATATTATTATAAATAGATAAAGTTGTTTCTTCTTCTTGTGTATTCAAAATGGAACTTGAAGAGTTATCTTATTGTAAATGAATGTGAATAACCCTTTTAGATCACATGGTATATACATAGTAATATGTGTATACAAATGTTTAAACATAGAACCTCGTGTTAAGTTGTGTTAAATGTGGGCTGCGATGTAGGTCGAGTGTGAGTCATCATGGTGAACACCAAAAAATAATCAGGTAGTAGTAGATAGGACAATGGGTTGAGCAAGAGGCTAGACCAAATCTTGGAACTCCTGGATTGATAAGAATCCTAAATGGACTATTTGGAATAAGAGGTTTGAGGGGTATGGGAATATTGGATTCACAAGAATGAGGAACCTGACCAAGGTGAAGGGGGTCAAGGATATTCCAATCATGGTCGAGTTGAGGAGAAACTAGAGAAATGCTTTGGGCTCCGCAACCAGTCATACCAAACTAAAGTTTATTGGGTTGCATATGAACTGTTTGGAGAGAAAACTACTTGGTGGGACAACAAGAAGGCATAGTGGATATTCCAACCAAGAGAGATAACTTGGGAGACTTTTCTCCAATACTTTAGGAAAATATGGCTACCACAAATTTTCTTTGACAAGAAAATGATCGAATTTCAAAATTTGGCCCAAGGCAGTATGACCATAATCCAGTATTGGAAGAAGTTCACCAATCTGCTCAAGTATGTACCACAATATCAATCAAATGAGTGCTTAAAACTTCAAAATTTTATTTTAGGATTGATACCCCATATTGGAACTAAGGTGGAATTCTACAATCTCCTTACAATGGAGGAAGTTTTTGAGAAGTCCACTAAGAAAGAACAAATGTTGCAGCAGTTGTCCAACCTCCACAAGAATTCAAACTTCAAGCATCATTTTCAGAATTAATTTTTTTTCAGAAAGGTGATAAGTAGAAAGGAAATAAGTCCCATTAGATCAAGAATTTGAAAAGGGTAAATGGTGCTCCAAAGAAGGAAGAAAAGACAATAGAGGTGGAAAAAACAAAAGGGCTAATTGCAATAATGGAAATTTTAATAATAATTAGAGAAACTCTAAGGAGGATAAGTTAGGATGTCTAAGAGGACCACATTCTGGGTGTTTTAATTGTGGGTGTGATCATTATGCAACTAATTTTCCCCAGTGGGTGAAGTCACATAAAGAAGGAAAGTAGCAACATACTTCGCAACACTAGATCCATGTTGTAGTGGATAACAAGCAAGAAAAGTACTAGGCTTCTCCAATACAGTTGAAGGGTAAGATCTATGGCCAAACCTTTTATATTTTAATAGATACTAGAGCTACAAATTTTTTTATAGATCCTAGAATTATTTTTAAGTTACCCATTAGACCTAGATATATGGAAAATTCATGGACAGTTCAGTATGGGAATCAAGCAGGGGGAGAAGTAGACTCATGTTTCTTTTGCAGTGAGTTAGAAATTATTAACTTCTAGACCCAAGTTATCCTTTATGTGGAACCTCTAGGATCTTATGGTTTAATCTTGGGAATCAATAGGTTAATCGAGAAAATGTCCATTGTAAACTATGAGGATAAGATGGTTAGTTGTCTAAATGATTTTTGAAACCTCATTGAGATTCGTGGGATACAAAGACCTCTAGAACTTAGGAAAATCTCAACCATGTAGCTCAAAAGGGCACAAATAAATTGATGTTCCATATATATTGTGCATTTCAGTGAACTTGACAAAGAGAAGCCATACCTAGATGATTACCCTATTCTTAACGAATTTTGAGATGTGTTACCTAAAGATCTTATCGAGATGCCTACAAAGTGGGAATTAAATTTCTCTATCGACCTACTACTTGGAGCCAAGCCTCAGTCTGAGGCCACATATAGGATGACCACCACCAAGCTTTATGATTTGAAAGCCTATTTATAGGAACTATTGAGGAAAGGGTTCATTAGACCCAGCGTGTATCATTGGGGAGGACCAATTATCTTTGTGAAGAAGGATGAAACCTTGTGTTTGTGTATTGATTATCAGATGTTGAAAAAGGTGACCATCAAGAATCGATATCCCTTCCCAAGGATCAATAAATTATTTGATCAAATGAAGGCACCATCACTATTCTCTAAAATAGATCTAAGATCCGGTTATCACCAGTTGAGAATAAAAGAAGAGGAAATTATGAAGACTACTTTCCAAACTCGATATGGGAACTATGAGTTCACCATGGTACCATTTGGTTTGACCAATACACCCACAACCTTCATGAATCTCATGAATAGTGTGCTCAGGGACTATTTAGATGACTGTGTCGTGATATTCATTGATGGAATTATAGTTTATTCCAAGTCTATTGAGGAGCATGAACGAAACTTGAGGATAGTCTTACAATGTCTAAGGGAGAAGAATATTTTTGGAAAGTTGTCCAAGTATTTGTTTTATTAAGAAATGGTGCACTACCTAGGTCACATTATTTTAGCTGAGGGAGTTTTTGTAGATCCCAAAAGGATAAATGCAATTATGGAATGGTCGATGCCTCAGAGTGTGATGGAGGTATGAAGCTTTATGGGCCTTGCAGGATACTATAGGAAATATGTGCAAGGATTCACTCAAATTGCAGCCCTAATAATAACACTCCAGAGAAAAGGGAAAAGGTTTGATTGGACTAAGAAGTGTGAAAAATCTTTCCAACTCTTGAAGGAGAAACTGATGACTACCCTACTGCTGACTATACCTTATCCCAATGGTCAATTTTGAGTGATCAAAAATGCTTCAAGAGATGGTGTAAGAGTAGTGTTAATGTAGGATAGGCAACTAGTGACGTATGAATAAAGGAAGCTAAAGTATCATGAAATGAATTGCACACCACATGATTTAGATTTAGTGGCTATAGTGCATGCATTACAGTTGTGGAGAGACTATCTATTGGGAAATCCATTTGAGATTAAAATGAATCATTTGGGACTGAGATACATCTTCACTCAACCAAACCTCGACTCACAATATAGGAGGTGGTTATAATTCCTTAGTGAGTATGAATTTGTAATCAAGTACATAAAAGGAAAAGATAATAGAGTAGTAGATGCTTTTAGCAGAAGAAGACATCGGGTAGCCATGACCTTGGCAAGATCTAATCTAAGGTAGTAGGTGGTGTAACACTTGCAAGGAGATGAGATTTATGAAAGGGTAAAGAAGGATCTAGAAGAGAACCCATCAGACCACCAATTTGATGGATATGATTTTGAATCAGATGATATTTGAGATAATAAAGACAAATGTATATTCTAGATTCTGAAGAGCTTGGGAAGCTAGTCCTAGTATAAGTCAACAATGCTCCTTATTAAAGACACCCCATAGTTGCTAAGATGATCGCAGAGTTTAAATACTTATATTTTTGGTCAAAACTTAGGAAGGATGTAGTGGAATATGTATCCATATTCTTGCAGTATCAGTGAGTTAAGTCTAAGCATGTGCATCTAGTAGGGCTTCTTTATCCATATCTTTTTCCATGAGTACAAATGGCAAGTGATCAACATGGAATTTGTACAAGGTTTAACCTTAAGTAAGAACATACATGATGTCATTCTAGTAGTAGTCGATAAGTTGACTAAGGTGGCACATTTCATTCCAGGTAATCTTAAGGATGGATCACTGACCTTGGCCAAGAAATTTTTCCAAGAGATCCTCTGCTTGCATGGAGTGATAGAGATCATCATATTTGATAGAGATACTCAAATGACATCAAGGTTCTAGATGACTTTGAATGCATCTTTGGAGACTAACTAAAATTTCAGTTTAGCCTATCATCCTTAGACAAATGGTCAAACTAAGAGAGTGAATCGGGTAGTAGAAGACCTCCTTTATATGTACGATATCATGGATCAACAGTATAAATGGGAAGAGTATCTACCATTGGTAGAATTTTCTTATTAAAAATCCTATCATGCATCCTTAGGTATGAAACCTTTTAAGGATCTATATGGGTGAAATTTTTGTACTCCTATCAGTTGGGATAGATTGTAAGATAGGATCATAGTGGATCTTAAAACATTAAAGGAGACATAAGAGAAAATGAGACTTATCAAGGGAAAACTAAAGGAGGTGACAAATAGACAAAAGAGTTATGCTAACAAGAATAGAAACTTCAGAAAGTTTGCAGCAAGGGATAAATTATTTTTAAGATTCAAGAGATACATAAGAGCTCTATTACCTTTGAAAAATATTCCAAGTTGGCTTTGAGGTACATGGTCCCGTTTGAAGTATTTGAAGTAATCAAACTAGTTGCATACCATCTTTCTCTATTTTCTTCTCTAGCTTGACTCCATAATGTGTTTCATGTTTCTTTGCTTAATCCATACCATCCAAATAAATCTCATATACTTTATTGGAATTCTTTGGAGGTGTAGGTCTAGGAGTGGTGTTTGTGGATCCCTTTAGAATTTTGGATAGATGCAACATGAAGTTGTGAAAGAGAGGCATTATTCAATACAAGGTCTAATGGGACCAGTCTTCTAAGGATAGATCCACATGGGAGGATGCAGAGGAAATAGAATTTCCTTCCCTCATTTTCTTTCTTAGATAGACTATGGTGTTTTTCTATATACTATTTCTTAAATATTTTGGATTTGAATGTTATAATGTTTTATCTTGATAGAAATATGATTTGATGTTGAAATAGACATATATGATCAATTTTGTTTAATTAGACATAAGGATGATGTCTCTTCCTAGTGGGGAAGGATGTCATGTCTCAATTTTTATTTGCATTTAATAATGTTAAGTTAATTGAAATATTTGGAAAAAATGAAACTTATTAGTTTTTGTTATGATTAAATTTGATAAATTCAATGATATTTGAAAAAAATGTTATCTTCACAATTTACGATTTAAGAGAATTATTTCATAATAAGTATCAGTTAAAGGTTACTGATGAAAATTGCAAGTGTAAGAATGTGTGTATGTAGGAATAGGTTGAAGAACGAGAACATGGTTGAGGTAGGAATGCTTAGCAATATTGGAACTTGGAATGCACACATTACAATACACCATAACATCTACATTTATCTTAAAATTGGAAGATATCATTTTCCTTGTATGAAATCATAGATGGTTAAATAGGCAAGCTTATGAAAGAAACAAAAATTATTGAATCACTTGTCTTACGTCTTTTATTCAAACATAATTTCATTTTTGAAGAAAAACAAAGGAAATAATGGTATTAGAAATTCCTTGATTATATATAATTCTAGTAGGAAGAACAATTTAATTATTTGTTCTTTTACAAGAATTTGAAAATAAAATCTTGGTAAAAGAAATAGAAATATATGTTTGTGAATATATATGTGTGTGTGTAACTATATTTATACATACATATTATAATGGGATATAATGATAAGTGTTTTCTTTTATTCAAAATTTTATACGTGAATATATGAAAGAAAATTATGAAAAATATCATTCATAGCTCCCTTAATAAATGAAAAATACCAACCCTTCCCACATTGGAGAGAATAGAATTATGCTCATAAATAGGGAGTGGGTGGCTAAGAATTAGAGGAATGAAGAATTAAGACCACTCCAATTTTAGAATACAAAATTGATGGTAGAGGAGTGGGCGATTTTGAAAAAAAGAGAGGATATAATATAGAAAAAAGTGTGGAGAATATAAAGGGGAAAATGGAGAAAAGGAATGCACAAAAGAAGGGGTACCTATTTCCATTTTGGTTTGGGAAAAAGAAAAAAACTTGTAGACAAAGAGGTATTTTTTGATGGTGTTTTCTGCACAACAACTCAGACAGAATATGATATTCTATCTCTCTTGAAAGGTCAATCTCTATTGGAAAAGAGATAACCCCAAGGTCTCTAATGTCAGGTCTTGATGATGCAATAAAACAACTCAGTGATAAAATGTGAAATGTTGGTAATCACAAGGGGCCTTACAAATGAACAATTTTGGAAGTGTACGTTCATTAGATGCAACAATATGGTGATGCTTTTAATCCTAAAACTAACCCAAATTCAAAATAAACAACAAAATAGATAAGGGTTTCAGAGAGATTCTAAACTAACCCCTAAGATCAATAACAACAATGATGAATGTTGCAAATGGATAGATCCCCAATAAAACCAATCTTTGCTTGATCAAGGAAAATCCCACAACTTTGTAGAAATTGTGCAATCTTCTAAGGAAACTGAAGATTTTTAGACTATGAACATTCATCCACACACCCAATAAATGGCACAATGTAAACAAGTATCCATAGTTAAACTTAGCAGAAAATAAGGCCCAAACTAACTTTACACAACAACTTACAATCATAAAATTGCTAAAATTATGGACCAAAGATTGATCAACATCATTAACATTTCACCATTGACATGAAAGAACTAAAAACTAACATCTAACATTGAGAATTGAGAACAAGAAACCATAAACTGTCAAAGATAAATACAAATTTTGCCAAATCAACAACTCAGTTGCATTACTTTCCCAACATTACATAAAAATTTCCAATCTCTCTCTTCTCCTACAGCTAATTTCTGAAATCTACTTGCCAATTCTGGCCTTCTACAACTTCTAATCAACTCTTCTAATTGAGTCTAACCTCTTACAAATGAGAAGGCACTGCCCTTTTATAGAAAATTACATTTTGAGTCAATGGCTAGGATTTAATTTATCCAATGGTATAAATTACACTTCTAGAAGCATCTAGCTATTACATTTAATTTGAGAGCTCATGGTACATCATCATCCAATCAATTGCATTTAGTTGCATTATGGCCCAATGACATCAATTTTGAGAAAATCCTCATTGGAGAATAAATACAGCTTCACATGTCTTTCCTTGTTAAATTTACCTCTCCAATTGGTATACAAATAGTGGCATGGATTCTTATGCAATCCCCACTTTAATATTTGAGTTAAACTTTTCTAGATTTTCTCTCTTGGCATGAATCCATATGCAAGTCCTCATTTTCATTTCTTTAAACCTAAAAAATAGATACCATCATTAGTAGCTCACATGTTAAAAAAAACCAATCAAAATTAAACTAAAATAAAATTTTGGCCCTTAAAAAAAACTCACATTTTTTATGGAAACTTTTCATTTTTGGAAATTTTCCATTTCTCGAAAAAAAAAACATTTTTGAAAAAATGCACTTGGAAAAAATTCCATTTCTGGAAAATTCTGGGTTTTTGAGGGGGATCTGGAAATTTACGAAAAAGGAAATTTTGAGATTTTGAGGGCCCAAAGGAATTTCAGGGATTTCCGCCCAATGAGGAAAATCCTGAAATTCCAAGCAAGGTCAAAATCCCCTAAACCTCATAACTTTTTTTCTAGAAAGAATTTTCAAAAAGTTCAAAAAGCAACTTGGCCTAATTTTTTCGTCCTCTGTCCATTGGTGCAAAAATACTTACACATAACATTGAAAATTCACTTAAAAAATCCCCATTTCCAATTTCCAAGACAAGCGAAGAGGCCCCAGAGCCTCAAAATATTGCCTTCATCAAACCAAGTCTTGAATTAATCCCAAAATAACCTCCCAAGAAGAGAAAAACTAAAAATTGAAAAAGCCAAGGTGTAGAGACAAAAGAAAAAAGAGGGTCCTCACCTCTGGTGGGGTGTGTGTGCAAAAATTCCATAGTAGTATCGTTAAGCCTTTTTCTACATGTTTCTAGCATTGCATTGATTGATTTTTCCTGCATGTGTATCATTTTAAGCATATAGAGCTATGTATCATTTTAAGCATATAGAGCATCAAATGCTTGTTATGTTTTATGTTTGTAAATTATTTGAGTATCAGTGGGTTTGGCATTAGTTTTATTGTATGAAAACTCCCCTGTTAGCCATGATTTGGGGATAAAATTTATATCTTATTAATCCCACGATATTATTCTATTTCCATGCATGTGCAAAGTTGGCTCGAATGTTTATAATTGGGCATCAACTTGTGAGCTATACTTAACCTTTGCTTATGAGGAAACCAAAATAAATCTATGTTTATGTTGATTTTGTTCTTCATAATACCTAGTCTGACATCTAACTCATTTGAGGCAAGAAATATGTCATATGTGGAATGAATGATAAGAAACATTTAGGAACAAAAGTTTCTTAGAATGATTCCTATCGTCTTGTCCCTATACAAGATGAATGGATGATTTTATTGTTGGAGTGAAAAGAAACTAAGAGGGGGGGTGAATCAATGTTATTAACTTCTTTACCAGTTTTAAATGAACCTAAAATAAACCAGATGTATGCTCTCATTTATCAATGATAAACTCATTCATGTATTGAATGCAATCACATAAACTGAAATGAGAATAGTTAACCATATCAATTTAAAGCATTAAAGAATTGAATCAAATAAACCACAAATACTCAAATAGACAAAAGATATGCCAAGCGGAAAACCCTCCTGGGGTAGAAAAACCACTCTTGAACTTGTTGCCTTTTTTAGGCTTTCATTTCAATAATCATTTTTGATGCCTCATAGGCTGATTTATGAGCACCAACTCAAGGAGCACCAATCCCTCTTTTAAGAGACACCAATCTCAAGGAGCACCAACCCCTTTTCTATTTTTCAATAGAACATACAATGATATAGAGGATCTCTTTGTTTCCCTTATTTTTGTCAAGTGCCTCTTGACAGACAATGTGTAGAATTCTTGAATGTCAATCATGACACTTCAGAGTTCCACCCACTATCAAGCATTAAGACAGCTTGAGGAAAATCTTGTTACAATCTCAATACAACTTCTAATCAAACTATATTACTAGTGGTGTGTTCAAATTTTTTTTTCTCACACTCTATTTCATACATTTTTCATGATACTATTCAAAATAGTTAACACACTGTATTTTTCTATTTTTCAGCTCAAAAATTAATTTTGTATATCTCATACAAAGCTCTTATATTCTGCACTATTGTTATCTTTTGTCTTTTCAGGTTTTTCAGTAATGATCAAGCCCTAATCTCTTTGTTTTCCTCTTTTTAAATTTTACATCATTACATTCCATGAAAGGTTACAACAGTTGCTTGTTTTTCACTTTCAAAGAATTACTCAAAGATTATTATCAGGTTACCATGCTACTTGTGAGAAACAGTGCTAGATGTTACCATGATCATGAGGGAGGGATCAATATGAATAAGTTCTTTTGACAAGAATACTCAAGTATTGTGCAAATTTAGAAGGCACACTAGAAAAACGTCCTCTCAAGCAGCCTACACAAACAATTCTTTAACCAAACAACATCAAGGCATGCATGTAATTTTCAAATAATGGCCACTAAAAAACTGCTGCAAAAATAAGTAACTAAAAGAACAATGATTCCATAACTTAAATCATGCATTTAAGAGTAGTTACTAGAGATTTAGCGAAGGATCTGAAGAGTTTCGAATATTTTATCATTACCCACAAACTGAAATCACTATCACTTTAAGACTGTCATGATAACCTTCAATAAAAATGTAGTCACATTTTAGAGCAATCATTTCAGATTTTTCCATGAAAGGAATACTCATTTTCAATTTTCTTTCTGCATAGAAAACGTAACTTGAATTAACCTTGCCTGAGATGTAAAAAATTTGTAAAGAAAGCTGAAAGAATACCTAAGAATAGTGATGGAGTTGCTTTCACAAAAGAGTTTACCAGATTTGCAGCTAAGTTGAGCAACCCGTGCCACTTTTCTGTTTTGAGCATTCACCCGATGCCAAGAATCTGACAAGAGAAACGACCATGGTGATGGTATTTCAAGTTTCCCCATTCACTTTCCAAGAGTTGCAGAAAACCAACCGATTACACAGTGAAAAGACTATGAGTAAGATACCATGTTGGCGGCCAAAATAGGGTTCCAAACCCTTCGTGCAAGAGAAGAGAAAATATTACCTATACTTGCAAAACAATTAGTCAAATTCCTTTACAGAAAATGACAATCATTTGGAGTCTGAAAGGATAGAGATTAATAAATCAAAAACTCATTATACCATTTGACATCCGCTTCCTTACTGCTCAAATGTGGGCTCCCATCTTACTACCTATGGTATAGTGGTAGTTGCCTTGCAAGCTGCTAACTGCTTCCACTGCACTATCGCAATTACCCTACTGACTACCCTCGGTATAGTGGTAGTTGCCTTGCAAGCCCCTAACCGGTTCCACCACACTATTGTGGTTACCCTTCTAACTACCTGTGGTATATCAGTAGCTATCTTGCATGCCACTAACCGCTTTCACTGCACTACTATGGTTACCCTTCTCACTACCTGTGGTATAGTGGTAGGTGTCTTGCATGCTGCTAACCACTTTCACTACACTACCACGGTCACTGGCTTAACTGCCTGTGGCACCGCAGTAAGACCTTGATAATGTATGAACTCATAATGCCCTTTGAAGTTTGCGGCCTTACCAAATACCAACTTTATACCCATTGTCGACTTTTTAAGCCTTGTGAATTTTCCATCATTAACCTGAATGCAATATTATATGCACTCCTATAGTGTGACAAACATATTTTTAATGCCAAAAGATATCCAAAAATATCAAAGTTGATTGCCACCTTGTTATATTCAATGCTATATAATGTGCCAATGCAAAATAATGTCCAATGAATTATGAGGTATAGTGAAGACTAATTTTTCATGTTAAATTCACAATTTCATTTCACATACCATAAACCATTATTAGTTGATTAAGGAAACCCAATAGGGTTTTCTTAAAACTGAAAAGAAACCTATAGAAAACTGAACATGCCAAAGATATGTAAACAAGAGAAACACTATAGCACATATTATCAAAGCAGAAACATGTCACCTGATCAATGGAACAAATAACCTATAACTAGAATACCTCGATCAAGATCTGCACATGGAGTCAAGATATTAGTTCCACCAAGATATCAAAAGTGAAGTAAATATGCCAATCAGAAAGGCAGATCAACTAAGTAAGTAACCATCAAGATGCCAGAGCAACACATATTTTCATCAAGGAAAATTAGCACAATAGAGATTCAACATTTATCTCCCAACCATCATGCATGTTATCAATGATAACCATCATTCCGTATCAAGGCTTAGAGAGGTATGGTTTCATCAACCCATGTCATGCATGTATGTTGATATTCTATGTATTTAAATTGGAGAATGATTTCACAATTGTTTTAATTATTATTGAATGACCATGCATCCTTCAGATAAATCGTGGGAGTGATTCTATCATTCCAAAATAATCTATTTCTCTAATGCTATATTAACATATTTCATATAATGATAATGCCTGTTATTGTATCAATGTCGTTGGTAAATGTTTAGGCCTTAACAGGCTAAGGGTGTAAGGAACCCTCACAGCATATAAGTGATCTTCCTTTTATTTTTTGAGGTGAATATATTTATATATATATGTTCATATGTATATACATATATGTATGTATGTATACATATATATGTATATACATGGTAGATCAAATGTTTAAGTCTTCTTAGATTTGAATGATAATCAAACTCTATTTTCACTTCGGTTAAATGTTGCCTCAAGTACGAGGATGATAGTACCATTTAACATTATGAATGGGTATAATTTGATATCATGTTTATCAATTAGAAATAACATGCTTATTGACCCCTATTTTCTTGTTACAAATACATATATGTGTGAATTCAAAAGATGAACATGTTATTTATCGCATTGTCCTAATTTAAATAAAAATATTAACTAATGAATAAAACTAGATGACATAAGATTAATTTTATTAATCAATGAATCTAAATTTTTTTTTAGAACCGAATGGATATAGGATAATGTTATGCTTTCACCAAGAAAGTATAACCGATGAAGGAAATGGTTAAATCATAGTTCTCATATTTTCTTTGAAATTGAATTTTCCTATTATAAGTAAACAACCTTGTATCGTATTAGTTGGAACTAAGATTCTTGTTAAATATTGAACTATTCTATAGATGTTCATAATGATATTATTTGAATATAATTGATACTGTAAGATCAAAATTGTGTATCTAATGTAGAAGATGTTTCTTTGAATATGGAAATTTGCATGTGGAATGGAGTTTTACATTGATCTTTAAAATGTATACGCATATTCAAAACTATGATTATTGGGTATATATGTGTACATGTATAAAATCATCATTTATACATGTACACATACATGCAGTATACCTTCTTATTTCATCTTATTTACTCATTTGATTCATGTTTTCTTAAATTTATTTGAAAAATAAAGAATTGAAGAAAAGGAAAAAATTTATGTGCAAATTGGAATCCATAGGAATTATAGTTACTTGATGATTGATTGTATGGATATTCTAGAAATGAATAGACTACTTTTTGTTGCAAAAATGAAGGTGCTTTCATTTATTTCAACTAGAAAATCATTTATCAACTAGTTGTTGTTGTCATTAATGTCATGGATGGAGGTTATTGGCTTTATTTGTTGAGGATATTGAGAAAATTGTAATGAAGAAAGGTTGTAGGTGTTCAGTAGTTGCTTCAGGTTTTTCTCCAATATTTCATCCTATGTTTGTGTAGTTTCTATATGTTGATCATGGTTTTTAGAAGTTTCTATATCCATATTCTCAGCTTCTAATTCATTGTACAGTGCGAGTTATGTTCACCAATTTTGAACTATGGTTTTTTATGTTTCTGGCTAAGGTCCGAAAGAAATTTTGTTGGTCCATATTTATTTTTGTTTGAGTCTTATGACTTGCAGTTTTAGAGTTAAGTTTTTATTATTGAGTTGAAGATTTTTTTTTTTTTGGAAGGATTTTATCGTGTTAAGAATTGTGTGTGCTTAATTTTTCTATGTGTTTTATACTAGTTTCACTAACCTTGTGTTGAAAACTACTTTCGAAGTTGATGAAGCATGTTGGGACCTATTTGCATCCTCATCAAGCATGTGTTTAGGTAATCCTCATTCTAATTCCACCTAGGATGTTTTGGAACTAGCCTAATTTGAATTTAATGATGGATGGCCAACTTTGGATATGTTTCAAAGTTGAAGATGGTACAAATAAATAATGAGTTAGTCGTGAAAAAAGAGAAAG
This sequence comes from Sequoiadendron giganteum, assembly GCA_007115665.2. Taxonomy (NCBI): domain Eukaryota; kingdom Viridiplantae; phylum Streptophyta; class Pinopsida; order Cupressales; family Cupressaceae; genus Sequoiadendron; species Sequoiadendron giganteum. Next base: position 97,475,463 of record CM021110.1, on the reverse strand, counting down.
ACATAAGTGAAAATAAATAGAGTAGATAGATTTGAATCAGTGTGTGTGTGTGTGTTTTTCGAGTGTGGTAGATCAGTGAAAATTCTAAGTGATAAGTTTTCAGATGCAGTGAGCTGAAGGTATACTCTATCATTCATGCATGTCTGCAAATGTTTGAGTAAATTATGGTGGAAATATGTGTTGCATTGAGATTTTCTTCTCTCTGTAACATGTCTCTTCTATCTTATTTGTATCTTTGTGTTAGTGAGCCCTCCGAGTGGTTAACCCTATTGTGTAGTGAGTCCTGATTCAGATAGTGAGTCCTTGTTTTGGAAATGCGACTTTATAATTGGTTTTGATATTATTTATAGTGTGAGTTAATCATCGCCGTGGTTTTTCCCTCATTATGTTTTCCACATAAATTTTGTGTTGTTTTTTTTGTGTGATAATTTTTGTTTCTGCACTTACACATAATGTTTAACCATTTAAGAAAAGTTAAGGATTTGTGATTGATCTAAGTTTTTGTGAATATTTTAAAAGTTAAATTGCTGCAATTTATTAACCCCCCCCTCAGTTGTCTTGTTCAAAAATTGGTATCAAATCTTGGTTCCTTGGAGAAGATCTTTAACTACTTAAGGAAGGTTTGGGATGGCTAGCAAAGTTACTCATGATTATCCAAGGTTTGATGGAACTAATTATGCTATCTAGAAAATAATGATGGAAGAATATCTACAGTATTGTGGATACGATGTGGAGAAAGCTTACAAGAATACTTACACTCCTCTTGCTAATGGTCTGATTATGGATGATGAGATCAAGGAACATGAAGAAAACAATAAGGCAAAGTAAATTTTGAAGTATAGTCTTGTACATTCCGAGTTCATTAAAGTTCAAAATTTGAAGCCTAATAAAGAGGTCTTGGATTCCTTAGAAAAGGTGCATGAAGGTGATGAAAGGGTCAAAGAGGAAAAGTTGCAGAATTTGGAGATACAGTTTGAGCTCTTGCATATGTCTGAAGATGATAATGTTAAAGCCTATGTATAGATATTGGATGAGGTAGTAGTTGGAATGTGAGGACTTGGTGCTACAATAGATGAATCCAAGATTATAAATAAGATTCTTATAACTCTCCCTGATTCTTACAGTGAAAAGGTATGTGTTATTGAAGAACATATAGATTACAAGACTTACACTAAATATCAATTGTTGGGAACTCTGACATCTTATGAGATGAGAAAGTCAAATCTGAGAAATGGATCCAAATCAAAAACTGCTTTTAAGGATATAAAAGTTTAAGATCCGGATGAATAAATTTTTGATGAAGTAGAACCTGACTTTGTGAGAAGGATGAAGCAATGCTCTAACAAGTATGAAGGTAAGTTACCCTTTAGATTCTTTAGTTGTGGAGGAATAGGTCATTATGCTTTGAGATGTCTAGAAAAAAATAAGAGAAATAAACCAAGATATGAGAAAGAATATAAAGGTAAGAAGATCAACAAAGCATATTATGTGAATGGGGATGCTAGTATATTTGATGAGTAATTTGATTATGGAGATCTTGATGACAATGAATTCTTGTTCTTGGTTATAAAATATGAACCTACTTCTGCTATTTCTAAAAAATAGGTGTAGGAATGCCCTTCAGAGAAAGAGAAAAATGAAGGTATTGTAATCTCTTCCCTACATGCTAAAAAAGAAAAGAAATATTGGGTTGTTGATAGTGGTCATTCAAATCACATGATTGGTGATAAGAGTAATTTTTTTCAATTTTAAAAATATGATGGAGGATTAGTTATGTTTGGAGATGATACTGGTGCTAAGATATGTGGGATAGGTTTAGTAAGTTTTGATGGCAAGCATAATACTGATGATGTCTACTATGTCAAGGGTTTAAGGAATAATCTTTTGAGTGTTGGAAATATGTGAAAGAAAGGATATAATCTTGTATTTAAGGATGAAAGATGTGAAATCAGGAAAGACTCTAGAACAATGATTGTTGTATGAAAGAATTCTAAAGGAAATAACTATCAGCTTAAGGGTGCTGATAGATGATGCTTTATGAATCATATTAATAATAGTTGGTCATGGCATTAGAGAATGTGATATGGATTTTGATAACCTAGTAAGGATTAGTGCAATTTAGGTCATGAGATATTTACCAAGGATTACAAATCTTATTAATGCTATTTATAGGAATTGTCAGTTTGGGAAGCAAATAAGAAGAAATTTTAGATCAAAGGAACAATCTACTACTAGACTACTGGATTTAATTCATAAATATCTATGTGTTACTACAAGAGTGAAAATCCTACAAGGTGAAAGGTATTTTATAATTTTTATTGATGATTATTCTAGGTATAAATGGGTTACATTTATTAGAGAGAAAAAAGATGCATTAGATAGATTCAAGACATTCAAAGATATGGTTGAGAATGAAGTAAATTTGAGGATAAAATTCTTAAGGTCTGAAAAAGGTGGTGAATTCACCTCCCATGAGTTTAATATGTTTTTTGAAGTGCATGGAATAAAAATATAGTTATTTTCTCCAATAAATCCTCAACACAATGGAGTTGTTGAAAGAAGGAACATAACAATTCAAGAGGCCAGTAGATCAATGATTATTGAGATAGGTCTACCGGAAGTTTACTAGAGAGAAGTTATTCACACTATTGTTTATGTATTCAATTGTGTTCAGACAAAATAAAACAAAACAAAGATCCCCTATGAGATATGATGTGGAAGACATCCTATTGTTAAGTATTTCCAGGTATTTGGAAGAAAATGTTATATCAGACGAGATGAAGAAAATTTAGGAAAGTTTGATGCAAGAAGTGATGAAGGTATTTTTCTTGGATACTCTAATAAAAGAAAATATTATAGATGTTTCAATAAAATTCTAAGAAATATTGTAGAAATTACAAATATCAAGGTTGATGAAGCAATGCTGAATTCAATTGATGTTGATGGATATGTATCTAATGGACCTGATTATGTAAGGATTGAATAAATTGTGGAAGAATAGGAGAAGGATGAGAAAGAGAAGAAGAATAAAGAAGAAGATGAAGCTCTAATGGTTTCCCCCAAGACTCCTAGATATGTAAAGAAAAATATTCAGAAAGTTAGAGAATTGGAGATAAGACAAAAGGAGTATTGACAAGGAGCAAATTTGTCATTGGTGAGGTAAATTTGTGTTTACTTTATGAGATTGAAACAAATATTGTAAGTGAAGCATGTAAAGATGAGCATTGGATGTAAGCTATGAAAGAAGAACTTATGAAGATTGAGAAGAATCAAACTTGGTAATTGGTCCCAAGATCGACAAATAAAAACATTATTGGATCAAAGTGGGCATTCAAAAATAAGTTGAATGAGAATGGAGAAGTGGCCAAAAATAAAGAAAGACTTGTGTGTAAGGGTTACTCAGAAGTAAAAGGCATAGATTTTTAGGAGAATTTTTTCTCTTGTGATAAGAATGGAAACTACCAGGATGTTCTTAGTTTTTTTTTTCTCATAAAGATTTCAAGGTCTATCAGATGGATGTTAAGTTTGCATTTTTGAATGGTGAACTAGAAGAAGAGGTCTACATGGAACAACCAAAAGGATTTTAGTTGTCAAATCAACCAAATATGGTTTGCAGATTAAAGAAATATTTATGTGAATTTAAGCAAGCTCCTAAAGCTTGGTATGCAAGGTTAGATAGGTCTTTGATTCAACAAGGTTTCAACAAAGGTATGACAGGCAATAATTTGTATTTCAAAATTAAAAATGAAAAAATCTTGATTGTGGCTAGATATGCTGATGACATTATTTTTGGAGGAAATGAAATTTTGTGTAAGAGGCTTGTGGAATAATTGAAAAAAGAATTTGAGATGTATATGTTTGGTGAGATGAATTTCTTTCTTTGGCTACAAATTAATAAGTTAGAGAAAGGGATGTTTATTTCATAGTCTAAGTATGTGAAAGAGATGTTGAACAAGTTTGGGATGGATGGTTCCAGACTGGTATGCAATCCTATAGTGATAGGTTAAAAATTAGGTAAAGATATTGTTTCACCTAAGGCTGATCAAAGAAAATATAAATCTATGATTAGTGGACTATTCTATTTGACTGCTACTAGATCAGACATTATGCATGTCTTTCTTGTGGCTAGATTTCAAGAAGATCCTAATGAAACACATGTTGTTTCTATTAAAATAATATTTGAATATTTGAATGGAACTTTAGATTATGGCATGGTATTCTAAGGATACTGACTTTACACTAAGTGCTTATATAGATGCAAATTGGTCTGTATGTGTAGATGACAAAAAGAGTACAAGTGGTGGGGAATTATTTCTTGGTTGTAGATTGGTGGCATTGTTGAGAAGAAAACAAGATTCAATTTCTTTATCTACTACTAAAGCTAAGTATATTGTTATTTTATGTTGTTGTACACAAGTTTTATGGATGAAACAAACATTGAAAGATATCACAGTTGTGTATGATGATCCTATTTCTATGTTCTATGATAATACAAGTTCAATTAACATTTCAAAGAATCCAATGATTCACTTGAGGAAAAAGCATATATCTATCAGGTATCACTTCTTGAGAGATAAGGTCATGGAGAATGAAGTAAATCTTTAGTATGTTCCTATGAAGAATCAGATTGTTGATATATTTATGAAGTCTCTTCCTACATATACTTTTGAGTATCTTTGAGAGAAGCTAGGGATCATTTCACCCCCTTTATTGAACTAGATGCATATGGAGATGCATCAATCCAATGGGTTTATGGATCTATCTTTCTTCTTGATCGATGTTTTGGTGGCTACCTCTCAAGGGGAGCAGGTAGTGTCATGTGTTGTTATTGCAAGAGTATTGTATTTTTTAATGTCAAAGGGGAAATCAATGTAAAATATCATTTTCTTTTTCAATTGATGTTAAATTGGGAGAGGAAGAAGATGAAATGGAGAAGAGTATCATGTGAAAAATATTATCTACTAAGGGGGGGAAACAAAAGAAAAAATCATGAGAAGTGTCTTCAAAGCTAGTATGTTGTCTTTCATGGTTTTTCACATCACCTGTTGCCATCAATGAAAAAGGGGGAGATTGTTGCAAGAATGAAGGTGTTGTAATTGATGTCAACTAGTCAATTGGTTATAAATTTATTTCTATTTTCATTAATGTCATGGATGTAGGTTAATTATTGTATATGTCCAAGACATTGAGAAAATTGTAGTGAAGAAAGGTTACGAGTGTTTAGTTGTTTCTCTGGGTTTTTCTCTAGGATTTTCTCCTATGTTTGTGTGGTTCATATATGTTGATCATGGTTGTTGGAAGTTTCTATATCTAGATTCTTTGATTTTTATTCATTGTACAGTACAAGTTATGTTCACTATTTATGAACAGTGGTATTTTGTGTTTCTAGCTGAGGTCCAAGAGAAATTTTGTTGGTTTGGATTTCTTTTTGATTGATTCTTATGACTTGCAATTATAGAGTTAATTTTTTATGATTGACTTGAAGATAATTTTGGTTTCTAGAAGGATTTGATCATGCTAGGGATTGTGTGTGCTTAATTGTTTTATGTTTATTACACTAGTTTGGTCAACCTTATGTTGAACTCTACTTTCAAAGTTCATGAAGTGTGTTGGGACCTATTGGGGTCCTCATCAAGCACATGTTTGGGTTTCACTCATTCTAATTCCACCCTAGGATGTTTTGGCACCAACCTAATTTTAATTTAATGATGGATGGTCAAGTTTGGATATGTTTCAAAGTTGTAGATGGTATAAATGCATGATGAGTTAGTGGTGAAAAAAGAGAAAGAGATAAGTGCAAAGAAATAGATAAAATAGATGTGAATAAGATGTGAATGTGTGTGTGTGTGTGTGATGTGAGTTTGGTAGATAAGTGCAAATTCTAAATCTTGAGTTTTCAAATGCAGTGAGCTAGAGGTGTACTCTATCATTCATGCATATCTGCAATTGGTTGAGTAAATTGTGGTGGAAATATTTGTTGTATTGAGGTTTTCCTCTCTCTGTAACATATCTCTTCTATCTTCTTTATATCTTTGTGGTAGTGATCCCTTCAAGTGGTTTTTTTTGTTGGACAGTGAGTCCTTGTTTTGGTAGTGAGCCTTTCTCAAGCAGTGAGCCTTTGTAATCAATTTTGATATTCTCTATAGTGTGATTTAATCCTCACCGTGGTTTTTACCTTATTGGATTTTGTGCATAAATATTGTGTTCTTGTGTTTTTGTGATGGATTTAAGTTTCTACACTTGCACTTAATGTTTAATAATTTTAGCAAAGTTAAGGATTTATGATTGATCTAATTTTTGGTGAATGTTTTAAAAGTTAAATTGCTACAAGTGATTCATCTCCCCTCTCAGTTATCTTGTTCAACACTTGTAGGATGTATGATAAAATGGACTGTGATGAAATGATACAAAAGTACTAGATAGACTATAGAAAAAATGTATGATGCTATTGGATGGTCTAGAAAGGAGGGATACCCCTTTATTTATGAAAGTTTCCTTCTGAGATGAGTGCTAGAGAGTGTAGAATTTTATTTTCCAAACTCAAATTTAAAGTTGCATTTGTAGGATGAGCTTGGCCAAGCTTTGCAACCATTATGTGGAATCGTCCAATTTTATTTTATTACTCTTTGTCTTTACCTAACATGGAACTTGGATGTTCTAAATATAGATAGAAATGCATGTAGTTGTGCATGCACTAGATTCTGCCTTGCATAATATATTTATTTCTAAGTATTTCATGCAGGTTTGGGTATTCTTCGATTGAATGAAGGATTATGAGGAAGCATAGCTTCATGGTTGGGTGGAAAAGCACATGAATCATGTTCTCATCCACTAGTGGAGGTGAGCATTTGAATAGGAATCACAATGGAATTCCATCTTATTTGATATAATTGTATCATTGATGTAAAGATTGTACTGACTACTATTTGAGTAATAAGTTATTATACGTAATTAATTTAATCATATTGGTTAATTAATTAAGTCACTTATTCCTTTAGGTTGCTTAAGCTAAACTTAGGCACATTAATAATTATTTATTAATTATTAAGTGTGCACACTAGGGTTTTATTTAGCGTTTCAATTTTTTAGGTTTTCTTTATCTCCTCATAAGGATTGATCACATTATAATTATCATATCATTCAATAATCATTATTATGGTTTTATGCTTGCACATATTTGCTTGAGAGTTTACAGAACATCCTCTTGTTTGTTTTGGATATTTGTTGCATGTGATAGGTGATTGATTGCAGGCGATTCTTGGGGACTATGAGGTTGCATTTTATCAGCTTCTACATGGTATCACAGCTCTAGACCTATGGCTGCTTGTTCATGATTTGAAGATATTCTCTCACAATGTCTTTTTTTGTGCAAGGGTTTCAAGCCAGGCTAATTTTTTGTGCATCTAGGGCTTGGTATATTTTATGTGCATCTTTGGGCAAAACGGAAATTGCCATCATATTTAGGACACCCAAAAACCCTAGAAACGCCTTTCTTTTCGTCGATTTTGGACCTATTGAAAAAAAAGGTGAAAAAAATTTGCCAGAGAGGCCATATGGCCTCCCCAACACACAGTCCTAGGCAAAAAATTGCACAAAATTCAAAAAAAATTATTAAAAAAATGAAATTTCATTCTCAAGTTTTGTGTGGCTAGTGCAGAACCAACCCGCCACTGGCGGAGCGATGATCCAGGTGGTGCCACCGACCTCCTCCCTCATCGTTGGTCGGCTCCCTTTAGCCCCTCAAGGCTTAGCACCGGTTCTATTGGCGACCAGGAGCTGTGCCCAGCCCCTACGGGTGGTCACATGGGTGAGCAAGAGCTTCAGCTCCAGCTGCCAGCCCCCTGGTCACCACATGACCAGGGGCCTATTATTTTTAGCCCTTGAGGGCTACAAAAGGCTTTATTGGGTGAATCAAACTAATTTCACATAATCGGCTATAACTTGGGCATACAGCATTCGTTTTTTGAAAACAAAATATTGTTGGAAATTTGATTTGATGCTCTTCACAGTGGTGGAGGTTAGAGTTTTTAATTTTTATTTTTGGCTGCCTTTTTCACCTGTCAAAGCCAGAATTTTCTGTTTTCACTCCATGAGGCATATCTTTTGCGTCCAGACTTAGTTTTACGAAAAAAATAGGCGTCAGAAAGTTGGTTCAGTGCTCTACACAGATCTTAGATCTATTTTTTCAGAATTTTTTACCAGGTATCTGATATTCTTGTTTGATCTTAGCCTTTACCTTTTCAATTTTTTTTGGGAAGTGTGCAATCAAGCTATTTTTTGAGATCAACAAGCATTGTTTTTTATTTCAGAGTATATATTTATATTTTCTATCATGGATACACATAATATTTCACCCCTTACTCCATTCAACTATTTTGGTTGGAAAAAACAAATGGAGATTCACTTGAAACACAAAGGGTTGTACAGGGTAACCATGGGTACAAAAATTGAACCTACAGGTGCCGTTGAAAAGAAAAAGTGGTTTAATATATGTGATGAAGCTTATGGAAGTTTATATCTATCTCTTTCTTCTGACCTTATTTTTCATATTAAGTCTTGCACTACACCCCATGAGATTTGGACCACTTTGCAGTCTTTATTTGGGAAGCAGGATACTATGAGAGGGTTTTACTTAGAGAATGACCTTATTGGATTAAATATTAGGGATTTTGATAACATCCAATAGTTTTTCACAAAACTCAAGTCTCTTAGATTTCACTTGTCATAGTGTGGTGTTCAGAAAGAAGACTCTTAGTTGATATTGTCCATTCTTTCTTATCTTGGACCAAATTATTCAGTTTTTGTTTCTACCTTTTATGCTACTTGCGATGCACTTGGTACTATATTTACTATTCCTTCTTTTGATGATTTTGCATCTTCTCTCACTCGAGAGTAGGCCAAGTTGGCCAATATGGGAAATTTGAATCCCTCTTCCTCATAGGAACTCATTGCATCACAAGATCCCAAAGATTAGAAGGCTTCTATAGGAAAAGGCAAGAAACAGAAACAAAAGGATTCCAAATCTTATGAGCAACAGAAGGAGTCCTCAGATTCATCATCCTCTTCTAAGGGGAGATCATTTAGGAAGGATAAGGGACCATGTGCATATTGTAAGAGAGAAGGACACACATAACATAATTTCTACAAGAAGGACATTGATGAGCTGAAGAATCTTCTTCAGAAGCATCAGATTGATTTGCCTTCTAGGATATCTGCAACATCTCCTTCCCCTCCTTCTTCTTCTTCAGTTCAACATGACAAGGGAACAACTGGTTTACATACTTCATCCGATATGAAGGGGCATGCTCTTTGTGCTTCTTCGAGTCTTGGCTTAGGGAGATGGATTCTAGATTCAGGAGCATCTCATCATATGGCTTCTATATAGTCTATGTTCACTTTATTTGAGTCTCACACTATGTCTCCTATTTTCATGGGAAACAATACATACATGATTGTTATAGGGAAGGGGTCTATTATTTTTGGGGACAACACTTTTCAGGATGTCTTGTGTGTTCCTCATTTGATGAACAACCTTCTTTCTATATATCAGATCACAAATGGGATGTCTGTGGAGTTCACGCCTAATTCAGTTATCATCAGAGACTTGGAGAATAGAGTGGTTATTGCTACTAGGGTGGTGGATCACTCATCTTAGTTGTATTTTTTTGTATATTTTTCTACTGATGGTGTTTTTGTTCATACAGTTGTTCATCACACTTCTAGTGTGAATCATCATTCAAAGGAGAAATTTGGCTTCCTGAACATTGGATTTCTCACTTCAAATCTTTCTCTTGATCCATTCATTCCATCTCCTTCTCCTACTATTGTAGTTGTTGAAACTTCTATGACTCCAAATGTGGTTTCTTTTGTTTCAGTGTAGCAAGATCTAGTTAAGCATTCATCTTTGGAGGTTTCACTTCATTCTTCACCTACCTTGACTTCTTCATTTGTTTAGGTCACACCTACTTCTGTGGAGACATCTTGGGCTACACCTACTTCACCTTTAGAGATTGATTTCATTTGGCCTCTTCCCTCACACTTCTTTCAGGAGATGCAGTTTCTTTAGTTCTTTTGGAGCTACTTCATTCTAGGGGGGATCTCTGGTCTCTTTCTTCCTCTCTTCTAGGGGGGTTATTTCATGTATCTTTTTGATGGATGGTTTCCTTGGAGGGTCTTATGGAGTCCTCCATCTTTCATCACTTAGTTTCTCTTTGCATTCTATTTTGGGGAGGATTTTTGTTCCCATTGGGTTTTCTCCTTTACCCTGTTTAGTTTAGTTTGCATTGAATTTGTACTTGGGTACCTAATCAGGACTTTGTTTTCGGGACCCATCTTTGCTTTCATGCATTTTTTTCTACTATTTTAGCTACTCCCTAAGTTCATCTTAAGGGGGGGGGGGGTGTTAGAGTAATAAGTTATTATACTTAATTAATTTAATCATATTGGTTAATTAATTAAGTCACTTATTCCTTTAGGTTGCTTAAGCTAAACTTAGGCACATTAATTTTATTTATTAATTATTAAGTGTGCACACTAGGCTTTCATTTAGGGTTTCCTTTTTTTAGGTTTTCTTGATCTCCTCATAAGGATTGATCACATTGTAATTATCATATCATTCAATAATCAATATTCTAGTTTTATGCTTGCACATATTTGCTTGAGAGTTTACAGAACATCCTCTTGTTTATTCTAGATATCTGTTGCATGTGATAGGTGATTGTTTGCAGGTGATTCTTGGGGACTGTGAGGTTGAGTTTTATCAAATTTTACAACTATGAGGTGATTTTATTCCTAGACAAATTATGTATATTGACTATTGACATTTGGAAATGAATATATTATTTTTTATTATTCAGACATGACTTTCTATGATGGAAAATAGCTATTTACCAAATTTATGTCTTAAATCATATTCATAATGTCAAATAGATTTGATTATGATATTTTAATTGGGCTTGTTACAAGTTTTTTTCTCTACATTTCTTCCTAGTCATAAATCTACTTGTGTGGTTCAGATATGTTGATCAGACATGTTTAGAGGTGTTATATCTAGAGTTTCAGATTTTGGATCATTAGAAAGAAGACATTATGTTCACAAGTGTGTGAACTATAATGTAGTGTTGTCTCAGAGAAATGGTTTTTATCTACATTTCTCCACGTTGTGGTTTCTAGTCTTTCAGATCTGGAAGTGTTCTTATATTTATTTTATCTATCTTTAGTCTGATTTGTTTGTGTTTTGGTGATATACAAGGTTGGATGAATTTGTTACAGTGTGTGGAAGGTTAATTGGATAGACATAATGATTATTTTCTTCAAGTGTATGATTTTGCAAAGGATTGTTTGGATTTTAGGGTGTTGATGGAATATTCTAGATTATGTTTATGTTTTTTATGTGGTCTATGAGACATATTTCAAATTGAGGAAGCATGTACTTAAATGTTTAATGGTGTTAACATGGGTTCAAATTATCTTGGGTGTTTACATTAATTATAGATATGCTTCAGTGTTTGTGGAAGCATGGCATGGAGTGTATATATGGATTTAGGTCTGATTTAAGGTGTGATGTGGTTCAGCTTCATTCCACTCCACTAAGGGAATATTTTGACGCTGACATAATTTGAATTTTCCTCTTTGAGGTGCATAGTTTACCTTGAAAGATGTTTCCAAGGCTTTGAATGGTATAAAGGAAAGGTGAATTGTTTGAGAAGTGTGTTTAGATGCAAGAATGTGTTGAGATGAAAATTTAATCAAATGCAAAGATATGTAGTATGAGCTTAATGCCTATGAATCCAATGCAATGAGCAGAAGGGTCTACATTTGTAGAAGACCTGAAGTTTTTGATAGTAGTGAGCTAGAGGTTACTGATGGTGTGGAGTTGTAGTTGTGAATATTTTCTATTTCTATGAGATGATTTTCTCATTTTAACAATCTTATATCTTCTTATTTCTAATTTGGAAATGAGCCATTGGTAGTGATCCATTCTTTCTTTTGGGTAGTGAGCCTATTGTATTTAATATTGAAATTGCTTTATATTGTGAGCTAATCCTCATTGTGGTTTTTCCCTTCTTGGTTTTTTCACTTAAATTTGGTGTTCTCATGTGTATGGATGTTTTTTACTATTTTTTCTCATGTCTAAATTCTACTAATGCATCATAAGGGTTTAATGTTTTTTAATTATTTAAGGATTAATGTAGATCTAAATGTTAATAAGGGATTTGATTTTTTAATGTACAACTAATTCACCCCCCCTCTTAGTTTTCTTATGCATTCAAAACCCTAGATATTAATTTTCATCAAAGTGAGTTACCTCCTCCTAAGATTCAAAAACAACATAAGGCTCTAATGATATTTGTGGCCATTAATAAAACTAGGGTTAGACATACTCCTATTGACAATGCATTAGGTCTTAATTTTTTTAGTATTTATCTTCTAGATAAGCTTGGTGTGGATAATAAACTCATAAAACCTAATAATCTTTCTATTTTTGTCTTCAATAAAGTTGGTAATGAGTTGATAGGGACAATCACACTACCCATTAAGGTAGGACCCATGACTTTTCCTACCCTTATCCATGCCATTCCAAAACCTCTTTAATACAATCTTCCCCTTGGTAGATCATAGATTCACAAAATGAAAGGAGTCTCATATACTCTTCACTATGAGATGAAGTATGAATATAATAACAAGGTACATATGGTTAAAGATAATGCAATAAGTTATCATTTACAAATAAAATTTGAGTATAACACTTCCAACTCTCATAGTAATTTGATTTCATATTGAAAATTTGAACCATTACCTTGTGATAATAATGATATGTAAATGATGATGAGTGCTATTTGTTAGATTTAACACCTACTTTCAATGGGGAGTCTAAAATCTCACCATGAAAGCCTGAAGATTTGAAGTTTATTTTATTACTATCAACACAATCTAGTTCAAATAATGATCAAAATAATGCTTCATCTTCAAGTACATAACTTGGTGATGATTTGGGTTCATTATATTTTACACCCTCCTTTGTAGGAGAATACAAAATATCACAATCTTAACTTAAGGATTCTTGTGTTTTATTTTCTCAATCCTTTTCCACATCAACAATCCAAACATATCATCCCATGAAGGTGATGAGGGATCTTTAGATTTTTTTCCTCATTTGTTGGTGATATCTAACCTTAAAAATTCAACACCTACAAAGGATTTAGATTCTACAAAATACGATTCTTCTTGTTAGCATTTAGACAAGACTTCTCCATTTGAGTTATATATTTTTTATGGGATTAGATTTAAAACTCTTTTTAAATTGGGTATAATGAAAACATGAAACAAGGAGTTAAGTATTATATGAATTCTAAATTGTACCTTTTAAAAATCAGTTTAGGTTTCCAACCTTCTTCTCCATCTTCATATTATACTCCATCATCTACTATATTTATAACATCTTGTGGTAAGAAAGAAAAAATGTATTCACAAGAGAAAGGATTGTCTCCTACTCCTTTATTGGAGCAAGATAATATTTTTTGAGGCTTCTCAAAGCCCACTTAAATACTCTTCCTCCTCCAACATGTAATAAATTTTATAAAAATAGTTATTTTTTGGATATCATTGAGTGCATGGGCATTAGACCAATGAATTCTAGGCCTTGAGTAATAAAATACAACAAATTACTTATTTTGGTGCTCTTCCATGTGTTGATGCACCTAATAATTCTAAATAATGATCTCTCTTATATGGTGTTTCTCCTCACTATGTGGTTTTTGTAGCTTCACAAGTTTTCTCATTACCTTTCATGGTGGTAAAACCTTGTTTGTAACCATATTTCATATATGGTAGCAACATGATATTCTCTTGCATATTTTTATTTGTGTTTACACTTGGGGGAAATAATAAATCATTTTGGGAGGTGGGTTTTCTTTTCAAGGATCCCTTATTCCCCTTCTTTTCCTAAAAATATCAACCTAGCAAGTATATTGTGATTTTAATGAGGAATATCACCCTATCAATTTCATTCATGACTTATAATTTATTGATTTATTGACATACCCCCTTATATGTGGTGTTTATTATAATGCCCCTTGAGGCACGGTTATCAATTTGTCCCCTATGATGTCAGGAATTTATTCATCCCTTTTGATGTTAAAATTTTATTTACTCTCTGAAGTGTGATTGGAAAACTAGTCTATGGATTTAGCATAACCAAGCTTGCTATTCTATGAACTAGAGAAATTTTACATGACCACCTAGGATAACACAACTTTATTTCCAATGGAAGAATGTGTTCCATGATTCAACTAGAATAAAAAAAAATTATAGCCTTGTGAAACCCATTATATTGCATGGAAACTTAGCATAATACATATTTCTAGCCAATGGATCTATGTAGCTAATGAGTGATTTGAAAAAATTCAACTTGCTAGTCCTTATGAGAGCACAATTTTATCTAACACTATATTTGATGTATAATGTTTGGTATTTGGGATAAATTTAAGACTAATTTCTCTTTATATTACCAACTTGAATCCATTTTTGTGTACTAACCTTGTGTTGATTGTTAGCAATAAATTTGAGGGATTTAGACTAGAGTTCTATTCCTAAAATATCTCTACTAGTTGTAGTCTACAACCCAGGATTAGGTACTTTGAGGTGATACAAGAAGGTGTTATGGATCTAGTATTAGTTGTAAATTAGAATAAAATGGCATGCACATAAGATAGATTATAATGCATAGTTATTTATATTCATTATATCAAGAATCATATATTACATTCCTCATATCTGTGTTATAGCCAATCTCCTATACTATGTTATCTTTTATTAATTCCTATTATCATCTCCCTCTTCTGGTGAATAGATATTTATACCTAATTATATATAAAATATGAGACACAAAACTTATATATTATCCCTAGAGTACATTCTATCTTCCTAAATTCATATTCTGGAATATTCTTTCTGATTAACTATTACATATTTCAAAACCAATATTTGTATACTATTTTTTGGTTAACATCATCCCCTCTTTAGAACCTTGACTTGTCCTTAATTCAAATTTATTTAGAATATTTATGCTAATATTTTAGTTGTTGAACAAGACAATTGAAACGGGGGGTGAATCAATTGCAGCAATTTTTAACTTTTAAAAATTTTGCCAAAATTTAGATCAGTAAGAGGTTATATAACCTTTACTATGATAGTGTGATTAATCATTAAGTGCAAAACCAAATAATGAAACATAAAAACCATACACATAATAACACCAGATTTACATGGAAAACCTAATGAGGGAAAAACCACAGTGAGTATTAGCTCACAATATAAACAATTCCAAAACCGAATAAAAAGGCTCACTGCCAAGATAGGGCACATTGTCCAAAAAGGGCTCACTATCAAAGGGCTCATTGCCATATAATTGCAAAGAAGATGGAAGAGGATTGTCATAGAGAGAAAATTATCTCAATGAGATAGAGATTCCACCACAATTCTCTCACACACTTATAGTCACACATGAAATATTTTGGATGCCTTCAACTCACTACCTTTGGAACCCTAACTTGAAATTCAAACTGCATTTCTCAAATTCACATCTCATATCTAACTTGCATCTATCTTTCATCTATCTTGTCTTCCATCAACATATCAACTTGTATTTATACCATTATCAACCTTGAAACCCATCCAAGGTTGGCCACACACCATTTTTTATTTAGAAATTCAAATTAGGTTGGCACCAAAACATCCTATGGTGGAATTAGAATGAGGGCAGCCCAAAAGTATACATAATGAGAACTTAAATGAGTCCCAACACACCTTAACATGATTCCATGAACTTTGTAATTAGTTTTTAATGCAAGGTCAACCAACACAATTGTAAAACACATAAAGCAATTAAGCACACACATCCTTAACTCGATCCAATCTTTTTGGACAACAAATTTCACTTGAACATGTCCTCATCAACTTACTCTTAGAATCACAAGTAATTAAACTAAAATACAGAGAAATCCAGAGCAACTACATTTCTCCCAGACCATAGCTAGACACACTAAAATTCACAGTTCACATACTAGCAAAGATATCTCACACTGTACAACAATCTAGTATCCCAAATTATGGATATAGAAACTACCAAAAACCATGAACAATACCTTATATTTTTACAAGAATAGAAGCAATATGGATCACATCTTAGAGCATACATTGAATACTTACAAACCTTCTTTATTACATTTTTCTCAATATCCTTGGCATATACAATCAATAACCAAATTTCATGACATAGTTGACATCAATGACAACAACATCCAATTGACATCAATGAAAACACCTTCATACTTGCAAAAATATCCCCCTTTGTCATTGATGGAAACACATGGTGTGGAAAACCATCAAATACAACACAACTCTGAACACATTTTCTTATGATTTTATTTTACTCTCTCAACACATAATAGGTAAATTTTTTCACATGATTCTTTCTCCCCCTTTGAAATCAATGGCAAGGGGAAAAGATGTTAATATTTTTCTCCCCCTTTGACATTAATAAAATTACCAGTATTGAATACTCCCCCTTTGGAGTACACCCAATCAACTCCACAAACATAATACAAGACATTACCTACTCCCCCTAAGAGGTAGCCATCAACATTAGTCCAAAAAGAAGATAGATTCATAGATCAACTAGACTAATGCATCTCCATATGCATCTATTTCAAGAAAGGAGATGAAATAACCCCTAAATTCTCTTGGAGATACTCAAAAGTATCTTTAGGAAGAGCCTTAGTAAACATGTCAGAAATTTGATCCTTTGTAGGTACATACTCAAGTTTTACTTCATTCTCCATATCCTTCTCTCTTAAGAAGTGATACCTGATAGATATATGTTTTATCCTTGAGTGCATCATTTGACTATTTGAAATATTAATTGCACTTGTATCATCACAAAAAATAGAGATGGGATCATCATACATTAATTTGATATCCTTCATTGTATGTCTCATCAACAAAAATTGTCTCCAATAGGATATTGCAGCAATATACTCAACCTTTGCAGTTGGTAAGGAAACTGAATCTTTTTTTTCTTAACCATGATACCAATCTACAACCAAGAAAAAATGCACCATGACTTGTAATTATTATGTCATCAACACAACCTACCTAATCTGCATTTGTATAAGCACTTAGTATAAAATCAGTATCCCTAAGATACCATAAGTCATAATACAGAGTGCCATTTAAATATCTAAATATCCTCTTAACAACTGCAACATGTGTTTCTTTAGGATTCTCTTGAAATATAGCCATAAGAAAAATTGTATGCACGATATCTCGTCTGGTAGCATTTAAATACAATAGTCCTCTAATCATTGATCTATATTTTCTTTAATCAGCCTTAGGTGAATCATCATCTTTACTCAATTTCCAGCTAGTCACCATAGGAGTGCATACCAGTTTGGAACCATCCATCCCCAAACAAATCAAAATTTCTTTGACATATTTTGATTGTGAAATAAAAATCCCTTTTTCCATTTGATTGATTTATAGCCCAAGAAATTAATTCATCTCACCAAACACAGATATCTCAAACTCTTTTTGAATTTCTTCAACAAAAAAATTTCACATCGTTTCATTTCCTCCAAAGATAATATCATCAACATATACAACTACTATCAATATTTTGTCATTTTCAATTTTGAAATAAAGATTGTTATATTTCGTATATTTACTGAAACCTTGTTGAACCAAATATATGTCCAACCTTGCATACCAAGCTCTAGGAGCTTTCTTCAACTGATATAGATATTTCTTTAATCAACATGCCATATTCGGTTGAGATGACAATTAAAATCCTTTTGGTTTTTCCATGTAGACTTCTTCTTCCAGCTCACCATTCATAAATGATGACTTTACATCCATCTGGTAAACTTTAAACTCCTTATGAGAAAAAAATTATAAAGACATTATGATAGCTTCCATCCTAGACACCAGATAAAAATTCTCGTGAAAATCTATACCTTCTACTTGTGAGTAACCTATATACACAAGCCTTACTTTATTTCTGACCACTTCTCCAATCTCATTCAGCTTGTTTTTGAATACCCATTTTGATCCAGTTATGTTTTTTATCTATCAGTCTAGGAACCAATTCCCAGATTTGATTTTTCTCAATCTGCATAATTTCTTCTTCCATTTCTCTCACCCAATGCTCATCTTTACATGCTTCACTTATTCTCCTAGGTTCAACTATAGAATGTAAACATAGATTTATTTCAGCAGTAGCAATAGCTCTACTTCTTTTCAATACTCTTTTTCTATTGTCTCCAATGATTTATTCTTCAGAATGATTCTTTTTCACATATTTAGGTTTCTTTGGGGACACCATCGAAGCTTATTGTTATTTATTCTTCTTTTCTTGTTCTTCAACAACTTCTACTTCTCTGCAATCAGGTTCATCTAATACATATCCATCAACTTCAATTGAAATATTCAATGCTTCATCAACCTTGACATTTTTTCTTTCTACAACCTTTCTTAGCATTTCCTTGAAACATCTATAAGATTTTATTTTAGTAGAGTATCCAAGGAAAATACCCTCATCACATCTTGCATCAAAATTTCCTAGATTATCTTCATCTCTTCTAATATAAATTTTACTTCCAAATACTTTGAAATACTTTACAATAGGAATCTCCCCATACCACAACCCATAGGGAGTCTTAGTGTTGTTAGCTTTTCCTTGAACTTGATTAAACAAATAAAGAATAGTGTGAATTGATTCTCTCTAGTAAACTTGTGGTAGACCTGCCTCTATCATCATTGTTCTAGAAACTTCTTGAATCAGTTTTTTTCTTTCTTTTAATAGCTCCATTTTGTTTAGGAGTTCTCAGAGCAAAAAAATGCCTTCTTATTCCATGAACTTCACGAAACATGTTAAACTCATTGGAGTTGAATTCACCACCTTTTTTAGACCTTCAACATTTGATTTTCATGTCCATTTCATTTTCAACCATAGCTTTCAATGTATTCAATTTGTCTAATGCATCAGATTTGTCTCTAAGAAAAATAACCCATGTCATTTTAGAGTAATCATCAATCAAAAGAATAAAATACCTATAACCTTGTAGACTTCTCACCCTTGAAGGACCACAAATCTCTATATGAATCAAATCCAGTAGTCTAGTAGTAGATTGTTCCTTTGATCTAATGTTGTTTCTATCTTTCTTTCCAAACTATAAATCCTTGCAAATAACATTAATAGGTTTTGTGATTTTTGGTAAATCTCTCATAGCTTGTACTACACTCATTCTCACCATATTATCAAAATTCATATGACACATCCTTTGGTGCCATAACCAACTATCATTAGTCGAAGACATAAATTAATGTCTATTTGTACCCTTAAGTTGACAAATATTTCCTTTAGACTTCTTTCCAATAGAAATAATGGTTTTGGATGCTTTCCTTATTTAAAATTTCTCATCCTTGAACACAAGATTATATCCTTTACTACACATTTTTCCAATACTCAAAATATTATTCCTTAAACCCTTAACATAGTAGAAATCATCAGTATTATGCTTTCCATAATAACTAAATGAACATATCCCACAGATCTTAGCACCAGTATCATCTCCAAACATAACTAAGCCCCCATCATATTTTTCAAGTTTAAAAAAACTACTCTTTTAACCAGTCATGTGATGTGAACAACCACTATCAACAACCCAATAGTTATTTTCTTTTTTAGCATGAAGAGAAAAGACCACAGTATCTTCAACTTTCTTTAGAGCACTTTCCTTCACATACCTTTCAATATTAGTAGAAGTGGATTCATCTTTTATAGCCAAGAACAAGCATTCATTATCATCAAAATATCTATAATTAGACTCATCATCAGAAATACCAACATCTTCATTTACATAATAAGATTTCTTGATCATATTTCCTTTGTTTTCTTTGCCTTATCTATGTTTATTCCTCTCAGCTCGTTTAGGAAATCTTGAAGCATAATGAAATACTCCCCCACAACTAGAACATTTGAAAGGTAACTTACCTTAATACTTACCAAATCCCCTTTTCATTCGTCTTACAAAGTTAGCTTCCACTTCATTGATTTTTTCTTAATTTGGATTTTCAACTTTTGTAGCCCTGAAAGTATTTTTTGTCTTTGACCCATTTCTCGAGTGAGGCTTTATTATTTTAAATGAGGTTAGAGTACCCAAAAAATGATCTTTAGTATGTCTTATAATCTACAAATTCCTCAATAGTAGATACCTTTTCACTATATGCATCAGGGAGAGTTTTAAGAATCTTTTTTACTATCCCAGATTCATCCACTTGTGCATCAAGTCCTCACATTCAACCTACCAGCTCATCCCATCTATGTACATAGGATTTAATGTTCTCATCTTCATTTTTTCGCAAGATTTTGAATTATGCCTCCAAGTTTTGCAACTTAGATTCTTTAACCTTTTGATCTCCTTCATGGGTCTTTTCCAATGTATCCCAAACCTCTTTAGCAGTCTTTAGATTCATAACTTTAACTAATTCATAACGTGAAAGACTATTCTTTAGAATAAAATTTTCCTTACTATTTTCTTCATGTACCTTGATCTCATCAGTAGTACTTGGACCATTAGTGGGAGCAGTGTATGGAGTCTTATAAGATTTCTCAACATCATATCCATAGTATTCCAAAATATCCTTCCATCTTTTTCTTCTAGAAAGTGTAGTCAATGCCATCGAACTTAGGGCACTCAATAACTATATTTTTGGCCATCCTGAACCTTCCTTAATCAGTTAATCTCTTCCAAGGAACCAATTTTTGATACCAATTATTGAACAAGACAACTCAGAGGGGGTGAATTAGTTGTAGAAAATTTTAACCTTTAAAACTTTCACTAGAAGTTAGATCAGTAAGCATTCATATAAGTTTTACTCTACTAGTGTAATTAATCATTAAGTGCAAAAACAAAAAATAGAAATATAAAAACCATACACAAAATAACACCAAATTTATGTGGAAAACCTAATAAGGGAAAAACCACGATGAGGATTAGCTCATAATATAAAGTATTCAAAAACTGAATACAAAGGCTCACTGCCAAGATATGATAAACTGACCAACAAGGGCTCACTACTAGAGGGTAAAGAAGATAAAAGAGGATTGTCACAAAGAAAAAAAACTATCTCAATGAAATGGATATTCCACCATAATTATTTCACATACTTATAGTCACACATGAAAGATGTCAGATGCCTTCAATTCACTACCTTTAGAACCCTAACTTAAAATTCACACTGCACTACTCAAATTTGCATCTCACATACATATCTCGCATATAAATTGCATGTATCTTTCATCTATCTTGTATTCCATCAACATCTCAACTTGTACTTATACCATCTTCAACCTTGAAACCCATCCAAGGTCAGCCACACACCATTTGTATTTACAAATTTAAATTACGTCAGCACCAAAACATTCTATGGTCGAAATAGAATGAGAGCGACCTAAACATATAATTAATGATGGCCTAAATGAGTCCCAACATGCCTCAACATGCTTCCATGAACTTTGTAAGTAGTGTTTAACACAAGGTTGGCCAACATTGGTGTAAAACACATAAAACAATTTAGCACACACATCCTTAACTCAATCCAGTCTTTCTAGACAGCAAATTTCACTTGAACATGACCTCATCAACTTACTCTTAGAATCACAAGTCATGAAAATAAAATATAGAGAAATCTAGAGCAACTACATTTCTCTCAGACCATATCTAGACACATCAAAATGCATAGTTCACATACTGGTGAAGATATCTCGCACTATACAATGATCCAAAAGCCAAAAGTTTAGATATATCAACTACTAATAGCCACAAACAATACCTCATATTTGTACAAGAATATAAGAAATAGCACATCCTAGAGAATACACTGAATACTTGTTGACCTTATTTATTATAATTTTCTCAATATACTCAGCATATACAATCAATAGCTAAATTTCATGACATAGTTGACATCAATTACAACACATTCATACTTGCAACATTAGTCTCACTCCATTGACATAACAATGTACAAATGTACCATCCAATGTCTCTAAAATATAGAAAAATGGAAGGGGTGTGTACTAAGTGTAAAGAACCTAGGATCAATTCCACTTTTCTAAGGGTTTCATTAGGATGTATATCAACAAGGTACAAATATTTAATTTCAACCTCAAAGGTGAGCCAATCGGACCTAGATCTAATCCTTTTGAGTCTTAGAAATTAATTGCAAATGATTTGGAATGATTAATCTAATTGGAATATATTACCTTGTAGAGT
The DNA here is from genome assembly GCA_007115665.2 of Sequoiadendron giganteum. Taxonomy (NCBI): domain Eukaryota; kingdom Viridiplantae; phylum Streptophyta; class Pinopsida; order Cupressales; family Cupressaceae; genus Sequoiadendron; species Sequoiadendron giganteum. The sequence goes on along the minus strand of CM021110.1, from coordinate 97,453,129 downwards.
AGAGGGATTCATCACCCCCAAGGCTCTATGTCATGGAAGAGCCCCAATGAACGAACTACCCTAAACTACCTCAAGTTGTTTGACAAGTGTTTCAAAAATTAGGTGAACCAGCCACAGAGGTTTCAAACTATAGACTAGACAACTCACTATCTGAGGATGGTAGTGTAGGAACTAGACTCCAACATAGCACGTTGGCATCTCAGTGACGCATTGACATCCTATATGGACAAAGGTATGATAAATAGACAAAAAACACAAAGGTCCTACTTATGACCTGACTGTTGAGGTTTCCCAGTTTGACAAAGAAAATTGAAAGTATAACAAGAATAATACTAATATTATATTCTAGTACAAAAATGGAAAATAAAGAGTAGGAAAAGATACCACTCCACTCGCGAAGTCCATTCTCTTAACTATAACTCTAAATAAACGAATCAACACCTACACACATAGAAGCAGGAAAAATGTTGGGCCATATTTTGAGGTCTACCTCAGTCAGATCCCCCTTTTGGTGTTCTCACCTCTATAGACAACTAGATATGGAATGATAAAAAAAATGATAAAGGAAAGAAAGGAAGAAACACTATCAAATAGAGTGCAAAGATAGCCTGAATGCTAATTTATATGACCCAATGATGCAAATAAGTAAAAGGAACAATACCACCTTCTCTTCTGCTAGTACTCAAGGATAAGAAGGGAAGGTGACACCATGCCAAGAGAATGGACTATTGAAGATCCTGCAAAAATAATGGTGTTGCATCAAGATAGCATTGTAGATTCTAAGAAGATATCTTACAAAAACTAGAAGAATTAAGAGTGAGCTTGAGAGAGAGAGAGAGAGAGAGAATGAGAAAGAAGTTGCAAGAATTAGCATGAAGGAATGAAAGAATGAGTTTGAATTTATAAAATGTGGTAGAATGTCATTTTTTGTCTGTCAAGGGTCAACAAAAGACATTACCTTTGCAGCTAACCAAAGACTTAACAATTTTTTAGATTCCAAGGGAAGAAATCCTATTAGGATGGAGGCAATACATGCAGATGTTTGCATGATATGCACACATCCCCGACAAAAATTTCTCTACTGATGCAAATAGACAATGCCACATGGAAGAAATAAGTAGATGGGGGTATTTTTGCATTATCAAATACAATATTTAAGGTGAGGGTAAATAAATGGGAAATTTTCCTAGGGTGCAAATTGATGCCACTACATTTTCCCCACTTTAGCGAGCATACATGTCACTATAAATGCGGGCTAAACTAGAAATAGATTAAAGAGAATATAACAATAGAATTGAGGAAGAAGGTATTGAATCTAACACACCTGGACATTAAGAAAGGAGAAAAAACTCCATAGGTTCTTAGTCTTGGAATGATAGTTGAACATGAAAGAGAGGAGGCTTCACAAGTTCTTGATCCTACAAAGCAAGCTATGATATCACCAAAAAAATGCTAGGCTACAGAAAAAACATGACAAGAGAAAAATCATAAGACACACAAGCCAACATGATAAGATATAGCTTGATCAGATAGACACATGTCATACACTGATCTGATAAGCTTGCGGTTATTGCAAATTTTGTTGTAGGACAGTCACAAAAAAGATGAGTCTAGTCAGGTTACCCCCAAGCTACTAGATGTGAGGATAGATGATGTCAGACACAAAGACACATCAACATCAATAATCAAATAAAAGATGAACATTTGCAATACATCAATGAATTGAATTGAAGGAGAATATTTCAAAGGGTATTTCTTCAGTAGGAAACCCTTCAAGACACTAAGGGGTCCATTCAAAGGAACACTCCAATTGAAAGACACCACATTTTATGCAAGTTATTTTTTCATCAAGGGATCCTTTTGAAATATCTTTTCATCAAGGAATCCATTGGAAATAATTCTCCTTTTCAAATGAAAATTTTCAAACTCTTTCATTTTAGAAAAGAGTGCTCCTTTTTCAAAGGCAAGTTTTTAGACTCTTTCACATATAGGATCCTTTTCAAAAATAAAATTACATCTAGGAATCTTGAGAGAATAAAAAAAATTGGAGAATGAGAGGTTTCAATAAGGAATTATTTCATCAAGGAATTCATTGTAAATAAAGTTGACACCAAGGAATCCTTTTGAAATTATTCAGCTTACTGAATAATTAGAACAACATGGTATCCATCCTTAGGATGATGTGTTATGTAAAGGAGCACATGACATCCTAAGGAGAGAAAGGAGAGTAAACTATGTTACAACACAAGATACATGGTGAGATGTATTTGTGGTATGTTTTCATGCATGCGAGGGACAACACATAAAAACCATAACATCAAGAAGTAGACAAAGATTAAAAAATCAAGAGAGATAGGGGGATGTGAGAACCCGGGGTCATATTTGATCATAGATACAGATAGATATAACATAGTGTATAAATGAATGGTCATCAATCCCCAAATTTCTCAGAACATGAAGAAGAGCACATGAAGAAAAAATAAAAATAAAAATTGCATTAATATGGAAGAAGAGCTAAATGCCCCCAATGCTTTGCATCATCACAAATATCAAAAAACTATTTTATGACACACAAAACAATAATGATACAAAGATAAGAAGTACGTGAAATTTTTTCCATGAATGTATCCAAGTACCTACAAGGGTAGCAAGGTTCCTCTAGGTAGGATCACAAACACACAAAAAAAGCATAGGGGAACACAAACGTGTAAACAAATATACACTATAGATAAAGAGGTACCACCCTAGTCCTCATTGACCAATAAGTCATCTTACTCCCAATCTAGAAAGAGTGGTACCCTCTAACTTTCCTTTAATAAGGACAAAGGAAGAACGAACCTCAAGGTCTTCTTCAGTGAGCTAAAGTGTGAGGAAAAATTCATCAACCTTGCAAATATTGAAGACAGATATGGGATATCATCTACCAAATTAAACATGAACTTTACTAGAGTGCCATCTTTCAATCAAGTGGGGGAAGAAGAAAGAACTCGAGAGCCACTTCCAACCTCATCCAGAGGGGTAGTGACAAAATTAAGGGAAGAGAGGGCCACCTCCATCACAAGGATGGTGCAAGCCAAGATATAACTAACTTCTAAATAAGTCAAACCCTTCTTCTGACCTCCACTTGCAATGAGGTCATCTTTTATCTTGCCCTTCAGTCGAGGATGTAAAATCCCCATAGAAGAATTGGAATCCAAGGAGTAAGAAGACAAATCCAAAACATACACCATCATGATGGTTGACATGTCTATGAGCTGAGAAAAGGGAGGGATGTCCAAGAGGGAAATCAAGAGAGGGGGGTCCATGGAGGGAGAAATGAAAACCTTCACTCTTTTTGGGGTGAGAATCATTAGGGCCCATTAGGAGAGACAAAAGAATAATAGAAGGAATTGGAATTGAGGTAGACCTAGCAAAAGGAAGAAAAAAACTAGAAGAGGATATAGAAATATGTAAGGAAAGCTAAGTGTGGAATATGCCTTCCTAATGCTAATTTTTAGGAAAGAGATATAGATAGATCATTCAATTTACAATTACATCTCACTTAGGAAGCACATTCATGAGAGAAAATAGAATAGAAAATTAAAATCATCACACAAAATTTGGACACCAAATTTATGTGGGAAAAACCTTACAAGAGAAAAACTCACAAACCAAGCAATATTATCTTTGTATTATAGTAAATCAATTACATACAAATTTATAAAACTTATGCCTCCATTCATGTCGATTAATAGTTCAATTTTGGTAGCACAACATTTCCCTAATCAACCTCTTTGATCAAATTACTGATACAACCATTCTCACTGTTACAATGCACTCAACATTACTACATTACAAGCCATCCAAGAAATAGTAGATTCAGTTCTCAGAACACACAAATGGTTGCAACAAACATAACTATCATTACCCGTCTTTCTTAGCCTTAGCTGCAACACCACAAGTCCCTTTGTCAACTAGCCATGAGACTATGGTTTGCATCCGCCATTTTGTCCAACCAGCATGACACCATAGAGACCTTAGACCAAGTTAGACTACCCCTTGTGGCATAGTGGGTTCATCACTACACCGCAATCTACAATACCACATACTTCTCCACTCACTATCATAGGAATATGGTTTATATATACTGCTCCATCAAATTCCATCACATAGTTTCCTCATAGACTATCATAGGGTGGTGGGATGGCCTGCACTACTACCAAAACCATCCATCATTTGTTGTGAGGTAGCGGTAAGACTCCCACACTACCACACAAAGCGATGAAGATCAATCGAAGATCACCATGGGGTGGTGGATAGCACCACTAACCTGCACTCCTTTCAAGTGCTCCCAATAGTACTACAGTGAAGGAAAAATGCTAAACTTTGAATACACCAAGTGCTTAACGAGGAGACTAGAAAATTTATCCCATCAATGTGTAACTATTAGCCCAATGAAAGAGTTAAACACCAACCTATAGAGAGCTTTTCATGCCAACAACTTTGAGGCATAATATCTAAACATTATCCCAATTGATGAAGAACTTACTAGCTCCTTCCAATGCTTGAAGTCATTGAAGATAATAGGCCCCAAGGCCCATCGAACTAACACACCATTTGAACTTATTCATTCTCATAGGCTTCATCAATGCCTTAACAACATTTTCTAGAGTATCAACCTTTTCCAGATTAACCTTTCCATCTTCCCCCATATCATGAACAAAGTGGTACTCTACGCCAATATGTTTCATCCTGGCATGGAAAGTTGGATTTTTTTCCAAAAAATAGCAGTAACATTCACAATAGATTACAATCTACTCTACATCAAAACCAATGTTAGAAGAAAGAATTCTAAGAAAAATTGCCTCCTTACAAGCATGAGTTGCTACTATATAGTCAACCTCAGTATTGGACAATGTGACTACAACCTACCACTTGCTCATCCAGCTAACTACGCCACCATTCAACATGAACACATATCCATGGGTGGATCTCTTGCTATCAATGTCCCCTGCCCAATAAAAATTCCACATATCCATGAGTGGATCTCCTACTATCAATGTCCCCTGCCCAATAAAAATCCACATATCCATGAATGCTAATTGAACTTTGAGATCTAGAGTAAACATGGTAGCACAAGGCGTACTTAGCAATACCCTTCAAATATTTGAAAACTCTCTTCACAACATTCTAATGTGGTCTTCTTGGATTAGCCATAAATTGACTGGTAATTAATCCCATTGCTTGGGAAATGTATGGTCTTGTACAGACCATTGCATACATCAAACTATCAACTACACTCACGTAAGGCACTCTGGTCATGTCCTCCATCTTAGTGGGGGATTTTGGAGAGTCTTCAATAGATAGATTCATTCCCTACAACACTGGAACAAATAGTTGCTTGTAATCTTTCATATTAAGTCTCTCTAGAACAAAATTAATATACTTGCTCAGGCTAAGCCAAATTTTTCTATTTCCTCTATCCCTTTTGATTTCCATCCTCTGAATGTACGTAGCTGCTCCTAAATCTTTCATTTCAAACTCTACTCATGACAACTAAGATTTTAAATCAAAAATTATACTATTACATTCCCAATGAATAAAATTTCATCCACATACAGGGAAATAATAAGAAGTCTACCATTTTTAGTCTTGAAATACACACAATGATCAGACTTCGATCTCACAAATCCCAAAGACAACAAATAACTATGAAAATTTTCATACCATATTCTAGGGGACTATTTTAAACCATACAAATAATTCTTTAACTTGCAAACGAGATTTTCCTTACCTTTTTCAATGAAGTGGTCTAGCCGGGACATGTAAGTTTCTTCATTCAAGTCACCATGAAGAAATGTTCTCTTCACATCCATATGCTCGATCTCTAAGTCATACACTACTACAAGTGACAATAGAAAACTGATTGATGTCAGCTTAGCTACATGAGAAAATATTTCTCCATAGTCAATTCCCTCCACTGGGGAATAGCCTTTCGTGACCAACCTTGCTTTATGCTTCACAACATTTCCATCCAAAACAATTTTCTTTTTAAATACCCATTTGCACCCAATAGGCTTTTGAATTTCAAGCAAAGGTACCAAATCCCAAGTTTCATTCTTTTCAATGATGCCATTTCTTCATTCAGGGCTTCCAACCAAGATCCTAAATCAAATATATCCAATGCCTCCCTAACAATCCTAGGCTCATCAATGTTAGCAATCAAATCATAGGCACAATCTAACATAGAAAAACCAAACCTTTCAGTTTGCCATTTCTCACACGTAGACCTCCTCACAAGTTGAGGTTGAGGTTCTTCTTCATGATCAAAATTCTCATAGATAATTGAACTCTCCTCATTAATAGGTCCACTAGGAGTGTGTAGTACCTCCTCAAATGTAAGTGGAATTTAGACTACCTCCTTGTTCTATGCTTCTTTCACACCTGACTATAGATCAACTGTAGAAGGTTTGAGCTCATGAAATATTACACTTCTTCTATACAACACCTTCTTAGTAATTGGATTCCAAATCTTGTACCATTTCAAACCAATCCAATAACCGATGAAGATGCATTTTACTACCCTATTCTCCATTTTAGATCTTTTCTCATTTGGCACATATGCATATGCCTCACAACCAAAGACTTTAATGTGTCTCAAAGAGGGATTTCTACTAGACCATGCTTCCATAGGTATTTTATCCACGAGAGCCGAAGTGGGAGATCTATTAATCAAATAACACATTGTAGCTATAACCTTAGCCTAGAAATTTTGTTCCAAACCAACACTACTTAGTATACTTCTCACCCTTTACATCAACATTCTATTCATCCTTTCATCAACCCCATTTTGTTGTGGAGTGTAAGGAGTAGTCCTATGCCTTTTAATTCCATGGTCTTTGCAATACTTATCAAACTCTATTGAACAAAATTCACCTCCATTATTTATCCTCAAGCATTTAATTTTTCTACCAATTTTATTTTCCACCAAAGTTTTAAATTCTTTAAATCGATGGAAAACTTCTATTTTTATTTTTCTTCTTCTTCTCCTCTTTGCAATCTTTCTGGATATGTCTAGACTACCCACAATTCTAGCACTTCACCTTGGAATTTTTACCAAGATACTTTGATCTCCCCTCTAACTTGGATTTAGACTTCTTGTATTTCTTCTTGCTTCTCTCCTTGGATATGCCTCAAACAACAAGAGCCTCCTTGGACATCTCAGAAGGTTTCCTTCAAATTTATTATGACAATATCAAAGAAACCACATCTTCCATCTTGAAAGTGGTTGTTGTACTCCCAATATCCATTACTAGGTGATCCCATGTGTCAATCAAAGAACATAACATGAGCATGAAATGATTCTCATCATCTATCTTCACACCCACAAAATCCAACTAAGCAACAATCATATTAAATGAATTCAAATACTCTAAAATAGATGCTCCTTCCTCCATATTTAGATAATACAACTTCTTCCTTAGAAGTAACTTATTTACTAGAGATTTCCCTTGATAAATTTCACCAAAATTCTTCCACAAAGAAGAATAATTTTCTTCATGGACATTCAGGAGAATAGAATCAGATAGATAGAGTCTTATCAAACCTTTGGCTTTATGATTCATGATTTCCTAGTCTTCTTATTTCAAGGTTGAAGGTTTGGCGCCATAAACAACAATCCAAAGATCATGATCCACAAGAAATTCTTCCATTTTGAGTTTCCACAACTCAAATTTTCCACCATTGAATTTTTAAATTTCTATTCTTCTGGATGTGCTCATCATCTTAAATTTGCAATTAGTTTATATGCAGATTTCCTTGCAAAACTCCCACTAAATAGAATCAACACAAAAAAATCATCTTACCCACAAGGATAACAAAAACTGGCCAAGCTCTGATACCACTTGTGAAGAAAGATAAGTGTGGAATACACCTTCCTAATTCCAATTTTTAGGAAAGATATACAAATATATCATTCAATCTACAATTACAATTCACTTAGGAGGCACGTTCAAGAGAAAACAAAATAGACAATTAAAATCATAACACAAAATAAGATAGCAGATTTACGTGGGAAAACCCTTACGAGAGAAAACCCACACACCAAGAAATAATCTCTTTTTACTATAGTAAATCAATTATATACAAAGTTACAAAACTTATACCTCCATTGGTGTTGATTCACAATTCAATTCTCATAGCACAAAATTTCATTGATCAACCTCTTCAATCATTTTACTGATACAACCATTCTCACTGTTACAATGCACTCAACATTACAACATTACAAGCTAGAATTCCCATTTTTATACATTCAAAGTCATCCAGGAAAAATCAATTTAGTTCCCATAAAACACAAATGGTTGCAACAAAGGTAACTATCATTAGTCATATTTCTTATCCTTAGCCACGACGTCGCAAGGCGCTTTTTTGACTAGCTGCGAGACTCAGTTTGCATCCACCATATTTTTTTACCATCGCAACATCGCAAACACCTTAGACCAACATATATTTCCCATCATGACATAGAAGGTTCACCACTACATTGTAGTCTACCATACCGCGGGCTTCTCCACTCACTGTCATAGGACGATGATTTATATATACCGCTCCACCACATTCCAATAGACGGTTTCCTCATAGAATTTCATGGGGTAGTAGGATGGATCATCCTACCATTGACACCATCCATAGTTTGATGTGGGGTAGCAGTAAGACTCTCACACTACTGTATACAATAATGAAGATTTTTCGAAGATCATCGAAGGGTGGCTCGTAACACCGCCAACCCACACTCCTTTCAAGTGCTCCCAGTGGTATAATGGTGAAGGCAAAGTGCAACACTTTGAATGCACCAAGTTCTTGATGAGGAGACAGTAAAATTTATCCCATTGATGTGTAACTATCAACTCGATGAAAGAGTTAAACACCAACCCACAAAGATCTTGTCACACCAGTAAGTTTGAGGCATATTTTCTCAAAAACATAGGGGCAATTGGCTCCCCCTTTATCTTCTATAAGGTAGTGTGTTCAACGGCCAAAGCCTTTTTTCTATGCTTGCGCTCATGCAAAAGTTGGTTACATCGACTACGGGCATTGGAAAATGTGGCCTAAGAAGAGACTAGAGGCTTCTACTCAGCCATCAAAATATCCTTCACAAAAAAAATTGATGGAAGGATGGTCTCCTAGGCAAGAGAAAGAGGAGGAAGCATAGGAAAAGAAACAACTATAGGAAGACAAACAGAAATAGGTACCTCGGTGGCAGGCCTCTTCCTATTCTCTATCTTAAGGGTGGGTAGAGGAACAGTGGGAGGTCGTAGAGGCTAAGACATAGGATCAAACACATGAGGACCCTTCCTCTTGTCATAGTCGATAATTCTAGGAACCATGGGCAAAAAAAGAAGCTTGAAGACCCAACGCTTCTCTTTTTTCCATGCAAGAACCATCACACTTCCCATGCAAAGCATGGGAGTGGGAGATGAAGGTGTCATAATAGGATGCGAAGTAGAATTAAAAGTAGATTAAATGGAAGGATAAGTTCCTTTAGTGCGAGCAAGATTCCCCTTCCCCTTTGGTTGGGAAGAAGAAGTAGCTTGTTGTTGCACAATCATGGAATCCTTCTCAAAGGTTGCATAAGGGGAGACTAAATATCTTTCCTTCGACACTAAGACCTCAGTCTTAGATTTAATATACAAATTATATAAAAAATCTACCCTAGGAGGGAGAGGTCCAAATAGGGAAAGACAAAAGTGATCCAGTGAGAAACCCCCATGCGCCACTACCAGCTTATAGCTGATGTCATGCACTAGATGCATAGAACCTTCATAAGGAAATTTTAAGCATTTATGAACCATAGAGGTGACACCATTCATAGAGGCCAAGTATGGGATATATAGCCTTACTCAAAATAGGTTGGAATTTGGAATTATAACAAATGAAACATCAATCGTCGTGGGTTCTACCAAGACTGACAAAGAAATAAAGCCCATAGAGGCAACATAGATCCATCATGCATATGAAGAGTGGTATCTGACTCTTTGTTTCTCTCCTTGTGTAATTATTTTATAAAAAAAAATTCCTCTATTGTCACATTACCCTGAATCATCATATCAACTAAGACACTAGTTATGATTTTTCCATTGATCCAAGTAGGAATGTATAGTGTAGAAGGCTCCTTATTAAGAGGGTCATCATGCAAGGTGAATGTTATGTTAGATGTAGCACTCACATTTTCAAGAAGTGGGATATGTGTGAATGAAACCATCTTCACGTACTCAGATGGAACTAATTCAGATGATGTAGAAGATTAAACTAGAAGATAGTGACCTACCTAGATTTTGTTTCTGATTATCTAAGAGTCCTACCTACATATCTAGGGTTTGTAGACTGGGTCACAAATATGAATCCTTTATGACACAAAAATATACAACACACCTAGGACACAAGAGAAAGATTCTCAAATACCAAGAAACAAAAACAAAGATTTCATGTCGGGCTCACCAAAAATGTAGAGTACGGGGATTCGTCACCCCCGAGGCTCCAAATCATGGGAGAGCCCTAAGGAAGAAAGTGCTCTAAACTACCTCAAGTTGTTTGAAAGGTCTTTTAGAAATCATGTGATCCAACAAAAGAGGTTTCAGAATGTAGACTAGAGAACTCACTATTTGAGGATGACATCATAGGAATTAGACTCTAATGCAACGTGTTGTCATCCTATACAAGCCAAGGTTTGATAAATAGCCAAAAAATACAAAGGGCCTACTTACGACCTAACTATTGAGGTTTGAAAATTTGAAAAAATAATATAGAAAGCATACTAAAGTACAACAAGAAGAATACTAAAAATCTATTCTAGTACGAAAATGACAAAGAAAGAGTAGGAAAATATACCACTGCACTCGTGAAATCCAATCTTTCAACTATAACTTCAAACAGATGAATCAACACTTACACACACAAAAATAGGAAAAAAATTGGGGTATATTTTGAGGTCTACCTTAGTTAGACCCTCATTTTGGTGTTCCCACCTCCATGGATAGACAAATATGCAATGTTATAAAGAAATCGATAAAGAAAAGAAAATAAGTAAAACTCTCAAATAGAGTGCAAATATAGCTTGAATGCTACTCTATAAGACACAATGATGCAAATAATTAAAAGGAATAATATCACCTTCTCTTCTACTAGCACTCAAGGTTGAGAGAGGAAGGTGACATCATGTCGAGAGAATGAAACTTTGAAAACCCTACAAAAAAAATGGTGTTGCAATAGGATAGCACAATAGAGTCCAATAAGAGAGCTTGCAACAACTAGAATAAGTAAGAGTGAGCTTGAGAGAGTGAGAGAGTGAGATAATGAGCAAGAATTTGCAAGAATTATCATGAAGGAATGAAGGAATGAATTTGAATTACTAAAATGGAGGTAAAAGGGCATTTTCATTAGTCAAGGGTCGATAGAAGACATTACCTTCATAGCCAACCAAAGACATAATGGTTTTGTAGATTCTATGGGCAAGAATCCTATAAGAATGGAAGTGTGGCACATGAATGTTTGTGTAGTGCATGCGTGTCCCCGATAGAAATTCATCCACTGATACAAAAATACAAGGCCAAGTGGAAGAAATAAGTTCGTGACAACAAGTTTGCATCATCAGACTTATAATTTCTAAGGTAAGGGTAAATAAATGGGGAATTTCCTAGGGTGGAAATTTGTGCCATTATAGACCTAATATAGAAAATGAAATACTATGGAAATACACAGACTAAAACTATAGATTGTGGGTGGATCTAGAAAGTGTTGGATGATGTGTACTATTAGAACCCAAAATTTCCATCAAGAAACTAAATGATTTTCCCATTTTGAACTAAATATTTTCACTATCCTTCCCATAAAAAATATTTTACTCCCTTTTACAATGCTAATTAGCTTTTACCCTTGCTACATTACCTTATTTTTGGCCTACTTAGCCCTCACATTTTCCCCCATTTAATTCCATTTAATTTTCCTACCTTTTCATGAAAAATTAACTTTATCTCATTCAAAGAAAGCCAAAATTCACTTCATCATGGCTTCTCATGGCCTAGCCCTCAGTATGGCAATCAAGAGACAATTACCGCACAACCGCGGGGGGATATCACACTATTTGCAGTGGTGCAGTAGGCAGGCAATGGCAACGTAGCATCCGATAAGTGGTTACTGCTATACCAAGCATGGTTTGAACATAGACCACAGTGGTCATGGTAGATGGTGGATAGCAGCGGAGGTGACAGTCTAAGATGCCACTGTGGTACCACTGGTGGTTATCATGGTGACTGCAGTGATGTAGTGGAGAGTCAGTGTTGACCAGTGGAGATAGTAAATGCCAACTGCATGTGGTTAACATAGTGACTGCGGTGGCACAGTAACAGTCAGAGGTAACAATTAGTAGACAATAGGGTGATAGGCAAAGCAGTTTTTGCTACACCACACATGGTCAACACAGTGACCATGGTGCCATGGTGAGCAGTGAGTGGCGAATGACTAGTGGTTACCGCAATACCACAGCTAGGTGGAATGGTGATAGCGATGGTAAGGTAGCGATGGCAAGCTGGCATAAGATGTCTATTGCAGTATTGTTGACGGTCAAGTCAGGGACAGTGGTGGCTGCGGTGAATAGTGAACAACTGGTGACAGTAAGGATAGCAGCGAGGTTGGTGGTTTGGATGACAGTTATTGCACAACCGCTAGGGGTCTAAATTGAGACCGCAATAGTGTAGGTAGCAGTGAAATATGACATTTAATGTTCATCCCGTGGTACCGCCGACAACAAATGTGAAGCCTGCGGTTGAGTAGTAAGCGAAAGAAAGCCATAGGGAAATAAAATTAAAGGAGGTATAAAGTAAAATATAAGGAGTGAGAAAAAGTATTAACGGAAAAATCAAAGCAAGACTATGTAAAAAATATTTGATTTTCTGATTAGGCAACTAATCAAATATTATATTTTCTGTCACATAAATACAACTAGTTGTAACAAGAATGTAAGGGTCATGACTCTTCGATTATTCTGTATAAATATTTGAAAAATCAACTAACCAAAAGGGGTAGTAGTTAGACGGTAGTAGGAAGACTTTTCTAGAAAATGGAACTGGGAAAATAGAAATAATCATAGACCTATTTTGAAGCAGAGCAATGGACGAATTATTTTGAATTGTTGAATCCATTCTATGTTTAGTTGTTTTGCTATAAATATATATGTCTTATCTAATTGTCTCCAACTTGAAGTCCTCTTATCATTTAAATCAATATATGAAGCATATTTTTGATTTATCAAGGTGTATTTCTCCACTTTGTGTGATTTTTATTTGCTGGTGTCCACAAGTAAGAATTAAATTCCTTCAAGTAAGTCACAATTATTTAGGATTTATTTTGGATTGTTAAAGTAGAATTTGGTAAGAAAACATTCCAGCCTTATTTATGCCAATCATGAATTAATGAAGTCATATGCTAGTCATTAGATATTCATTTCTTAAAGTGCCTAACAACTTGAATTAAACCAAAGAAGGAAACACACATAATTCTTTATTTTTTACTCCATTTCCCATGTGGATAGAAGGCACTAATCTACCTCAACCTAGATATACAAATTTATATCTAACAATTCATTCAAAAAACATTTCATTTATATAGTAGGAGAAGGATTAGTTGTAGTGGTTTTTCATCTATTCACTACCCTTTGCCATTGTGGATAGATTGATCAAATAGGAAACACTTTCAAATCTGCATCATTCATTAGGTACAACCACCTTGGTCTAGTAAAGCCTTAAGAGCAGAAGGTTCAACTATACTCGTTGGCCTTGTAATTTGGCCAAAATCATTGTGAGAGCTTGGCAACCTCTCATGGTTCAAACCTACATTTTTGGGAACCAACATGTACCTCTCACCAAAAGCTAGATCTAGAATGTGTGGAGGGACTCAGTCACCCATGGGTGAATGTGTCTTTGATGAGGGGTTTTGAAAATAATTTTGAAATCATCTGATGTTTGATCTGAACTTCTATTTCTAGGTTATAGAATTGTCAGAATGCCATTCATAAATTCTATAATGGAGTTTTTATAGCTTGAATTTTTTTAGTGATTTGAATGTAACAATGGAGAATTTGTTGAATGAACAAGACAACTGAGAGGGGGGTGAATCAGTTGTAGAAAATTGAAAAATCAAAACCATCAATAATAAAAAGATCCACAAAGGTTCATTAATCCCTTATTATGTTAAAGTGATTAATCATGAAATGAAGATAATAGAAAATAAAATGACAACACCATACACAAGAGAACACCAGATTTACATGGAAAAACCAATGAGGTAAAAACCACGGTGAGGACTACCTCACAATGTAAGTACAATTTCCAAAATTGGTTCAAGGGCTCATTGCCATAATACAACACACTATCCAAAAAGGCCCACAACCAGGGCTCATTACCATATAAACATTCTCGTGGTGGATAGGAATGAAGGTGACCCATATAGATCCTTAATTAGGACCCAAGTTAATCCTAACACACCTCAACACACTTTCATAAATTTTACATGTAGTTCTAATACAAGGTCAGCCAATACCCATGCTAAACACCATAAAACATTAAGTACATGCTTCCTTAAATAAATCTAAAACTTTTGTATGATAAATTCATTTGAACACAATCTATAATAATCCACAAACCACCTAAGATCCAAAAAAGACTTCATCCCAACTTGCAACATAGAAATACTTCAAACTAGAACATCTAGATATCCGTATTCACACACTAGCACACGAAGCACACACTGTACTACACTAAATCAAGTGAAACTTTGAATTCTGAAAGATACAAAAATTATAAGAAACTTCCCAAATTCACACAACCTAAAGCCAAACTATAGATAAACACAAATCAAATACATATCTCCCAAACTACAAGAAATACCACCAAAAAAATAGTTCACACACTAGTGAAAATATCTCACTCTACACAGTGATCCAGAAACCCAAATTCTATATATAGCAACTAATAACAACCTTGAACAACATATTAGATCCATACAAGAATAGCATCAAAAAAAAAAAATGTGGATCACAATTCAGAGCACATTTTGAACACTTGCACAACACTATTTTCTTTGTTTATCAAATTTTCTCAAAAGCACTTAGAAACCAAGTACTAGAGACATCATCTCAATACTTTACTTCATTCCAACAAATATCTAGACATTTCTACATAAAGATAGCTCCATTTAATCACAACACTTTCCCAATATCTCAACTATACAAGCACAACCTACAATTACCTATTTTACTCTTTTTCACAATTTTCTCAATATCCTCAGCATCTTCATCATGCAATTGACTTCATTAACACATAGTTGACATAAACAAAAACAATAGCCTATAGACATTCCTATTGAAATCAATGAAAACACCTTCATACTTGCAATAGTCTTCCCCTTTTTCATTGTTGGCAGAACATGATGTGAAAAACCATCAAAGACGACACAATAGTTTTGAGCACACTCTTATGATTTTATTTTCTTTTCTCCCCCTGAGTAGATAAAAAAATTCACATTACTCTTTCTACCCCTTTGAAATCAATGGAAAATTATTATTTTTTGTATTTTTCTCACCCTTTTATACTAAACCAAGATACATTCTTTGAAACTCCCCCCTAGTATTACACCTAACCAAATCAGAAACTTTGCAATAATGACAACACATGAAACTACCTACTCTCCTTGAGAGGTAGCCACCAACATCAGTCCAAAAAATAGATGAATCCATAGATCCATTGGAATGATGCATCTCCATATGCATCTAGATCAAAGAAGTAGGGGCAATAACCCTCAACTTCTCATGAAGATACTCAAAAAGTATCATTTGGAAGAGCCTTAGTAAATATATCAACAATCTAATCCTTTGTTGGTACGTACTCAAGTTTGACCTCATTCTCCATAACCTTCTCTCTCAAAAATTGATACTCGATTGATATGTGCTTTGTCCTTGAATGCATCATTGGATTCTTTTAAATTTTAATTACACTTGTAATATCACAAAAGACAGATATAGGCTCATCATACACTACTCTGATATCTTTCAATGCCCATGTCATCCAAAAAAATTGTGTACAACATGATGCTACTACAATATACTCAACCTCTATAGTGGATGAAGAAACTAAATCTTTCTTCTTACTTAACCATGACACCAATCTACATCCAAGAAATAATGCTCCACCACTTGTAATTTTCTTATCATCAACACAGCTAGTCCAATTTGCATATGTATAAGCACTTGATGTGAAATCAATATACTTAGGATACCACAAGCCGTAATCTAGAGTGCCTCTTAAATATCTGAATATCCTCTTCACTACTACAACATGTGTTTCTTTAGGATCTTCTTAAAATCTAGCTACAAGACAAACTACATGCATGGTATCTGGTTTAGTAGCAGTTAGATAAAGCAATCCACTAATCAAAGATCTATATTTTCTTTATTTATCCTTAGGTGAATCATCATCCTTTCTCAATTTAGAACCACTCACCATAGGAGTGTATACAGATTTGGAGTCTTCCATTCCAAACTTCTTCAACATCTCTCTGACCTACTTTGACTATGAAATAAAGATCCATTTATCTATTTAATTGATTTTCAACCCAAGGAAGAAATTCATCTCCCCAAAAATTGACATCTCAAACTCTTAATGCATCTCTTCAACAAATTTCTTACACATAGCTTCATTTCCACCAAAGATAATATCATCCACATACACAACTATTATCAAGATTTTATCTTCCTTAATTTTGAAGTAAAGATTACTATTTGTGTTGTCTTTACTGAATCCTTTCTATATTAAATATTTGTCTAATCTTGCATACCAAGCTCTAAGATCTTGCTTCAATCCATATAATTCCTTCTTCAATTTACACACCATATCTGATTTTTCTAACAACTGAAAACCTTCTAATTTTTCCATGAAAACCTCTTCTTCCAATTCACCATTTAGAAAAGTAGAATTCACATCCATCTAATAAAATTTAAAGTCCTTGTATGCTGAAAATGCCAATTTTTTTTTGATAGATTCCATCCTAGCCACAAGGGAAAAAATTTCCTCAATTTCTATACCTTTCACTTGTGAGTAACCCCTACACACAAGTCTTTCCTTATTCTTACCACTTCTCCATTCTCATTCAGTTTGTTTCGGAAAACCCACTTAGTCCCAATTATGTTCTTGTTTGTTGATCTAGGAACCAATTCCCAAGTCTGATTTTTCTCAATCTACATAATTTCTTCTTCCACTGCCTTCATCCAATTTTCATATTTTTATGCCTCACTAACTTCTTTAGGTTCAACTTTAGAAAGGAAGAAAAAATTTAACTCAACTTTAGCAACTTTGCTTCTTGTTAATACTCCTTTCCTCTTATCTCCAATGATTTTTTCTTTGAAATGATTCTTTTGCACATACTTAAGGGTCTTAGAGATCTTCTCTAGAGCTTCTTCCTCTTCATTCTATACTTCTTTTCATTTAGATTTATCTTCTTCTTTTTCTTTGCAATCAAGTTCAGTTGACACATATCCATCTATTGCAATTGAATTTTGCAAATTTTCATCAACCTTAACATTTTCACTTTCAAAAATATTTCTTAGCCTTTTTTTATAACATATGTAAGATTTGATTTTAGTAGAATATCCAAGGAAGATACCTTCATCATATCTTGCATCAAAATTTCCTAATTTTTCTTCATCTCTTTTGATATAACATTTTCTTCCAAATATTCTAAAGTACTTCATAGTAGGAATCCTTGTGTACCACAACTCGTAGGGAGTCTTTGTGTTAGATTTTTCTTGAACTCTTTTAAGTATGTAAACAACAGTATGAATTAATTCTCTCCAATAGACTTCTAGTATAATTTCTTCTTTCATCATAGTTCTAGAAACTTCTTGAATAGTCCTATTTTTCCTTTCAACTCCTTCATTCTACTGAGGAGTTTAAGACAAGTGCCTCTTTATTCCATTAACTTCAAAAAACATGTTAAACTCATTGGAGGTGAATTATCCACCTTTGTTAGACCTCATACATTTTATTTTCAAATCCATTTCATTTTTAACCATAGCTTTAAATGCTTTAAATCTATCTAATGCATCATATTTTTCTCTAAGAAAAGTAACCTATGTCATTCTAGAGTAATCATCAATCAATAACATAAAGTACCTATCACCTTGAATACATATCACTCTTGTAGGACCATAAAGATCTATATGTATTAATTTTAGTAGTCTGGGGTAGATTATTCATTTTATTTGAAACTACTCCTTGCTTTCCAAATTGACAATTCTTGCAAAAAACATTGATAGGTTTTGTGATTCTTGGTAGATATCTCACACCATGAACTAAACTGATTCTCACCATATTATCAAAATTCATGTGACACATCCTTCGGTTCCATAACCAATTTTGATTAATCTAAGACTTAAAGCAATGGCCATCAACACCCTTAAGTTGATAGATGTTTCCATCTACCCTTTTACTAGCAACAATCATAGTTCCAAACCCTTTTTTGATCTCACATGTTTCATCCTTAAACATAGAATTATATCCCTTGCTACACATTTTTCCAACACTCAAAATATTACTCCTTAAAACCTTAACATAGTAAACATCCTCAATATTATGCTTTCACCAAAATTGGTTAAACCTATTCCACAAATCTTAGCTCCTGAATTATCTCCAAATTTAACTAATCCACCTTCATACTTTTAAATTTTAACAAACTTAATTTTATCTTTCATCATGTGATTAGAGTATCCACTATCAAAAAACCAGTATTCCTTATCTTCTTTAACATGAAAGTAGATACCAATGTACCTTCAATCTTATCCTTCTCCAGAACACTTTCCTTCACAAAAATTTGAAAGTTAGAACAACTAGATTCATCTTTTATAGCCAAGAAAAAGTATTCATTTTTATCAACATCTCCATAATCAGATTCATCATCATAAATACCAACATATTCTTTGACATAGTAACTTATTTTAATCATCTTTCCTTTGTTCTCCTTACTTTTATTGTTCACTTCTCTATTTGGACATCTTAAAGCATAATGACTTACTTTTCCACAACTAAGACATTTGAAAGGTAGTTTAAATTTGTACATACTGTTGTTCATTTTCATCCTTCTTAAAAAAATATCTTCTACCTCATCAAGATATTCTTCATCTAGAAATTCAACCTTTTCCGATTTTCTAGCCTTGAAGGCAATCTCCACTTTTGTACCTTTTTTCAAACCAAGTTTTCTCATTTAAAATGAAGTTAGTGTACCAATCAACTGATCTCTAGAATAAGTATTAAAATTAGCAACTTCCTCACTAGTAGATACCTTTTCACTATAATCATCAGGAAGAGATTTGAGAAGTTTCTTTATCACCCTAGGTTCTTTAACTTGTGCACCAAGAACTCTCATAGCACTTACCAACTAATCAACTCTCTGAATGTAGCTAGGTTGTAATTTTTTCATCTTCAAAAAATTGCAGGGACTCAAATTGTGCTTTCATATTCTATAACTTCTCTTTTTTAACCTTTTCATCTCCTTCATAAATACTTTCAAACTTATCCAAAAATTCTTTAGCAGTCTTAATATTCATAACTTTAACCAATTCAAAATTTGAAAGACTATTCATATAAATAAATCTTGTCTTAGAATTTACCTCATGTGCCTTGATCTCATTACTTGTTCTGTACCATTTTGAGGTACAAAATATGGATTCTTTATTACCTTTTCAATCTCAAATCCATGATATGCTTGATATCCTTCCATGTTTATCTTCTAGAAAGCATAGTTTGTTCCATCAAATCTTAGGAAAATCAATCAGTTTCGCTATCCTAGATCTACCTCAAGCAGTTAAGCTCTTCTTCAAGGAACCTTGCTACATGATACCAATTTTTGAATGAACAAGACAAATAAGAGGGGGTGAATCAATTGTAGAAAATTAAAACAATAAAACCCTTTCCAGTAAAAAGATCCACAAACATTCATCAAGGCCTTATTCTATTAGAGTGATTAATCATGAAACATAGTAAAAACTGAAATGACACCATACACAAGAAAACACTAGATTTGTGTGGAAAACCCAATGAGGGAAAAAACACGGGGAGGATTTGCTCACAATATAAGTAATTAAAAATCTGGTACAAGGGTTCACTACCAAAATAGGACACACTATCTAAAAACGCTCATAGCTAGGGCTCACTGCCACAAAAAAATACAAGAAGATAGAAGAGATATGTTACATAGACAAAAAAATATCAATGCATAAAGTAATCCACCAAAAATTCTTGAACACTTTCACAACCTTGCATGAAATATTTCAGACACCTTCACCTAATTGCTTTTAGGGATCCAATACTTGAAATTCTCATTGCTCTGCTCAAATTCGCATTATATACATCACTCACATTGATCTCACATATATATTGCTTAAATCTTTAACCTCACAACAACACTATTCTTATTTATATCAACCCCAACCTTGAAAACTTTCTCCAAGGTCGGTAATAATCCATTACACTTATAATTTCAAATCATTTCAGAAACTAAGCATTCCCATGATGGATAGGAATGAAGGCGACCCATATAAATCCTAACACACCTAAACACATTTTCATAAACTTTGCATGTAGTGATAACACAAGGTCGACCCATACCCATGCTAAACACCATAAAACATTAAGTACATGCTTCCTTAAATCAATCTGAAACTTCAAGATGACACAATTAATTTGAACATGATATATAATAATCCATGAACTATCTGAAATCCAACAAAGACTTCATACCAACTCACAACATAGAAATAAGTCAACCTAGAACATTTGGTTATCCTTATTCACACACTAAAACATGAAAAGAACACTATACTGCACTAAATCAAGTGAAAACGTGAATTCTAAAAGATACAAACATTACAAGAAACTTCCCAAATCTACACAACTTGAAGCCAAACTACGAAGAAACATAGAGTAAATGCATTTCTCCTAGACCACAGAAAATACGACAGAAAAATTGGTTCACACACTATTGAAAACATCTCACTCTGCATAGCGATCTAAAAAAACAAATTTTGGATATAGAAACTACTGAAAACCTTGAACAAAATATTAGATCTAAACAGTCATAGCATCAACACAAAATAAATGTGTAGCACAATCCGGAGCACGTTTTGAACACTTGTGAAACACTATTTTCTTTGTTTATCAAATTTTCTCAAAAGAACTTAGAAACCAAGTACTAGAGACATCATCTATGTACATTAATTCATTCCAACACATCTCTAGACATTGCAACATAAAGATAGCTCCATGTACTCACAACACTTCCTCAATATCTCAACTATACATGCACAACCTTCAATATCCTCGATATATTCATCATGCAACCAACTTCCTTAACACATGGTTGACATCAATGACAACACCATCCTATAGAATTTTTTTTTGACATCAATGACAACACCTTCATACTTGCAATAATTTTTTTATTCAAACTTGCTCAATCATCTTCAAACCTACCTACACATTCAAAGAGGGAGAAAATGTTGGGCCATTTAGGGGCTTGCCTCAATCAAACCTCGGGTAAGTGTTTCAACTTCCACAATAGAAATGTCAATGATAGGAATGATAGTCAAAAGGAAGGAATGATGAAATCACAATCGTTGAAACTCATCACCCTTCAATGACTACCTTGAAGGAATAAAGTCATGCACATCACCTCAAGGATTTGGATCTTTATTTGCTTGAATTCTTGAATTCTTTGGAAACCTACAACAAGGGTTATCCTTCACAAAACATAAACATGAACAATCACAAACTCACATAGAATTGGACATGATGATAGGATCTTGAATTATTTTTATAAAGCTATGAAAATGTTGCTCTTGACTTTCTCTAGATAATATTATTTTCTCATGAATTATTTTTATAGTTGTTAGATATCAAATGATAAAATACCGAGGTATTTATATGCAATTGTACTAATTTACCAAAAAATAGATTCCAAAAGCTAATACTTGATATTTAAATTTTGAATGTTAAAATGCAGCCAACAACATATTTGAATTTAGGTCTTGGCTAAGAAGGGGGACCCATTTTCCCATGGATAAATGGTGTTGGAAAAAAGCTACACTGAGAGGGGGGGTGAATCAGTGTTGTGCAAAAAATAACTTTAATAAACTTTAACTTCCAAGCATTAGGAACATTCAAACATAAAGTCTGAACAAGTAAACAAACACAACACCGTGACACCAATATTTTTACATGGAAACCCTATTAGGGGAAAAACCATGGTGGATGGCCAATCCACAATTTAAGATTTTGAGTATACTCAAAATGGAGATTACAAAAGGGGAATGATCTTGCATTCAAGTGCACTACCTAGAGCTCACTGCTCAAAGAAAATAGGGTTTGCTTCCCTAGAGTTCATATTAAAACCATCTAAAGATTTGAACTGAGATGTTAGCATCTAAAATGCCTGATTACAGTTCTAGATTAAGTACAATAATAGATATGTTGTCTTATAGAATTATTATGTAACTCTATTCTTCTCTACTCACACACATCACATGTATCTTCTATGTGCAAGTGAAACTGTGCTTAATCCCACCTCTGCTCTTCTCTAATTCACAATTCAAACACCAACACAACATGTACCTCACACAAAATGATATGGACAATCTTATATATATATCCACAACATAGGATTTGTTTCCACTTTCTTGGCTTCAACAAAATTACAATTTTCGGTTCACATAATTATAAATATACAATGTGTACCCCTAATGGTCGACCACAACTTGGATAAGACCCAAACAAACATATAAAATCATATAGATATTCAATTATTTAGTTCTCATACATTCATGACTTAATATGTTTCTGAAGTCGGTCTTAATACAAAAAAATATGAGAATACACCAACCAGATCTTCTAACTCTCATGTGAATTGGTATGATCCGCTATGCTTCAACCACAATAGAGATAATACATCAATAATCATTTCCTGAGATGTGCAATAGAAAATAGTATCCTGAAATCTATGCACATATCGATGAGTGTTGAGTTACTGAATACCCTGTTTTGCCTTGTCGATTTTCAATTTGATTACCAATAGAAATGAATAAGGATATGTGTACCTTATCAATGCATAAGTTTTCCATCAATGAATAAATCATATGATATTTTTAGTGTCTCTTTCCAACAATCTCCCCCTTTGGCATTGATGGCAACACTTAGTGAAAAATGACTAAGTGTCGGATCAGTACCAAAATAAACTTCACTGCAAACCAAAATTTCAAAAATTCTACTCTCCCCTTGAGTTGATTATGCATTTTTCACACCACTTCTCCCCCTTTGACATCAATGGAAAAGGCAGGGTTGCATACCAAAATAAGTAATCAAAATTTTTACTATACAAGGGTGCTTCTTTACCTTACAAAAGCTGAAAGATGTCAACAAAATCCATCTATAACTATGCTAGGTTTGAATCCCAAAATTTTTTAAGGCTTTCCATTATTTTTATGTGTCCACAAATGAGATAGGACAACATTCTGTAGATTTCAGGCTGATTGGATCATTGACTACCATAGTTTCTTCTCCTTCTTTAGAGCACTGCCCATTACATCAATTTTGGGGCTTATGATGCTTCTGAGTTCATAGGTTCTGGAGAAAAATTTATCATATTCATGCTTCAGCCCTTTTATCTTTTTGAGTAGAGACACAACTTTGTCTTCAATCTTCCCAACACTACCGGGATCAAATTCCTCAAAGATAGTTGCTAACTAATTCTCTTGGTCTTTCACTTTCTTTTCATTTACTCATTTAAACTTTGAAAAAGACATACAAGATTTGTAAATATTTCCTCCTTCAAATAGAAAATCATGTATGTGCTTGACACAAGTGGCCAAGGTAGCTTTGTCTTGGGAAATCAACACTTTCAATCCATTGAACCTTTTTGCATAAAATTCATTTTGCACTTTTGCAAATGTAGACATTTAAATAGATTCAAACTGAGTACTCACCAGTCTGATAATCCTCTTCAGTTCGCTAGATGAAGATTCAGTCTGATCTTTCACAAAGGAAGGCATGATCTTCTCTAGTACTCCTAACGCAAGTGCCAAAAATTCACTATCTTCCATCTGAGATTTTAGCAACTCCTCTTGAGCTTTTACTTCAGAAAACGAGGCCACCTTCATTATCTAGATTAGGCTCAGAGTTGATAGATCAATGGGACCTCTGATTATTTCTTTCTCAATCTCTTCCTTATGTTATACTAGGAATTTCTTAACTATTTCAGCAGTGTCTCTTGACTTCATTTTTGTATCACTTTTATTTTCCTCAACTATTGTTTCCTCAGTAGAATATTTTGACTTCACTTCACTATTCTTTGCCAATTCAACTGGTACATTCACATTTGCATCAACTTCCATTGGGATTTTTGTGTTTCTTTCCAGAAGTGAAATCTTGAAGTTTTCATTGGCACCAAAATTTTATTCTTCTGTATCTTTGACTAGATTTGATGAGACATCATTTGTATGAGTTTCCTCAAACACAATTTTGATTTTGTCATTTAGTAGCATCTATTTCAGATTTTGATGTGTTTCTTGAGTAACCTCATCTATTAGGCCAATCATCATTTTATTAACCCTTGACTTGCTTCTGAACTTCTTTTTAGCTTTGTTCAAAACTATTTTCATGTCTTCCACAAACATCTCCACATATAGTTCTACAAGAACTCTTTCTCTCATTCTTTGTTCTTTAGTTAGGGCACTTAATCTCCTTGATTCTAAAATATCATATAGACCTTTTTGGAGGCTAGACATAATTTCAACCAAATTTTTTTTCAAAATATTCATGTACTTTATTGTAGCTTCTTCTAGAATTCTTTTATCAAATTCAGAGAAAGATTCATACCATTGAGAAAGCGTTTTAAGATTTCCATATGAAATTATTGATTTTTCAATTTGATCAACAGACATACTAGGTGCATAAACTTTAATCTTCTTCTTTACTTGAGCATCTACACTAGAGGATTTTGGTACAAAATTTTCTTTAGTGCCTTGATGCTTGATCTCCTTGAAATTTTCATCGGCTTTTGTTTCCTCATCATCAGAAACAGTCATGTAGACTCTTTTTATTTTTCTCTTCTTTCCTTGGGCTTCCTTTCTAGCAATTTTTCTTTCACTTTTCATAGGAGCGGATTTCACTACAGGAGTTGAGTGAGATTTTGAGCTTCTGGTTGTTCTAGTTCAGGCGGATGGTGTTGCTGGACCAACTGATTGAGCTTTTGTTGCCTCTTTAGCAGTAATCCCTATTACTACCTCTCTTTCCCTTTTCTCCCTAACTTCATTTAGCTGCTCCATAGATACACCCAAACATTATGCAATAACTTCAACTTTTTTTCTTATTCTTTTGGTTGATTTTGGTTTCTTGAGCTCATTATTAATTTGAGTGTGCTTTTCTGCATATGTGTCAAATCTCTCTTCAATCGGATTTAGAGGTTTACTTAACAAATGCTTACCATAGATTTCTAGAATATTTTCCTCAACCTCATAGCCCATAGGAATGATCCATAAAATTATTGAATCTTCTTCTTCCATTAGGCACTAATCAATATTCACCATAAAGTAGATTGAGTATTTGTATTTCTCCACAATGGTGGTGGGAATTCTTTCCCTAGATTGTATGTTCACTTGAAAGTTTATGAAATAACCCAAAATATTTGAATTTCTAGTTTTCATATCTATAAGATTATATAATAGATTTTAGGTCTATTTAGCTACCAGAATGTTCATTTGCCATTGAAATTTTCCAACACCAGGGACTTCCTCCATGAAATAGAAAAATAGACATAAAAGAAGACTACCATATTTGAATGATTTTTTCTTGTCCTTTTAGATCTTCACAAGGTTTTCCATCAACTGAATCCTTAATAATTCACAGATATCATATTCCATGTATTCTTTCACTATTTGCTAGGGAGTGTAAATTGTGGTACTAGATAAAGAGTTTTCTTGGCTAGAGTGGTAAATCTTATAGCCTATTACAATAGATGCAAATATGGCATTTATATCAGCAATATTATTAACAAAAATTTCTCTCGTCATTTGTCTAGTCTGTGGCATTAGTGACAGTTTGATTTTTCACAGACCTCAAGACAAGTAGACCACCAAAGGAATTCAAACTAGTTACTGCACTAATGGCTTCCTTAGTAAATTTTAAGGGAAAATTAAGCCACATGAACTTTTCATGTATCTGAATCGAGACATAGCGGACCCATCCTAACTCCATGAACACGGGAAATTTAACCATTGAAATGAATTTCTTTGTTTCCAGGATTTGGTGTTTCGATTTTACACTAAAATTTTCATCAACTATATGATGATTGTACAAATTCACAAGTTTATTGCTTCCCAGATCCTCAATATTTGCATGAATTTAAACCCTAATATCCTCTGTATGCAAGACTCCATGTGGAACTGACGAAAATACCCCTAGTGGATTGGTCTCTAATGACTTGTGGGGATGCAATTTAAATTCAGGATGAGTTCTATCCTTAACTTCAACCACTAAAGGAGTATTCATCTTGCCCAAATAATAAAAACTGAGAAGTTCTTGATAAGTACCTTTTTCCGTCAGATGCAAAATCTATTGCGAAATCACCTTCACACTTGATTTTTTCCTTAATTATCCTTAGGTCACCTGGAGCTCTCCAACTTCTTTCACTTGGAGATAGAAAAGTGACAAATGAGGAAAATAAGTGACCTTTTATCACTAGTATACCTAAAAAAATTGTCGCAATAAATGCGCTTTCCCTAATTCATCTGGTTGCATCATTACTGTGTCCGGAGACCTAATAACTCTTCTGTGGAAATTTTATATGGTATACCACTTCCTGTGATGCATTCGACAATATTTTTTGATCATCTGTCCATTTCCAATATGTACTTACATCTGGTGTCGCTTACCTGTTAGGGGATTTGATAATTTTCTTAACTGCTCCCCTTGGGCCAAAGTCCTAAGACTAATTCTTAGAGGAATTACCAAAGGTAGGTTCTGGTGCAGGTTCAATTTCTTCAGCAAAGGAAGTCTTCTTCACACATTTTTTTTCATTTTTTTCCTAACCTCATCTACAGTGACTCTACCTTTTTCCTTTCACATCCTTCTTCATATTTTTTGTTTGATTTACCAGACCTTTTCTGTTCCGAAAGAATGTAGCAATGTGTCAAGTTTTTTTTCAATTGTAGCATACAACATTCCTAGATCAGTTGTTCCATTGATTTCCTCTTGATCTGCATTGATTAGCACCATGTTCAGGTCTATTGCAAGCATAGCATCTGATGTTTATGTGGAGTTGATTCATCATATTTTTGCATTCATTAGACTTATGACCAATCTTATGACAATTGAAACACTGACCTAAGAAATATGGGCCACTTTGATTCATTCTTTTTCTGCACCGAGAGGCCATGTGTCCAAACTTTTTGCAATTAAAGAAATATCCATTAAATATCTAGGCAATGGATTATCTTACCGGATACCTACTAGGATTGTTCATCTAATTTCTTTGCCTGAATCTCCTTTGTCCAGAATCCTTTTTTCTGGATTTTGAGATTTCTCCTTTCTCAAATCCAAGACCTCTTTTATCACCATGAGTCCTCTAATTATCATTTAGCCCATTGAGCATGACTAAGATGGCTTTGAAATTTTCCCTGTATTCATTTGCATTATAAATTTCATTTCTAACATCATCCAACTATTTTTCAAGTGCTTCTTCACTATTTCTAGACACTTCCAATTCATCATTCAATCAACTACATACTTCATATTTTTCTTTCAACAACTGTGCTAGGATTTCTTCAATCTTCTTTCTATCTTCAATCTCTTTGGTCATCCTCATCATGATGGATTCAATTTTATCCTTTAGAATTGTATTCTCTTGGGTAAGATTTTCACATTCCTCTATCTTATCTTTTAGGGTTTCACTGATTGATCATCTTCAATGCTCTTGTTATCATTCTTCTGAATTTGATCACAAAGCTCCTTTGTCTTCTCTCTTGAATTATTGAATTTTTCTGCATCCTTGAGATTCACTTGTAGTTTCTGGACTTCAACTTTTGACTGATCAAGGTCATCTAGGGCCACCATAATCTGTTGTTCACAATTGCTTGAATCCATTTGAAATTTCTTCTAAGATCACCCAAGTTGTTAGACTTCTTATGAGGAACTATCTCTAATACCAATTATTGGAAACAAGCCACACTGAGAAGGGGTGAATCAATGTTGTGAAAAAAATTAACTTAAATAACCTTTAACTTCCAAGTGTTAGGAACATTCAAACATAAATCCCGAACAAGTAAAAAAACACAACACCATGACACCAATATTTTTACATGGAAACCTTGTTAGGCAAAAAACTATGGTGGATGGAAAATACACAATTTATGATTTTGAGTATACTCAAAATGGATATTATAAAAGGGGAATGCACATTCATTCAAGTGCACTACCCAGAGCTCACTGCTCAAATAAAATAGGGCTTGCTGCCCTAGAGTGCAGATTAATTTGAATTGAGATGTTAGCATCTAAAATGCTTGATTACAGTTCCAAATTAAGTATAATAATAGATTTGTTGTCTTATAGATTGATTCTATAAATATGTTATTCTTTGCTCACACACATCACATAGATCTTGTATGCACAAGTGAAATTTCAATTAATCACACCTCTACTCTACTCTAACTCACAATTCAAACACCAACACAACATGTACCTCACACAAATGATGTAGACAATCTTGTATATATATATCCACAACATAGGATTTGTTTTAACTTTGTCGGCTTCAACATAATTACAACTGTCAGCTCACATAATGATAAATATACAATGCATGCCCTTAATGGTCAGCCACAATTTGGCTAAGACCCAAAAAAACATATACAATCATATAGATATTCAATTAATTATTTCTCATACATCAGTGACTTAATATATTTATGAATTCGACCTTAGTACAAGAAGATTTGAGAATACGCCAACCAAATCTTCTAACTCTCATGTATATTGGTATGATCCTCTATGATTCAACCACAACAGAGATAATACATCAATAATAATTGCTTGAGATGCACAACACAAAATGGTAACCTGAAATCTATGCATAGATTGATGAGTGTTGAGTTAGCGAATACCCTGTTCTACCTTGTCGATTTTCAATCTGACTATCGATAGACATGAATGAGGATATGTGTACCTTATCAATGAATAGGGTTTCCATCAATGAAAAAACCAGATGATAGTTGCAGTGTCTCTTTCCAACAAATGGGTCATGATCCAAATTTCTAGGACACATTTAGTCAAGAGAAAAGTAACAATTGGATGCATTTATTCAATGTTTGTAATCCTTCAAAAAAGGTAAAAATTAGGCCTCATAATGCATAATTTGGAAAATTAGGAGCTTAATTAAGTCCAATAAATCAAGGGGATAAAACACAATTTGAAATTTTTAAGGGTGAAAATATTCGACACTACATTCAACCCCCACTTTGTCGAGAGTATGGACTTACGCTTAGATTCACACTAAAGTAGAGAAATATGTTTCAAGAGGGGTTCAAATGTAGAAAATTTTGAAGAGATAGGATTATTAAGGATCACGGGAGGTGATAAATCCCCCAAGACCCAAGATCCCATGGCAAGCCATCATAAGCACAAAGGAACACACATGTATGATATGTAAAAGAACAACATACATAAACATAAATGTTAGAAAAAATGAAGCATACACGATGAAAACACACATGATGTCATCTAGAACATAAATATGATGATGAAATGAAAATAAAAATGATGTAAACATGAAGAAGACACGTGAAAAGAACTGAAAAAAACACAAGTTTAGTAATAATATTTGAGTTGATAAAGAAAAGAGACTTCAGTCTTAAATTGTCTCAAATACCAAATTTCAAGCATCGAATAAAGAAAATTGTTCCATGAGGATGGAAGTCATAGAAATCACTCATGGAACACATGGCTCCACTAGAAAGCAAGCTTAATTATGCTAGGTGGCCATGTTAAAAGGTGTTCATGACTCACACAATATAAAATTTTGAAATTCTCTAAGTGAATCACAAATAAGGAGACATATAGGCTAGTGAAGTTCTATATTCACTAGGTGAGCCCCAAAGACAAGGTAAAATGAGAGACACACATAAGTCTGCAAGGTGTTCCTGTAACAAGGTGGAAAAAATGGAAAACAAACTCTAGGTCTGCAAGGTGTGCCCATAATAACCATACCAAGAGTTATACTCTATGATAACCTTGATAAAGTGCCATAAGATGCTCTTTCAATGCTACACTAAGTTCAAATCCCATGAAAAAAGTGGAGAAAATATTCTAAGGTTTAATGTCACTAGGTATGATTATGTTAAGTTTTAATGTCACGAGGGATGAATATGGTAAGTTTTAACGCCATAGAGGAAAAATATGCCAAGGTTTTAAAGCCTCAATGAATGTTGTAATGACATCACCACAAAAGGTAACAATCAAAGGATATTTTCTTAATACACAAAGATCACACCTTAGGGAAAATTAGACATGATATCACCAATAAGAGAGGACTAGTCAAGGGATATAAAATCACACCTTAGGGCATACCAACCATACTATAACCACCAATAGGAGCTTCATATGCCAAGAGAGGTCACACTCTTATGGGAGATCAGGTCCAATAACACAAAAAATGAGACACATCACACATATTAAGAAGGCCTCACTTTGGTATACAAGGTCACACTTCCTAGGAGATGTATGATATCATCACTTAGAAGGGACCATTTTTTATGTAAAAAATGAGCAAGGGACTATATGCCCCCCTTACAAGATTAGTTTACTTGCTACACTATTTTTTTCAAGGAGATAAAGGGATCCCTTGCTATAAGGAATACTCCTAGGAGGTGGCTAACTAACCCCTTGCTCCCCAAGCATAGGGAAAAAGGTGAGCCTAATATGGTGCTCCTTGCAAGATAAAGCCTTGTTTATACCCTCATGAATGGTAGTGATAATGTTTTGACAATAAAAACACCACATGGGAAGGAGCAAAGAACAATGAAAGTTAATGCACAATAAGACACATTTGTACTCTTTCCTTTCTTATCTTCTTGTTCACGAATAGTTGGTAAAGTGATAAGTCCTAGGTTGAGAAGTGTTTATAAGGCATATTCAGTCTTGGTTATAGTATGCATAAAAGGTAACTTCTTAAGTTTATAAGGTTTTTTTATCTTACTTGGTTGATTGAATGTTTGATGTGAAGGTGGAGGATCTTGGTAACCTATCCCTTTAGTATCTTCAGATGGTGTTTGTTCCAAGAGAGAGTGGAATTCATGTTCAATATTAATGTCACATCCTTATTCCCTCAAGATACAAAAGCCTTGTCCATAAGTCTATTCCAAATTGATGGGTGTGTCTCTACCTGTATGCTCATATGTTGATGGAGGGTCAGTTGATGTTATTTCCTTATGATTTTTTTTTATAGGTACGTCCATGTGCATTACTTGAGGTATGCTTTGTGACTTAATTTTGGGGTACAAAAGAGTGATTATTCCAAGAGGTGGTATAGTAGTATGTTGTTGGTATGGAGTAGTAGGGAATTGCATTGAAGGATAAAAGGTTGCATTATTCTCAAGGTTGTGTAGGGAATTTTGTATGAATTCATGCATTTTATCTTCATCTTGATCTATGACATAAAAATGACTTGAAATGGGATATGGTTATCATGATTGCCATTATCAGAATTAGAGTCATCACCAAACACACAAATTGAAACATCAACCAAAGATTTCAAGGACACCCAAATTTACTAGAACACATATCCATTTTGTAATGAGGTTCAGGTTGTTAAACCATAGGTGAAGAATATTAACTCCAGATACAAAATCTTGAGAGTATTTTATCACAAAAAAATGACTTATATCTAGATAACAAGATAGAGTCACCCATGGGAATCTAGGTCCTAGTCAAGGGCTCTAAAATTTGAAATTTTGGATGTATACTACTTTGTTTAAGAATAATGATTCTACTTGCAAATAGTTGTAATAGTTCTAGAGTTCTCTTAATGTATCCAATTTATGCAAAATGCAAGTATGCAGTGATGGTGAAGATATCTAAACAAGTTCAAATGATAAATTCAAATCTGAAATGCAATAATTGACTAATTCTAATGTGCAAAGGACCTAAAAATGATGATTTTTGAATGAAAATTTTGAACACAAAAAATGAAATTTCTTTCACCAAATGAACTAAATGAAAAATACCTTAAGATATGTAGTTATGAATTTCAAACTGAGATCTACAAGTATAGAAAATTTGACTTGACAAAAATAGACAAGTGTGAAAAATATTGCTGATACACCTATACAAGGACAAGGTTTCCGAAGGGTGAATGGGTCCTTGTTTAGGGATTTGAAAGCTATAAAACATAATGTATAAGCTATTGTTTAAGGTTGTATTTCCTATATGCAAATAGGTTTGACAATGATTGTTTTTTTCAAAATTGTCTAATGTTAGGAAAATGCAAATGTATGACAATTTTGAAACAAAATGACATGATTTTATTGCAATTTTAAAATGAAAATATGATCTAAATGACCGAAACACACCTTAATGCAAGCTATGATGCAATATGGATACAAGTTTTTTGGATATTTATGACTTTTTATGATGCAAATATGAAACCCTAAATGAGAAATACAAGAAAAAATGAAGCAAAACCTAGATCTAGGGTTGGAAAAGCTACCAAATAAGAAAGATATGATGTCAAATGTCAGGTTCACCAAAATGAAACATAGAAAAATTGAACGGGGTGTCATAAGTGAAAATAACCTAGGATCAAGTACACTTTTCCAAGGGTTTCAGTAGGATGAAAATCAACAAGGTACAAATATTAGCTTTCGTCATGCCTAGGTTTTTAACTAGGAAAATACGACATTTTTTTTTTTGTACTTTCAAGTCCAAAAATTCTCCATAAAAAAAATGCAACATTCCTTTTTGTTAAATCTATTAATTAACTATTAACACTCTTAAGTGTGCATTATGTTGATCACAATTAAAGTTAGCTTCTTCTTTTTTTGTTTGAAGTTGACGATATAAATTTATGCATTAACTCATCTCTCCAAAGATCATGACGATATTATCCTTTAACAATAATTCAAGAATGATAATAATGATATTTAATCAAATAAATTAGAGATGTTATTAAAAATGATGATCCAATAGTAGGCTTACCATTTAGCCATCATACTACAATTATTCTCAAATCTCAATTTAACATTAATACCATTCTTTTATTTAAGTATGATAATAACAATAATATTTACTCATTAGTAATTTTATTATTACTTAATCTATTAGCTATAACGTTATAGTATTAGTGAAATAATGTGTATCAATGGTATCCCATTATTATAATATTCTTTAGTATTTATAATTTACCAAAAAAATACCATTGCTATCATTATTACTTTAATAATAATACTATTATTTTACTGAATCCAAATATTCGTCAATACCAATTTTAAAAATATCGATTTTCATATTAGTTTCACCTTTTAATTTATGCTTATTGTTACTCCATTTAATGCCGAATTTAATCATTACCATTGAATCTTAAGCAACAATTTAAACCATTTAATCATTACCAAATAGATTCACTTTTAACAATAATTTTATTTATTTTTTATTTTGAATCTTAATTTTCCCCACTAAATTACTTCCATCTAAATAAATAAAAATAATAACATCAAGTAACTAACCCGTGAATAATTATATTAACATTTACTCTCAAAATAACCTCATAACAACAATAATATTTACTCTCATATTACAATAATAATTTTATTTACTTCTTAAAAATAATATTTACAATATAATATTAATTTCCAAAATAATATTCCAACTATAAATTAACTTAATTATTGTGATAAATATATTACTAATAGTAAAAATCTTTAATATTAATATTACTTATTATCTTTTATTTCATTACTATTATTATTATTTGGATTAGGTTTAAACCTAGCAAAAATGTTGTTTCACAAGATTAACCAATAATGGAAAAGTTATAATTCTTATCACGATTTAACCATTATCACAACTATTCAATTGTCATTTTGCAATACAATTATTATGATTATTTTATAAAAGAAAAATGCTATTTAATTTCAATTGTCAATAATAATATTTAGAGTATTAATGATATCATTATTATTATATTATTTGACAATGCAAACTAATTTCCATGCCTTTAAAAACAGCTTATTTAAACCTATTTAAAAACTACACATTTAATCTTCTTTTTTTTTTTTACATTAACTAAACGAAGGAATCCATAAGTCTTTTCACTTTATAAGTTTTCGTCAATTTTGTTTCTAATCTTCATTTCTCCCCAAGGGAAATGGTAGCAATTGCTCAACGATTTATGTTATTTCCAAGTTAATTATTGACAGGTTGGAAAATGGCAACTATTATGTGACTATAGTCAATTTGAGAGTGGTTGTAAGCTTGTGCAGGAGGAGATGAAAGTGTTGTGGAACTCTATTTTTTTTCTCTTTAAATTTAATTATGGTATGAGGCAGATACTAAGGCATCACTAATAGTGTGAGCTTAAAGTATGCGATTTGCAAATCTAGTGACTAATGATTCTGAGGGAAAAATGGAACACGAGGACCTAGGCTCCCAACTTGAATTAATACACTAAAAAGTAGCCTAATGTTCCCACTAGTGTTGTACCTTCACTAAGGACAACATCTAGAATTCCGTGATAAGTTGCAGGTTGAAATCAAATAATTTTACCCATGAATACGTTTCTTCACTGCATTTGGTCAGCAGTAAAAGCTTAGTAGTTCGTATTCTCAACTATCACATTGTACAAAGTCTGAAAATGTGTGTAGAGGGACCACTTGATTTTAACCTCCGAAAGAAAATTTCCATGTTAACAGTACATCCACAGCTGGGATTTGCATCTACCTCTCTGAGCTAGTCCATACTTCTCATTTCTTATTTAAAATTTCAGTGCCCAAACACGTAAGAGAAGAGTTGTATTGATAGAAGCAATAGAAAAGTTATACATCAGGAAAACACCATCCACAAGTACTAGAGTGGTGGTTAATCAATTCATGTTTTATCACATTATTATTATTATTATCCTTATTTTAGCTTTGGAAGTGTTATCTTATTTTATGTGTTTATGATTCTTTTGTGGGAGATTGAAATTATGCTTTCAACAGGATTATGGACGACCATATCGAATGTGTCCTCTCTACTTTGATAATAATGCCAAAATAGTGTTTTTCCCTTTTAAGCTGTCAGAGGATGGTTTAGAAATGCAATTTTGCTTCAATCACATAGGTACGCATAAAAATGAGGAAGACAACTTTGTAATGGCGCCTGCTAGCTATTGTAGAGATACTCGATGACAAGGCATTTAGAGAGACAAATATTTACAAGTTCTTTCTTATGTTGGTCATTTCCTATTGGAAAATTTGCTACCTTACAACATGAAACAAATAGCAAAAGAGATGTAGGTGGAAGGGCGGATTGTCAAAATTTCATCTATTGTGCATATTCTTTTCTTACAAGGATGGTATACGCTTCAAAATGATAAATAATCAGTGTTGGTAATGTTCTCCTCAGTCTCCACGTATTAGATTCTTTTATTTAACTTGTTGAAATTGTGTCTAACGATGCATTCAAATATGTTTTGCTACTCCCACACTCCATTAGGTGCCTATAATTACTTATACTCGATTGCTCTATACGAATAGTGTTTTTAGTTAACCGTTGCATACTGAGCTGCTATTCTTAAATTTTATTTGCAGTAACATGACGATATCTCCTCATGGGTGAATGGTCAAAGAATGTGAATAATTCCATCCTTACAAGGTGAAGCCTTCCTACGACACAAATTTAACTATTTTGCTATTATTTTGATGTGTTTATTCTCTTTATGTATCTGGTTATTATTATTATGCATTACCCTACCTTTTTATTTTTCTTTTTCTTATAGAAACTTCTATCACCAAAGAATGTATCCAGGATAGATATCAGTGTATACACAAGTTCACTTTGAAGAGGTTTGCAATCCATTTAACACTTATTTTTGGTCACTTAGATATCCTTCCATGAAGTAAATGTATATTCGATAATAGATATGAAAATTAAACTTCACTTGAAAGTAAAATGAGTATGGCCTTGGAATCATACATATATATTTCAAACTAATATCCATCCCATAATGGAGATTTATGTTTATTTGTTTCTCCCGTTTTGAGATAAATACAAGTAAAACCCCCATTCATTTTCTCTTATAATTTAATCTTCAAGGATAACTTGCTTTTAAGTCTTGAGAGAGACTAGCTACAAAACATTTTTAGCACCCATTTGGGAAAATGGAATACCGCTACAACTTGCTCTATTCCCAACTTTTACAATTTCCACAAAATACTAACTTCCAATATTTCACACAATAATTAGGAATAAAATTATTAACACAACTATGAATGAGGCTTGCTCTCCACCCTACCGTAATGGCGTCATGGAACCTCATGGGCTCTAGCCATACCCCCAAACAAGAATTTATTTTGGCTCCATGAGGATGAATGGAGTCTTCTCAAGTATATATATATATATATATATATATCAAAGGATAAAATTAACATAGCACCAATTTTCATATATTGAGGTTCTCTATTCTCTATTTTCAATGATGATCCATCAAATATGCCACCAACTTACAAAACAATAAATAAGGGTAAATAGAATTAGGAAGAACTTATCTCTTTGCTTTTGGATGAAGGGTATGCACTTTGTATCCATCCTTCCTCTCCAAGCCAAGCCACCTTGATCACTATCTTTCCACAGAGGTGGACTCCTATCCTCTTCTCATTCTTTCTACCATCTCCACTCCAATTCTCCAAGAGGAGAAGTGGGCAATGCCCAAATCTTCCATCTTCTTGAAGTATATAGGAATCCTCCAAACTGACACTCTTTCCCATAAGTTCTCAGAAATGTGTGAGTCTTGTGCCAATTCCAAGAACTTTTATGGAGTAGGAGGTTAATAGTGACAAGTCACTCTTCTCAAGCCCCATCACTTTTGAATTCATCACATTCATGAATGTGGACTTTTGAGGGGTCTTTTCACACTCAAAGGACAAGTTCACATGTCAAAAAGGTTCCAAACCCATAGGTATAGGTATTTGGGGTCTATTTTTGTTCAAAAACCAAGGAAATTGACTCAATAATCCCTTTTTAAAATCCACACAAGAATCCATGTTTGATACTTGGATAAGGGTTTCTAAACTCTAAACCCTAACCCCCACTTACACCTTAAACACCCTCACAAACAAATAAATAAATTATCCCTTTAATATCCACCCTCACACCCTAGTCTACCATCATATTAACTCTATTTCCTTCTAAGCCCAAAAAGAAATAAAATACATAACCACAAAGGGATGTCTTTCCATTTTCTTTCATTGGTTTTCCCTTCTCGTACTGGTACCTTGGCTTTCCTGCACATTACCAATTCAATCATAATAAAAATCATACATCACATTTTTTTGCTAGTTAAATATCCCAAGGCTTGACCTTACAACAATTCAATTAATAGTTCAATTGTATTCCCTGATTTACATGCATGCCTAACACACTCATGTCAATGACAATGGCAATGAAAAAAAATTTCAAAATTAAATACAAGAATATCTCCAGATAACCACACTATTTATTTCTCACGTCACATCTCACCATCTATTCAAGGAGACATATAACAAACTAGGGTTTTATCAATCACACATGAAATGGGGTCTTACAGCTTTCAACCTCAAAGGTGAGCCAATCAGAGATAGATTTGATCCCTTTGAGTCTTAGAAATGAATTGTAAATGATTTTCAATGATTAATATAATTGGACTATATGACCTAATATAGAAAGTTCAATACTCTAGAAATACACAAACTAAAACTATAGATTGTAGGTGGATCTAGGAAGTGTCAAATGATGTGTACCTACCGCCAAAAGCTATATCTAGAATGTGTAGAGAGACTCAATTTCCCATGGGAAAATGGGTCTTTAATGAGGGGTCCTAAAACTAAAGTTGTAGTTCTCTAATACTCGATCTAAGCTTCTATTTCCTAGTTGCAAAATTTTTAAAATGTCGTTAGTAAATTTTGTAATGGATTTTTTATAGCTTGACAAATTTTAGGGCTTTCAATGCAATAATGGAGAATTTTCCTTCAAAATTTCATCAGTCCTCTCTAAACATATAACTTGCACATTCAAATAGGGATAAAATGTCGGGCGATTTAGGGGCTTGCCTCAGTCAAACCCTGTGTAAGTGTTTTCACTTCCACAATGGAAATGCCAATGATAGGAATGATAATTGAAAGGGAATGATTACATAAAAAATTTTTGTAACTCACCACCCTTAAATGGTTTCCTTGAAGGACTTAAGTCATGCACATCACCTTAAGAATTTGGATCTTACTTTTCTTGAAAGCTTGAATTCTTTGGAGACCTACAACAAAGGTTAGCCTTTGTAAAACTGTTGCAAGGTGTGTGCCCTTTTTGTCCTTGCAATATGATTTATAACACAAGGATACAAAGAAATACCACCTTAAAAAAATCCTCTAGTGCAAGAAAGGGTTTTGAACCCATTACCTAGGCTTTGATACCAATTATTGCACAAACGGTTGCCATTGCGCCAAAATATTGACCTGATAATGTCGGATACAACTTCCAGAGTTAATGAATCCATGGGAGGTGGTTAATCCATGTCATGAACCTAAGTGTTGCACTACATAACACAAGGAGAGCAAGGGAATACACCTTGCAATAAAAACATGAACATGAACACTCACAAACTCACATAGAATTGGACAGGATGTTAGGATCTTGAATTTTCTGCAATAAAGCTCTGAAAATACTGCTCTTGAATTGATCTTGAAAATATTGTTTTCTTATGAATTCTTATTCTAGTTGTTATATTTCAAATGATAAAATAAATAGGTATTTATATGCAATTCTACTAATATTCCAAAAATTAGTTTCCAAAAGCTGACACTTGATATTTGAATTTTGGATGTTAAAATGTTGCCAAGAACATATTTGAATTTGGATCCTAGATAATAAGGCGACCCACTCTCCCATGGGTGAATGGGTCCTAGCCCAAATTTCTAAGAAAAACTTAGTTGGGAGAAAAATAGAAATTGGATGCATTTATTCAATTATTGTAATCCTTCAAAAAATAGTAAAAATTAAACCTTGGAAAATTAGGAGCTTAATTAAGTCCAACAAATTAGGGGGACAAAAAATAATGTGAAATTATTAAGGGTGACAATATCCGATAGTAAATTCTCTACTCTGGAATCCAAAATTTAATTGATGTTGGATGGTCCTAACCAACAAACTTTGAGTTTTCCCTAATTTTTTAACTTACTATCAAATAATAGAATGGTATCTCCAATTTCAAAAAAAAATTCCCTAGGTTTCTACCATGCCAAGATTTTTTTCATCTACATTCAAACCATAAGTGTGATTCAACTAGTTATATTTCTTCATACAATTTTTATAATTCTTTTATCTTGTTTTTAATAGATTCTTCCTTAGTGATCCTTAATATGAGGTTTTTACGAAGGATGTTGATTATGAAGTTAATTGGTAGAATAGATTACATGCCATAGACTAGGTCAAAATGTGTGTGTGATGTGGCTCTTTTATAGGTTGTCTGGTGAGCCCAAAGTACTACTAATATCTTAATATCCCAATCAATTCTATTTGCATTACACATTTTCGTAAGATTGGTTCCAAGGATCTTATTTAATTCTCCACTCACCCCATTCACTTATGGATGGTAAGGGGTACTTTGGTTATGTGTAATCATGAATTTTTATAGTAATTCCTTTTTAGTCTTATTGACAAAGTGTTTTCCTTAGTCACTTGTGATACTTAAGAGAACCAAACCTTGTGATGATATTATGAGATAAATTTAGTACTAGTGAAGGTATTGCATTCTTTGGTTGGTTCATCTTTTTCTCGCTTGGTCGGATAATCAACTCCTGTAATGATGAATCTTTCTTTGGATAATTTTGTTGGAGGGTCAATATGGCCAATGAGATCAATTGTCCATTTTTCAAAGGGGTTTTGTGCTAATACTAGTTAGAGAGGCATTTTATTACATGCTATAGAGCATCCAGTTCTTTGGAAAATATTATATTTCTTGACATAATTTTTTTTATCTTTATACACCGAGCCACCATAATTCGGATAAAAGAATATTTTGGGCTATATTTTCTCCACCATTATGTCCATTGTCTATTCCCTCATGTGATTCTCTGAGGATCTACTTCCTTTCATTATCATAGATGACTTACCGAAGTGCAACATCATTTCATTTCTTATTCAGGGCTCCTTCGATTAGGGTAAATGGTAATGATTCCCTTAGTAGTTGTTGTCTTCCATGGGTGTTCATGTTTGGAGGGTATGTTCCAGTAGAAATTAATTCAACAACATCATGTAGTTACTTTGGTACTACTATAATTTAGGAAAAGGTATGTGCCAAGTAGTTCTTCCTCATTAACTTCATTAGTTCCTCTCTTGTATCAATCCTATATAATTAGTCAGGTCCCTGATTATGTTTCCTTATTCTAACAATTAAAATAAAATTAACCTCTTGGAATAGTTTAAGAGCCATCCACATATATGGCCTTGTATCACTGGTTTGTTTAAGAGAAATTTTAGTGGCTCATGATTGGTGTATACTATAAATGCGGTAGATAATAGATAGCGCAATTTTATTTGGAGTGCATAGACCACTTCTAGGGCTTCCCATTCTATAGTGGTATTGTTTCTTTTTTCTCTAGATAATTTCTACTAGTGAATTCTATTGGGTGATCCTTGTTTCCTCTAGGTTGGGCTAATACTACACCTATAGCTATTCCAAATGCATCTAGGGGGTAGCTATATTAGTATACACTTTAATGAATATTTGGTGGTATCCGATGTAGCCTAAGAATGTTTTAACTTTTGGGGCTATTTGGGTGTAGGTAGTATTAGGATTACATCCAGTTTCATTGGATCAATCACAAACCATTCTTTACATATAATATGACCTAGCAGTGTGCTAAAAGGTACTGCAAAAATTATTTTTCCTAAGATTCAATGAAATTTCATACTCCTATATTTTTCCAACATAGTTCAAATGGCTTGAATGTTGTTTTTGACTATCCCATATATGGTCCAATCATCTATGTGAACTTATAATAAATCATGTATGAATTATTTGAATGTATTTACCATGGTACTATTAAAGAGATTTGGTGCATTTTTTAGGCCAAAGGGCATGATCGTATACATAAATGATCCCCATTTTGTAGAATTTTTTTTTTTGGGTTTGTCCTCCTCCCAGATCTGGACTTGATGGTATCTGGAGAACCCTTTAGTGAATGAGTATATTTCTTGTCTAGCTATGGATTCCAATATATCTTTAGTAAAGGGGTCTTGAATGCATGCTTTATTGAGTTGTCAAAAATTTGTGCATATCCAAATTTCTTTGTTCTTCTTATTCTAAACCACCATTGGGTTCATCCACTTTGAGTCTTCAACTAGTTTAATAATGCATGTTTCTAACATATTATCTATTTCTACCTTGCATTTTTCTTCATATTGAGGTTAAGGCAATAATGCCTTTTTTGGTGGGGTTTGGTGCATTCCTTTAACTAAATATTCATTACCCTTCCTTCTGGTTTTATCCCTTTCATTTTGATAAATGTGTGTGGAAGGATTTCTTTATATTTTGTCAATACTTTAATAACTAATGCTACTAGTGAGTCATCCCAGTAGTCTCCAAGTTTAGCTAATTTGGGGTTTCCTTATTGAGCTATTTTTTCTTCCCATAATTAGAGGGGTTATTTAGAGTATTGTGCTTTCTATTGTTGGTTTAATTGTATTTCTCTCTCTCTCTCTCCTTCTTCCACCTGGATTCCTTGTTTTGGATCTGATATTTCTTCCTCCTTTTCTATAGTACAACATTGATTTGATATTGATTTTGTGGATTTTTGCATCCATTCAACTAAATTCCATATTCCTTGGGTTTTACGAGGTGGGTGTGTTGGTTGTTGAGTGTAGGTGTGTTCTAGA
Organism: Sequoiadendron giganteum; assembly: GCA_007115665.2. Taxonomy (NCBI): domain Eukaryota; kingdom Viridiplantae; phylum Streptophyta; class Pinopsida; order Cupressales; family Cupressaceae; genus Sequoiadendron; species Sequoiadendron giganteum. Next base: position 97,410,905 of record CM021110.1, on the reverse strand, counting down.
ACTAGGGTAAAGATAATATCTTTAATTTTTCTTAGTGAGGTATAGATGTATTTTTCTTCATCCCAAAATGAAAATGTATTTATAAATTCATGTTGAGCTTCTTCCCAATTTCTAGTCTCTACTCTTCTCTCCTAATTTATATACCAGATTTGTACCAATGGTGTCAATGTCCAGTAAAACAATTCTATGTAGAGGGAATGGTTATATTCCTTATCTTTCATGTAGTTATGTACAAGTATAGATATGGTCTTTCAGGGTTATATTTCCTTGATACTTTGGGATGGTGGGATATTACCATTCCTCTTTCAAGGTTATGTGTGTTCCACCAACATGCAACATTACACGTTAATGTGTTTTGTAATGTTTTCATCCTTACTTTTCTTATTTTAAATTTATTTTCATTTCCAAAATATATTCATTGATCTCTCCAACTCTAGAAAATCTAGCTAGTTTAATATGTGAAATGCCTCATTTAATGTTGATTGATTCTAGTTTTTTCTTTTATTCTTTGGTGATTTGATGGGAGGACTCTGAATCATGAAGACTCGATAGAATCCATAAACTCAATGAGATATTAATTTTGATTCATTTTGCATCTAGGTCTCTAAGACTTCATCACTATCTATGTTTCACTCATCACTATTCAATTATAGTTCTCCTTCATTATTTGGATTTTCTTTTTCCTCTTCCCCATATAGACATTTGGAGATAGTGTAATTTTTTTTTTATATCTTTCCCTTTATTATCTTGTGTAACTTCTATATATGATCTATCATCTGACTCTGTTAATGGAATTTGTACAACTTTGGTATAATCTGCAAATGAAATTTCCTTTTTCTAGGAATCTAATATGCCATTAGCATTGAAAAACCATCTTAATCCAAGTAACTCTCTAGACGTATTAAATGACACTTTTATTTCAACCACTTCAAAATCAACTAATTATTTTATCCCTTTAACATATACTTCAACATTCTTCCAAGTTCCTAATGTTTCCATTTTAAAACCATCAACAAGACTTATATTCATTGGTTTTTTAACTAGATTAGGTCTTCCTAATCTCTCCCATATGGTGGATGGAATCATATTTATATCAAAAACCAAATATACCATAAAAAATTTTACTTTTTGATTATTTAACTGTACGTTTATCAATAATCAACCATTTTTCTAGTTTAGATCTTTTGATAATCGATTTAATTGCTTCATTTCATTCTAGTATTTCCCCCATTGCTTTAATTTAGCTACTATATCCTTTTGTTTAACTAGGTATGCAAGGTCTTTTAGCATTTTAACTTCTTCTTCTATGAAGAAACCTACTTCTTCTTGTTGCTATTGCATTATATCTTGTTTGGACTACTTAACTACCTTTTCATGTTGTATTCTATTAGGATGAAAATATTTTGTTTCTTTTTCCTCTTATTCTTCTTCTAGAAAATAATATTCTTCATATTTTTCTTTTATTGTTTGCTTCTTTTTATGTTTACCAATATCATAACCTTTCCTAGTAACAACATTTTATTTCTTCTTTCCTTCGATTTTATTTTTCTTCTTCTAGTTTTTAACTAGATCTTCTCCATAGTGTTATTTTGTAGAAGAATCTAAAGTCCACACATTCATTTGATGACAACCTCTAACTCATTTTCATACTCTCTAGATTTTACACCTCTTTTTAGCTCATCACTCCAAGAAGGTTGACTATCCTCCCAATTTTGATAGAATGTTATAGCAACTTCACATTGAAATATTGTATGATTTTCTTTCCCATAGAAAGTGTGCTTCAGTTTCTTCTCTACTCAACACTCGGATTTGTAATGTTCCATTTTTCTATAGTTGAAGAATTTTAAATCATTTCTTATTCTACTATTCCAACCTCTTCCTTTTCCTCCTATATAGATACATTACCTATTGTGTTCCTAATAACCTATTTGGTGATTAATATGCATGACACATGTGTTTTGATCGTATTACTAGGGTAGTATCTAGTATCTAGTATCACTATTTTCATCGATACTATAATTGTTGTTGTGATAGCATGGAGTCCTATAATTCCCTTGATTTCCTCCATTCCCAATTGGAGGTCTATTCTTTGGAAAATCTTATATTAGATGTATATCCCATTCTTGATAAATAACACAATACATCAAGTTAGGTTTTATTATTATTACCATATTTAATGTATTTTTTTCTTTATCCTTGGGGAATTCATTCTGAATGTACCCTTTCTTGTTGCAATATGAGCACCAAATTATTTCAAGTTGACTAGGTTTGCTAGCCTTGATCTCCTATTGTATGCCCAAATTCAAAACATTCAATAGTAAATCTTCCAAAATATTATCACTTTTATATTTTTCCAATTTCCTCCATGGTTGAACTTCAATCCAATATGCCATAGTGATTAGATCAGTATATTTATTAGAGACTCTTCCATCTAATCTGACTTTGATGTCCTTATGCAATCTTGAAACAAACCATTCAATCTTCGGTTTCTCTATTAAAGGTTCCTCCAACTTCCTACACACTTCTTTAAGATTCTTGTCATAATTTTCAATTGATTCCTTTTCTACTTGTTTCAAATTTCTCATCTAAGTAACACCCTTAGTTAGAACTTTCAATGTCCCAAAGTTGGCTGAGAATTATCTTCATACTTCCTCCCATGTAGCCTTATGTTGTGGGTAATTCTTCATGTACCATTATAATTCTTATTTTCTTAGTGACCCTATGAAGTCTAGTAACTTGTTCATATCTTCATCTTTACCCAAATTCTCCCATACGAATTCTAAAATAAATACAACATGTTCTAGTGATTAGGTGTTATATGTTCTAAAAATAGGTATTTTCACTGTAGTTTCCATGGTGTTTGAATCTTGTTCCAAAATTTATGTTTTCCTATGTTTATACAGTTTTTTTACTGATTTAGTTTCCTTAATGTTATTACATGGATTATTTTCTCTACCCTTTGGGACCTATAAAAATGGGTTCTTATTAAGTGTTATCATTTGGTGTAAGACAAAGCACACCCACTTTTAGAGTTAGTCCATTCAAGGATAACCCTAGATATCTCAATGCAAAAGAGAAAGAGATCTTGCAATAGGGCTATCCCAGGGTCTAAATGTAAAATAATGAGGGTTCACCACCAATTTTAGACTCGAAAAAGATAATGAAATGCATGATGTACAAAATGACCTAGAAAAGTAAATGAAATTGAACAGAAAGTTGTGAGATGAATTGTGTGCACTTGGGAATCTAAAGATGGTTGAATGGGGCTCTGAAACATTGGAAAATTTGACCTTAATGTTATCTAGGAAAATCAGTCCAAAATCTAGGTTTCTGTGTAGGAACAAGAATCTGTCGAATAGGTATCTAAATCTGCAAAAATCTAAATTTTGACTAGAAATAGGACTCATTCACCAAAAGTGGTGAATCGGTCTTGTTAGGGTTTTCTGAAGCTTCAAAGTCTTAATTTTCTCTGCTCATCCTTTTCAATCAACCTCTATAAGTTTTCATATCTGAATATTTATAAATCAGCCTCTAGGTGTTCTCCAATGCTTGATGACAACTCTCATAAATTTATGCACTTGACAAATTTTCTCCAATATTTCTCCTTAGGAAATTTGTAACCTAGACCTGCAAATCACACAAAAAGGAGAGGGAAAAGTGTTTTTGTTTAGTGGATAGGGTTTTTCCTTGGTCAAACCCCTTGTTGGTAATTAAATCTTGAAATAGAATGATGAATGAACATAATGTGATGTTTTAACTCACCAAAACCTTGCAATGATGTATGAGAGGGCTCCAATGGATGAGGTTCTTGACTCTTTCTTGAAGGTGATATATCTTGAAAGAAATTATTTTTTGAATCATAAAACCCTACATCACAATTTTTAGCTCAAAAACAAACATGATGCATGAAGTCCTTGACATGCTGATTGATTCTTGAAGAATAATCTAGAACTCTTGATAAAATTCTCTTGAAGACTCTTGAATGCTCTTGTAAAAATTTTTTTTTCGTAAGGATGCTCATTCAACTTGCTAGATGTAAAATGAGAGAAAGAAACTTGTATTTATACTCAATAATGCAAGAATTCTTGAAATTACAACACTACAAGCCGACATCAGATCTAGGAGAATAAAATCCTACCAAAAATTTGAATTAATTTCGATTTTGGACCACACGAGACTCATTTTCCCAAGGTGGTGAATGAGTCCCACCAGGCATAATGTATGGGACCAAAATTAAAAATGCTTAGAAATGTGTGAAACCAAGTTCTGGACCAAAAAAATCTAGGTGGGTCTCTTTCTACCAAGGTGGCTAATGAGTCCTGTATCACTAAATCTAAGCCATTCAAACCTAAAACACCTGGATTATGATTGGCTAATAATTTGTGTTAGGATTATTCTTGAAAAGATGCATTAAATGAGGCTTTTGGATGAAAAAAGGGCCAATTAAAGCATAAGAAAGCCAAATTATTAATGATAACCCTAGAAAAGTGTGAAAGTGTGTTACAACACTTTACAACACTTAAAATAAGGAAAGATTAAGATTAAAAAGAGGTTTATTAGGTTTAGTTATTTAATAAAACCTTAGAAAAACATGAAATTGTGTTAAAACACTTCAAAACAGTTTAGCAAGGTACCATTTAAATTAATTAGTTCACTAGGGCCCAAGACCTAATGTGAATGTGTCAACCACATTACAACACTAAATCAAGGCAACAATAAGCCTAGTTCACAAAGAGGGCCCAGACAAGCAAGGAAAATTAAAAGGGATTCTTTTTTTGTTGCCTCATTTAGCCCCCACTTTAGCGAGAGGATGAAATTGCTTCAAACTCACACTAAAGTAGAAAAACACACATCAAGAGGGGTCCATGTATGCCAATGCCGGTAAGATAGGATGACAAAAATCAAGAGGGGTGATCAAGCACCCAAGATCAAGATCCCATGGTGAACCAACATAGGCACAAAAGAGCACACATGAGAATGATATAAGAACAACAAGAATACACAAGAATGCATTATCAAGGACATAAGGAAAAGGTAAAATATAAAAAAGTTGAATCCAGCTTCGACCGTTTGTCCATCATGATGTGGATCAAATCTAGGCTATATTTTTGAAAAATGTATATGAGCACTTTGAGGCAAATGAACTTTAGGTTGTCTACTGAGTGAGAAGTCCAAGAAGGTGAGAAAAATACAATCATGGTTGGTATGCACTCACACACACATGTGAGTGGCTATGGGGAAATTCATGTCTCATTCGGGCTTCTTGCTCAACCATACCAAAGTTATACCTCTTGATAAATTTAATAAGGTGCCACACAAAAATGATCTTTGAGCTCCATGAGACAATCAAAGATTCTTATGGTTAGAACTCATGAAAAAACTAGATGGCTTTACAAGAAAGCAAGTTGTCTTATGCAAGGTGGCCATATAAAAAAAAATGAAACAATACGAAACTTTCAAGGGAGTATTTCTTAGTTCATGTGAGGTCTTTAACTTAGGGGACATTGTGCCTAATGTCTCCAAGAGAGGACCAATCAAATAATAGAAGATTCAAAACTTAGGGGATGTAGTGTGTCACATCAAGCCACTAAGAAGAATATAATATTTTAAGAGAGATCATTATCTTGAGGGAGATCACACCTAATGTCATCCACAAAGTGAGAGACACATCATATGAAATAATAAAACTGCACCATGAACCATGAAAAAGAAAGATGTAAAAGAATAATGCCAATGTATTCCCCCACTTTAAAGAAATTTCCAAACACCATACTATGATAAATTACTTTAAAGTAGCAAATGATAAATACTAACAAAGAAGACATGAGATCCAACCTAGAAAGCCCTATGTCGAGTCATATGTTTTCAAATGAAGCTACATAATGTACAAGAAGAGAGACAAGAGAGGGGTTACCCTCAAAATGAAAACACCAAACACATAAGGGATCTATGGATTTGGGGTCCATATGTTCTCATTGCAACATTTTTAAGAGAGCTTGAAACTCTCATCATTCCCCAAATACACATAGAACTAAAAGAATGACACAAAGAGAGCGAAAACAAATAATTTTTTTTTTGGGTCAACATGGAAGAGACATGAATGTCTCAATGCCTTGCATCATCCCCAAAAGGAAAACACAAGAAAAATAAAAGATAAATGAAAATTAAAAAAATTGGGTCAACATGGAACATACATGAATGTCTCGATGCCTTGTGTCATCCCCAAAAGGAAAACATAAGACAAAGAAAATCTAAAGGAAAAAAAATGCTTTTGGGTCAACATGAAAGAGACTTGAATGTTTTGATGCCTTGCATCATCCCTAAAAGGAAAACACAAGATAAAGAAAAGATAAAGGAAAAGAAAATATTTTAGGTCAAATGGAAGAGACTTGAGTGTCTCGATGCCTTGCATCATCCCCAAAAGGAAAACACAAGATAAAGAAAAGATAAAGGCAAAGAGGTGTACGACATAGAGAAGAATGAAGGTACAAATAGAGGAATGCCACAAATAGAGAGGGAACATCGAAGAAAATGTAATGGGGGATCACATAACTGTTGGAGTGAAAAGACACTAAGAGGGGGGGTGAATCAGTGTCATGAACTGATTTGACCAATTTTACTAAAACTGAAACATAACAGATTTATGCTCTCATTTATCAATGATTAACTCATCCATATACTGAATGCAATCACATATAACTGAAATGTGAAGTATGACAATGAAACATTGCATAATAAAGAATACACACAATAAATTAGAGGAATCTCAGATGAGAAAAGTGACACAAGATATGTCAAGTGGAAAACCCTTATGGTGTAGAAAAACCACTCCTAAACTACTGCCTTTCTAGGATTATATTTTAAAAACCACTTTTAACAATGCCTTATAGGCTGATTTCTGAGAACCAACTCAAGGAGCACCAACCCCGCATTTCTAAACACCAATTTCAAGGAGCACCAACTCTTTTTATGTTTACAGAAAATACAATGATACAAAGGGTCTCTTTGTATCTCTCTTTTCTCACAAGTGCCTCTCAATAGAAAATACCTACAATCCTCAAATTTCAATAATGAACTTCTAGAATTCTAGCCATTATCTCATCTTGATACAACTTGTTATTGAACTTATATTTCAGATTTTCAATCTCAAAATCAAAACATGTCTTCCTATGTAGACAATACAATAGCTATGATTTTCTCACTACTTTTCTCAATAATTTTTCATAGTTCAAAAACAATTATTTTTCCCTATGTTTTCTCTTAAAAATGTATCTTGATTACATTTTAAAAATTACAACCAAAAAACATATATATCTCTTTTCAAACAAAATAGGTAATTTTTAATGTACCCAACTTCTATCGAATCTTTCAACAAGTATTACAGTGATTCAAATAAGTATCCAAAATAGAAGATTGCTTCTGACATAATGGTCAAGAATATTTATTTTGGGAAAGAATACTCTGAACCCTATCCACTCAAGGAGCCTGCACTAGTAATACTAGCCGAAAAAGAAACAATATATTGCATGCACCAAAAAAAAACTTTGAATACCACTACAAAAAAATGTAACCAAACCCTCATTATTGTGCACCCAGTGACCAAGAGAAAATACCACAAAATCCATGAAGAAGAATGATATAATTTTTAGAATGCACGATTACCCACCAACCGAAAACCACAACCCTTCACAATAGAACCAAAAATAGAAAATATATTCTATCAAGGTATCACTTTCAACTTAGGTAATCAAAATCTTGTCATCTTTGCATGAAAACCAATCAAGCATTTTAATTTCAAAACAAAGATTAGTAACTGCCTTATGGTTTTAAACTAAAATCATTCTTCAAAAAATGGAATGATTATACTTGTTCGAGTTTGTAATGCTGCAACTAAAAATACCAGATGAGTTTGAAAGGAACTTAGCTGGAGAAAATCTTCGAACCTTCTTCCATGCTTGTGCCATCTCCTTACCAAATTTTTCATAGCTACCATAGAAGGCAGAGTAACGTTTGTCAAATTAAATGAAGCAAGAGAGAAAAGGCAGAGTAACGACTGTGACTCAACACCCATGGCGGTGACATAGATGCTAGGGTTTCAAACCCACAAGCTTGTGAAACACAACAAGAATGCCCTAAATTTCCTTTGCAAAGCAATCAATGAATTTTCCAAATGATAATATCATTTCAAGTCTGCAGCTTCAAGCATTTTGACATAATCAAATTCATCCAAGCAAAAGACTGAAATAATGATTAAAGTAATTACCATGAAATTTCCTTGACTTTCCAACATGTCGTTTACCTTAAAAACCAAGGCATTATTACTAAGGGTCGATGCTAGTCACTTTTCAAGTGACTTAACAATTATTTCCTCATACATGTTGTCAGCCTTAAGGCCTAATGAAATGATTCGGTGGATATTTTCAGTGAAAATTGAAGTGTCTCATTCTCTCCAGAATCTACACCATCAGAAAGATCTCGGCGTCCTGATTCCAATGCAACTCGAACGAAGCGAAAAGGAGTCCATTTGTGCAAGTTATGGCCAGTCAAACCTTGGGTCAAACTGGGATCAGAGGGCATCCAGAAGGCGAAAAAAATGATCGTTTCAGAAATCGATGGAACCAGTGTCATCGCAAAGAGCTCATCAAGATGATTCTGATGATGTTCATTTCGTCAAAATCCGACATCGTAAGCTCAACTTATTAGTGGTCAAAGTTTGCAGTTGACTTTTAAGTTGGACCATACGGATGCTGACGTCAGCATTCCATACTGTACGGATGGTGAAGTGGATGAACCAGAATCTTCCATGTGGCATCCACATCGACAATGTACGGATCCAATCAGAGGTCGACACGTGGCATCTGTATGCCACGTCATCATCCAAGTCAGCGAACACATCATTGCAGAGTCAACAGTCCAGTCAGTGACACATCATCGGCCAGTCAGCACTTGTCAGCATACACATCATCATCTTGGTCGGCATACACATCAGTGTTGTCAGCAAATTAAATCTCACCACATGGCACCCTCCTGGTGCAGCACATGGCCTCTCCCTCCTTCGTCGGCGTTGGTTGTTTTGTTAGCAAAAGATTTTACCAGCCAGCATGGGACTCGACCTCCCAACCACCCACGGGCAAGATTTTCGGGTGGCCATTCCACCAAAATGTCAGCCATTAGCCATATATGGAAGTTGTTTGCTTTTGTTAAGTAGGTAATCAAATTTGTTGGGAATTTATGGCCGGCGGGAGTTGAACCCGCAACGACCGGGTTGCAAAATGGCTAACTTACCAATAAGTCGTTCGCCAGTTCTAAGATGGAAACGGCATCAGTGTCTTTTGTTGAATGTTTCAAGCCGAATGCCTTAGAAAATAAAACAACTCTCCTAATTCAAAAAAAATAAAACAAACAATAATCCTTTTAAAGGATTAAATCAAAACCACCAAAACAATATCAGCCCAGGAATGAATAACTAAAAGGGCTTAGTTTAATTATTAGGGGATTTATATACAAATAAAGAAGATTTGAAGATATTATGGAGAGATAAGGAGTATTTTGTAAATCAATTGGTTAGTAACCAATTTGATTCATTTTTTTTGTATAAAAAGGGGTGTGAGGTGAGAGTGAAAGGGCACTTTTTTTTTAGGTGAAGTATTGATGAAGTATTGAAGCTAAGGTGACAAGTGAATAAAGGTCTTGAGGAGATTATTTTGAGTCATTCTTGCATGTCAGAGCATCCTTACGCTGCCGAAGTGCTTGAAGAATGGTTGTGGTGCATTTGTAATTGATTTTTGGAGTTAATCGGATCAGTCTCTCTATTGGAGCAGACCCAGAGACATAGTCACATTTGTGACGAACTCCGTAATCAAACGCTGTTTGCACTTCTCTTCTTTTCTCTCACCTTCTCTCAGTTTGTTAATTCCTTCATTTTGTTATTTCCTTAAGTTAATTTTGATTTAATTAACTTGGAATAATCATTGTAAAAATTAAGCATTTCAATACTGCATATAGTCTAGATCCTAATCAGATCATGAAATATCAAATATAAGACCTAATTCATATATGACTTTTATTCAAAGCCTTTTGCTATGTGATAAAGCCTGATTCCATGCTAAGAGAGGTTGAATTTATTGACCTTTCCATGATAACCATACAAGGCCCGATATAAGTATGACTCACTTTAAATTAATTTTCTAATATATCTAAGCCAAAATAATGCATCAAATCAACATTACAAAAATTTCCATGATATTTCCATGTTAATACCCTTTCCTATAAAATATTCCAATTGATATCAACTTATCATATTCTCATGAAAAGAATATAAAAAATATCAAATGTTTAAGGAAAACCAATAGGGCTTTCTTAATATTAAATTCTAACTCCAATTGTGATTCCAAAAACCAAATTGTCTATAAGAAATACCTATATGAGGCTCAAAAGAAAACACAACTATGATGTTGTTCAAAAACCTATCAATGCCATGTAACCACATAAATTTGAACATTCCAATACTATATAAACTATAGATCACCTTAGCATAGGATAGATCAAAATTTCAAACCTGTCAAACTAGAATTATACCACCTGAACATAGAATCATATTCTGTAAACAAGATACCTTGTAATCTACACATGGAGTCAAGAGATCAATACCATCAAAACCAACATCACAATGATGAAGTCAAAACCAAGTATGCCAAGACAAAATATAAACATGAGTTCCAACCATCTGAATGTAAATAGTGCAACTGATAATCAATCACCAAGATGCCAATCTAAAACACAATATTGTCATCAAGGAAAAATACCAAAAGAGAATCTCAACAATAATGCACATGTAAAAAATAAAAATAAAAAATAATGTAAGAGACTAGTAAGGCACATGTCAATCAACATAAATCAGGTCGTCTATATCCCAATAATATTCATTGTATATAGAATATGAACAACTAGCCAAATGGACGATAGAAAGTTTCAAACTAGGGCCATCACTAGGTTCAACCCTCTTTTTAGGAGAATTTTAGTTTAAACTCATGGAAGAGGAAAACAATGTATTCAATTAATTATGCACCTCCTCATTAGTTTTAGCAGTTTCCTCCTCATCATCTAAGTTAATCACAATAGGAGGTCAAATGATAATGTCCAAAGAAGGCTTCAACTCTTGTTTTGGTTGTTGTATTGGATTATTTTGTTTTGGGGTGGGAGTAGAGTCATCATGTATTGATTCAGTCAAGTTTGGATTTTGATTTTATTTGTTTATTTCTTCATGTAGTCTGCGAGCAAGGGCACGACATCTATACCCATGCTCTCTAGCACCTTTTGATTCTTTTAGTTTGGTTTTCATGTTGTGTTTGTGTAGGAGCGGGTTGATCAACCATGGTTTTATTTTATTCCCTAGGGGAGGAACATAAGGAACCATGGGAGGTTGTTCAACCACTTTCTCTTTGACTTTGTAAACTTGTTTTATTCTTTGCGGTGTGATGGAATTATTTTCATTTTCTCTTGGTCTTTTGTAGGAAGTAGGTGAAGGTTATGTCTTAGGGTTATCTTGGTTGTTTGGGATTTCTATAGGTTCAACCATGGTTTCATTAAGGATGGTAGGCTCGGTCGTGGGTGGAGACATTTTTTAGAGGGATAGTTCTAGTATCTTCTTTGCCTTGAATTTCTGATAAGAGAAGAAAAATAAGTCTTCTTGTGGTTTTATAGGCCCGGTCCAAAATAAATTTAAGGAAAATTTTCCATGGGAGGAGAAAGGATTAAAGCCACTGTGATGCACAATAAAGATTCCATTATCAAAGGGAAACTTTAAGAATTTATGCACAACCGAAGGGACGACATTCATGGTATTGAAATAAACTACATATTTGAAAACTAGACTCCAAGTACTACATTTTATGATTAGTGACTTTTTTTAAGATTGCATCTCTAAGTGCTTCAAATTTTAAGGTCAAATGTGACAAATTCTGCAAATCAGGGAAAACACCTCCACTTTTTGGCCAAAAAGTGGACTCAACATCTTACACACACCCAACCATGGGTAGCCTAGCTTTACATGAAATTGGTCCGACTGTGGAATGATGGAGAATAAGATATCTAATGTTTTTGGATTTATTTGTAAAGGAAGAGTGATCGATCCCATCATAGGACAAGTGAAACTATTATGTGTCTTGATCCATGCTTTCAGTTTATCATATATATCTTGATAGAGCTCATGAAAAAGTAAGAATTCCTCGGTGATCACATTCTCTCCATAAGAAGGATCTATTAATATCTCATTAGTGGGCTATTCATAGATACGATCAACTATATAAAGATGACCATTAGGTGCATGCTTAAGTATATCTTGCAAGGAGAAAGAAATCTCAAGAGGATTTTTAGTTTAACCCTTATGAGGAATGACATCTATCACTCCTACCATGTCATCCATAGGATCATCATCTATAGAATCATGTTGAACAATATCATTATTATCATCATCCGCATCAACATTCATCACATCATTTTGTGTAGTTTCATTAGCTATGACAAATGAAATACTATGTTTTGGCATGGGGTTGGTAAATATTTTCAAGTGTTGGTTAGGAGGGGCAATGGAATTATTACCTTGATCATTAACACCTCAAATTGAAAGATAACTGAAATCAATGAGGTCTTGCACAATATTTTTAAGACACTTGGAATGTTTTGTGTCATGTCCATTTTGTCGGTGATAATGGAAATAAGAATTTGATCTAAAGATTAGGGGTAAAGGCTTATTAGGATTTGGTTTTTTTATGGGGGGAAAGGTAATCATTTTTTGTTCTAAAAGTTGGAACATTTAGTTATGAAGGGTGTCGGTTAAGGGAGTGAATTGTCTTTTTGGGTCTCCATAGCTAAAGGGTATCATGGATTTAACAAAAACTACTTGGTTATTTACAATTTGAGTTGTTTTTCTGAGAGGGATTGAATTGATGGAATCGTTTGTTTTGTTTTCTAAAAGCTTGAGGATTGTTTTAGTTTGTGGGCTCAGATTTCTCAGTTTAGATAGAAGTGGATTTTGTATCTCGACTCCTAATCGAATTTTGATAATCATGGAGAGAAATACACAAGTATATAAAGGAGGGAAATTTCATCATGTTAAGCTTGTCTTGGATCTTAGTGTATAAATTTTCTGTGATCTTTTGAAGGTGAGGGTTGAGAAACTTGACATCGATTTGGGAATAAAGTGATTGATATCGTGAGATAAAGTCAGTTATCTTCTCTTCTTCTTTTTGCTTGCATCTCATCAAATCAGCCAAGTTCATTTTAGGAGTTATATGCACTTGGAAATGGTTTAAAAATGCCTCCACATGTTCATTGAATGAGCGAATTGAATTTTTCAGTAAAGAAGAGAACCGTTCTAAGGAAATATCCTTGAAGGACCTAGGGAAAAGTTTAGCTAAAAGTTTATCAAGGACAAAGTCACTACATAGGGCGGTATAAGAATTAGCCTGGTTACAAAGATCTCCCTTTCCTCCATATTTCTCAAATCTAGGCACCTCAACACCTTATGGCATCGGTGTTCAAAATATATCCAAGGAAAATGAACTAATTTTGACATAATATGTAGGTGGGCCATTTTGATTTTGGTTGATGGTGGAAATCCATTTTTGAAGGGATGAAATATTTTGGAAGAGTTGGTTTATGAGAGGGTCATTACTTGTGTTATGGGATGGAGGTGAAAAAGTTGAGGGGTGTATGTGTTCAAGGGAAAAGTGAATGGAATTCTTAGAGGTGGTAAATTGGGAGGAGATATAATGTGTGATGCCACATAGGAACTAGGGATGCTAGTAGAAATACCCAAGGAAGGAATCACATTACCAGTTGGCTGCATTGTTGTTGTGACTTGAGGGTTGGTAAAGGTAGGTATTGAGGCAATTGTTGTGGGAGGAAGAATTTGAGTTCCTCCTTGGCTTGTGAAATTTATTGTAAGTAAAGGACAACTAGTGGCTAGGGTGAGGTGTTTTCCAAAGATTTGAATTATTTTTTTCACAAGGTCAAGCCCATCTCCATTGTTAAGAATGTGGTGAATGTTATCTATAGTAGGGATTATAGTGGTTGAAATTTTATCATTTTGCACTTGATTTTGTAGGTTAGCTAGGTTCTCATGAATTTGAATTATATTTTCTTGTGGGACACTATCATTCCTTGTTTCAACTTGCATACTACTTGAAGTAAAAGAGTTGTTAAGGGTATTGTCTATACCTACTTTACTAGTATCAATATTGCAAGTGAAAGAGCTAGACACCCCAAGATCCACAACAATTGTGATATCGTGAGATGAAATGAGTATTGAATTTTGTCTCACTATATTATTAGAAATAGGACACCAAATAATCATACAAGGGCTACTTAATGCTAAATGAATGCAAATGCATATAAGCTAAGAACAATGAAATAGCTATAACTCAAATTCTGGAAATTGAAATAAAAAGCTATAAATAGAAAACAAACACTCATAAATAAAATTTTAAATGCCATAAAATGTAGTGTAGAATATGTATAGGGACTGATTCACCCAAGGTGGCGAATGAGTCCCAGTAGGCAATTTTTTTCAATTTTTTTTTTAAATTTCAATTTCTTTCTCTGTTGGATGATCTATATGCTAAGTGAAAATGCAATTTTTTTTATGATTTTCAATTATGTGTGATGCAAAAATGCAAGCTATATGAACTTTCACTAATACAAAAATTGAATACACTAGAATGTCAATTAACTAATGCAAATTCTAATGCAATGTTAATGCAAGCCAAATCTAGGATGATGATGCACTCTAAATCAAAAACATGATTTTCTAAATGCAGGTTCACCAAAATGGGTTAGATTAAAAATGGTTTCTTATTAATTTCTATTGTATGTTGTAAGACATAGAGCACACCCACTTTTAGAGCTATTCCATTCAAGGATAACCCTAGAGATCTCAATGAAAAAGAGAAATATATCTTGCAATAGGGTTGTCCTAGGGGCTGAATGTAAAATAATGAGGGGTTCACCACCAATTTTAGACTTAGAAAAGATAATGAAATGAAAGATGCAACACTAAACCCTAATTCAATGTAATGGTCTACAAAATAACCTACAAAAGTAAATGAAACTGAACAAAAAGTTGTGAGATGAATTGTGTGCACCTGGGAATCTAAAGATGGTTGAATGGAGCTCTAAAACACTATAAAATTTGACCTTAATGTTGATTGGGACTCATTCACCAAGCTAGGTATACTAGTCCAAAATCGGGGTTTTTGTGCAGGAACATGAATCTACCAAATGGGTATTTGAATCTACAAAAATATGAATTTTGACTAGAACTGGGACTCATTCGCCAGAAGTGGTAAATCGGTTCAGTTAGGGTTTTCTGAAGCCTCAAAGTTTGAATCTTCTCTCCTCAGTCTGCTCAATCTTCCTCTGCAATTTTTTGGATCTGAATATCTATAAATCAACATGTAGGTGTTCTCCAATGTTCTCCAATGCTTGATGACAACTTTGATAGCTTTATGCACTTGAAAAAATTTCTCCAATCTTTCTCCTTAGGAAATCTCCAACCTATACTTGCAAATCACACACAAAGGAGAGGGAAAAATGTTGTTGGATTAGTGGATAGGGGTTTGCCTTGGTAAAACCCCTTGTTGGTAATTAAACCTTGAAATAGAATGAAATATGAATGGAGAATGATCAATGAGAACAATGTGATGTTGCAACTCACCAAACCCTAGAAATAAGATGTTGCAAACATGTATGAGATGGCTCCAATAGATGGGGATCTTGAATCTTCCTTGAAGGTGATAGATCTTCAATGAAATGATTGCTTGAATCATAAAACCATACATCACAATTGTTAGCTCAAAAAAAAACATGATACATGAAGTCCTTGACATGATGATTGATGCTTGAAGAATTATCTAGAATGCTTGATAAACTACTCTTGAAGACTCTTAAGTGTTCTTGTAAAAAAATAAATCTATGAGGATGCTCATTCAACTTGCTAGATGTAAAATAAGAGAAATAAACTTGTATTTATAATCAATTGTGCAAGAATTATCGAAATTACAACACTACAAGCTGAAATCATATTTAAGAGAATAAAATCCTGCCAAAATTTTGAATTATTTTAGACCACTCAGGACTCATTCACCCAAGGTGGCGAATGAGTCCCATTAGGAATAATGTATGGGGCCAAAATAAAAAATTCTTATAAATGTGTGAAACCAGGTTTGGGACCAAAAAATCTAGGTGAGACTCATTCGTCCAAGGTGGTGAATGAATCCCAAATCACTAAATCTAGGCCATTCAAACCTAAAACACCTGAATTATGATTGGCTAATGATTTGTGTCGGGATTATCCTCAAAAGGATGAATTTAATGAGGCTTATGGATGCAAGATAGGGCCAATTAAAGCATAAGAAATCCCAATTATTAATGACAACCCTAGAAATGTTTGAAAATGTGTTACAACACTTAAAATAAGGAAATATTAAGATTAAAAAGAGGTTTATTAGGTTTAGTTATTTAATAAAACCTTAGAAAAGTGTGAAAGTGTGTTACAACACTTCATAACACTTTAGCAAGGTACATTTAAATTCATTAGTTAACCAAGGCCCAAGACCTAATGTGAATGTGTCAACCACATTACAACACTAAATCAAGGCAGCATTAAGCCTAGTTTACAAGGAGGTCCCGAACAAGCAAGGAAAAGTTAAAGGGATATTTTTTCCATTGCTCCACCCTTATCTCTCAACAAGTTTGGTGTCAAAGTAATCTTCTCCTAATATCTTAGTCCAAGGGTTGTTTTTCTCTTTCTCCTCTTCTTCTTTCTCTCGCTTCTCTTTCTTTTCTTCTCTCTAATTTTTTAACTCTTACACTAAAACTCTTCTTCTTTTAGACCTTAATGAGGATGAGTCATGGTCCAAGGGTTGTGACTCTCCATAAAAAAAAATCATCTTTTTGTTAGTAAACATCATCTAATTACTTAATGGTTTTTTCTCTTCACCCTTGATTTCCTCTTCTCTTTTATGTTCTTCTTCTTTCTTTCTTAATTTACTTATTCTTTTGTTAAATATATTTTCTAAATAATCATCATTCACTGATAGAAATTTATACCAAGTTCTTAGGAATTCTTTAAAATTGAAATCTTATTTGTGTAGGTGTAAAAAGATGGGGGGCCAAATTATGGCCAAATTTTTTTAAGAAATATTGATAGGATATAACGCTAGTGCATTATAATGTGAGCAGATTATAATGAACTCACATTATGGCTTGGTGTGACCGAGCCAAAGGGTCAGCCACATTGAGCCTATAATGCACTCACAGTATAATGTGAGCATATTATAGGTTATTAGAATACCAAAAAAAAGAAAAACAAAGTCATTTGTTTGTGACTGTGTTTTTTGTTGCACATGGCCAAAACCCTTTCTTTTATGTTCTCGCATTATGGAAGGAGTTTTTTTTTCATTTTCTTCACCAATTCGTTGCAATTTCATTGCTAGGATGCCACCATGTCAACGAGTAGGTAGACTAAGTAATGATTTTTTTATTTTTTGTTGTGAAGTGGTTACTAAATTGGTAGTTTTAGGTAGTTTTTTATATTTATTTGTTTAATTTGTAGGAAATGTGAATGATCTTGAAAACCATCCTAAAAATCATCAACAACTAGAGCAACAAGAACATGATCAAAATCCTCAACAACCACAACAAAAATCTCCACCAATTCCTCAACATCCTCTTGGAACTAAAAAAAATTTAATGGGGGTAATTGAGAACAATAAAAAACAAATTGAGGAGTTAATCATGAGGTTGAACGATCTAGTAAGTTCAACCATGGAGATAAAAATTGCAAGTTCACTTAAAGAAATGTTAAAAAATGTAGATGCAACCAAAAAAAAATTAAGTGGTTGGGTAGATAGGAGGCATGCAATTAGGAATTTTTACGTGGATAAGTTATCATATAAATAAGCAAAAGATGAAAAAATTAAAAAATATCATTTGTACTCATTATTCACCAACCCATGCACAAATAAAACCTTGACCTTAATGCCAAGAGGTTTCCTATCCATTGGTGCCACCACCAAGGGATTAGAAACATTTTTTTGGATATGTGGTACATGGTTCTTGACTACCCACCATGCAACAATTGTGAAGTCCCATAATATTTCTTGAGGAAAATCTATTGTGAGTTCATCCTCAAAAAAATCCCCAATTATTTTGTTATGAGGGACTTTCAGGGGAGAGGTGAGGGGTCAACACAAGATAGAATTGGTACATGACAAGATCCTTGGTGGAAAGTCATACAAGAACTTACTAAGCTGTAGGCTCATGAGCACGTCGTTATCCCTTCTATCACAAAGGAGAGTGTTGAGGTAGACACTTTGCAGTCTATCAATTCTTTGACCCAAAGGGTCATTGAGCATGCCAGTCCTGTATTATAGTGCCATCCATGGGAGTCTTCAAGTGGTAGGCTTCCAACCCATTCATTTTAGGTTTTTGGGGTGACTTGTACATATGACCCCACAAAAACTCAAGAGTTTGCTACCATGATACATTTGCAACTACGAAGATGGTGAGGGTAGATGAAATTTTGAATGAGGCTCTTAGCATCGATACTCAGGTAAATGTTAGCATGTTCATTGAATTTAATTTATTAAATTTTATTTTTGAAATGTAATATTAACTAATTTAGTTTTATGATTGTAATAAAATTTTAGGGTTATAGTGTTGATACTAGATACACCGGCCCTATTACTCCACTACATGTATTGTTGGGGTATGTAACTAGTAATTAATTATAAATTTATTACATGTTCAAATAACATTGTTATATGAATGGTATTCTAATATCTAATTTTGGATGTTGAATAGGCTAATATTGAAGGTTTCATGGGAACATCTCCTAGTGCTAGTGGAGTTAGACAAACCTACATGCAAGTAATAGAATAAAAAGTTTAACTAATGAATTGTATTTAGTATATTTGTGTAGTTTGTATTCATATTGTTGATTACCTTGAATTGAACATCTTTCAAACTCAAAGCATTACTTCACATTCTATAACTAATAACAAGATGTTGATAGATGGAAAATTTTCAACTACAATATAGTTTTTTAGAAATTCAACATAAGTATTGATGCAATTACTTCACATAGCATAAGTAATAACCAAGAGAAGTTGCCAATTGGAGCTATCAATTGAATTTTCTTGTAATGGTATTCCATGAGACCACTTTTTTCTAAGGAATCTTTTCAAATAGTTCACTACCTTGTCTATGCTATGGATGCTTGGAAGAAATATATGAAAGAATAGTAGTAAGCAATAACATAGACAAGTCAATGATTTGTTTCAAAAAATGCCTCAATGAAATGTGGTCTCATGGTGATGTCCATTACCATGAGACCCAATTTATTTAAGGCGTTTTTTAAACAGTTCACCGCATTTTCTATGCTACCACATTTTCCATAAATTTCTACCAAAGCATTTTATCAAATAGTTCACTTCCTTGTTGCTATGGTTAAAAGCCTAAAAAAGGGTGCTTTCCAAAAAACTATGGATTCTTGGGAAAAAATCTATCAAAGAATAATAGTAAGCAATAGCACAGAAAAGGTAGTGAGTAGTTTGAAAAAATGCCTCGAAGAAATGTGGTCTCATGGTGATGGAATTCCATTCCATCACCATGATATCACATTTATTAGAGGCATTTTTTCAAACAGCTCACTGTATTTTCTATGCTACCACATTTTCCATACATGTCTACCAAATAATTTTATCAAACAATTCACTTCCTTGATGCTATGGCTAAAAGCATAAAAAAGGTGCTTTCCAACAAACTATGGTTTCTTGGAAAAATAATATATCAAAGAATAATAGTAAGCAATAGCATAGACAAGGAAGTGAGTAATTTGAAAAAAAGCCTCAAAGAAATGTGGTCTCATGGTGATGGAATGGAATTCCATCACCATGAGACCACATTTCTTTGAGGTATTTTTTCAAATAGATCACCAAATTTTCTATGCTACCACATTTTCCATACATGTCTACCAAAGAATTTTATCAAAATACTAATTTCCTTGCTACTATGGCTAAAATCCTAACAAAGATGCTTTCCAAAAAACTATAAACTGTAATAGTAAGAAATAACATAGAAAAGGGAGTGAGTAGTTTGAAAAAATGCCTCAAAAAAATTGGTCTTGTGGTGATGGAATTCCATTCCATCACCATGAGACCACATTTATTTTACACATTTTTCAAAATAGCTCATCACCTTTTCTATGCTAGCACATTTTCCATACATGTCTACCAAATAATTTTATCAAACTACTCACTTCCTTGTTGCTATGGATAAAAGCCTAAAATAGGTGCTTTCCAACAAACTATGGATGCTTGGAAAAAATCTATCAAAGAATAATAGTAAGAAATAGCATAGAAAAGGCAATGAATAGTTTTAAAAACCGTGTCAAAGAAATGTGGTCTCATGGTGATGTAATGTCATTCCGTCACCATGATACTACATTTCCTTGAGGCATTTTTTTCAAATACTCACCGCCTTTTGTATGCTACCACATTTTACATACATGTCTACCAAAGAATTTTATCAAAATACTCACTTCCTTGTTTGTATGGCTAAAAGCCTAAAATAGGAGCTTTCCAACAAACTGTGGATGCTTGGAAAAAATCTAACAAAGCATAATAGTAAGAAATAACATAGACAAGGAAGTGAGTAGTTTGAAAAATTTCCTCAAAGCAATGTGGTCTCATGGTGATGGAATGCCATTCCATCACCATGAGACCACATTTCTTTGAGGCATTTTTTCAAACATCTCACATCCTTTTCTATGCTACCACATTTTCCATACATGTCTATCAAAGCATTTTATCAGACTAATTGAACTTCCTTGTTGCTATGGCTAAAAGCCTAAAAAAGGTGATTTCTAACAAACTATGGATGCTTGGAAAAAATATATCAAAAGCATTATAGTAAGAAATAGCATAGACAAGGCAATGAGAAGTTTGAAAAAAATCCTTGAAGAAATACGGTCTCATGGAGATGGAATAATATTCTATCACCATGAGACAACATTTCTTTGAGGAATTTTTTCAAATAGATCACCACCTTTTCTATGATACCATATTTTCCATACATGTCTACCAAAGAATTCTATCAAACTACTCTCTTCCTTGTTGCTATGGATAAAATCCTAAAATAGGCACTTTTCAACAAACTATGGATGCTTGGAAAAAAATCTATCAAAGCATAATAGTAATTGTAGACACCAAAAATTGGTTTAGGCCTACGAGCACCACTTTCGACATAATTTTCTATTATCCATGGTCATGATTTAATAATGTTTATTATTTAATTAACTTTCTAACACATATTTCCTCTATAAATTAAATACTCCTTTTTAATTAATTCATTAATTCATAAATAACCTTTATTCAACCTTGATTAATTAAATAAGTCATAATTATTTAATTATGTCGCTAACTAATTTATTCTTCCTTCTTAAATAAATAATTTATTATTTAATTACCCACCCCCTTTATCATATGTCAACTATAATTAAATATCTTTATTTAATTAATCATTTAATCCTTTTCAAAAGTCAATTAAATAAATTATCTTTATTTCTTTAATTAAAGTCTCTTATTGTCAAATGTTGAATTAAATTAACATTTAATTCATATTTATTAATTATTTATGTCACATTCTTCCATCACTCAGTTATCTAATCATCCACTCACCTTCTGACTCAAGATCTATTTTTAGTTCTTCAGTTATCTCCGGATTCAACATCTTGTTATCTCTGCAAGAGGACTCTTTACCACAACCAGTCAGATAACTAGTTCCAACTCATATGCATGATGTGTTTACTAATTAAATATCTTTATTTAATTAATTAACTCATGTTTGCATTCAAATGCATTTTTCTTCAATTTCTAACTTTGTCTTTGACATTCAAAGTCTATTTCTTCTATTTTCAAAGACTCTTAACTGAAGATTAAAATCTTGAACTCATGTTCTAACTTAATCCGTATCTTGCAATCTTTTTTGACTCATGTTCTATCTGAGAAAAAACTCACATCGCATGGCATTCATCAATCTCATCTGTCGATCTCTCTTTCAATCTAAGCCAATCATTCGAAAACCCAAAATCTATAAAATGGCCTATCATTATCATTATTCCTCCTCTCGAAATCATACACTTTTGAGAAGAAACTTATCTTCGATATTTTTCTTAGACATTCAACGAAGTTATGCTTGCATTCAAACATAGAAATCTAAGGGCAAGAATATTGAAAAGGAAAAATGGAGAAGATAAATCAAGATAATTCGAAGGAGTGAATGCATATTCGGTGAGAGCTTTCCATTAATTTGTTTAGTTTATTATGTTTACTTATTCGTTCTTTGTTGTTTGATTTAGATTAATATTGGTTAGATTAAGATTAAAATTGTTTATTCTAGTTTTCAAATACCTCTAATCCAGACTTTAATTCTATCTTACATTTGGTGAACCCGACGTGAACATGCTTCAAAATTCGCACATCTTTTCGTCTTTCCATTTTTCTCTTTTTTTGCAGGTTTTCATACGACACACTGCATTTGTTTAGAAAACCAACACATCATTATCCATGAGTCATATTTGCTAAAAACAGAGATGCATTTGTCAATTCGAACCGCATCCGCGAAACTCTGAGCTGCATCCACCTGTCAACAATTCCAGAACCACATCCGCCTATCAACGTCGAACCGCATATGTGGCTCCCAAAGCCACATTTGGCTAGTAAATATTTTTCACTTTTTAATTGATTTTTTGTACATCCATATTTTTGTTTTCGCTTTTTTAGGTTGTTTTGATTTTCACCAATGTTTGTTTACAGTTGTGTTAAGGTGGAATAATGTAGTGTTTGCAGGACTAAGCATAGAAGACAATTAAAAACCAAAGACAATTTTTTGCAGGAAGAAATCCGAAGACAAGAACAATGAACTACTCATAAATTTTCATGCAGGACCTGATGCCTTTGTGTTTATTTATTTAAAAATATTTTTGTTTGGTAGATAGATAACTATCATGTGGATTTAAAGTAACTTTCTGATTGGTAGATAGATAATTGTTATTTGGATTAAAAATAATCATTGTCTTCTTTGTCTGGTGCATTGCACATATTTGTCACCCTTATGATTTAGTATATCGAAGTATCCTCTCCCCTTGTGTAGTCATGTGATCCTAGGTGTAAGAGAAATGGTTACTGACTCTAGAAATTGGGCCTATCTTGGTGGGAAAAAGTACTCACCCCAAGATGACTCAGACCAGTAACACGCTAAAGCCATGCAACTTCCACCCAGTATATAAAAATGGATTTTTGGAGAAAGCCCAGAAATCACACTCACTATTCTGACAAGATGGACATAAATGGACTCTCACCGATGTTGGATAGTGCCCCATGAATGGAATGCCCTTATTAAACACCTTGTTGTAGAATTACCAAAATCCTACCTACTTGTTGGCATAGTAGGGTTGGCCCTATGAAGCCATCTTACATTCTTACCATTTATGTGTGGAAATGAAATGTATGCCATGGGATTTTCATGGGTACAATAGCTTGGCTGCCCCGTATAAGTGAGTGTCATGGAGTGGAGCCAGTGGGGTCAAGCTACTAGTCATTCACCATAAATATGCGTAGCTAGAGAAATCCAAGTAAGAACTCAACAAGTATTGTCCAAAAAACCTAGGTTGTAAATGTTTTTCAAGTCTTAAAAAGTATTTCATCACAAACTAAAAATACATTGATTGTGTTTATTTTCTATTGTATTCACCAAAATCTTGATCAACAAACGAATTCATTCAAAAAAACTTTCGGGAAAATTTCAATTGTCAAAAATTGAGTCACAATTGTTAGTTTAAACATCGCATCCATCTTAGCGAGTCGCCTCTGTTAGGGGAAAATCCACATGTGTCTGTCAAAAAGGTCATCATTCAGAGTCTGGATATTACGAGCCACAACTGTCATATTTTGAGTCGTAGGTGTGCATGCAAATTGCATCTATCAATTTTTGAGCCGCAAGTGTCTGTCAAAAAATTTAGGTTTATAGAGTCCAGAATTAGAACCGCATGTATATTGGTAAACAACATTTGTGATAGTAAAAAATGCAACTATCAGAAACATCGCATGCACAGTCAAAAACCGCATCTATCAACATTTGAACCGCAATTGTTAGGTGAACCGCATTTTCCTGCCAACACAAAACATCAAAAATCACAAACTGAGTCAGAAACATCATTGTCACTACTTGCTTCTGGTTCTTAAAATCAACCTTGGACAAAAACTGTTAAATTTTGCTCAAAAACATTGCATCACTAGGTGTCATATACATCTTAGTCACAGTAAACATCTTAGTCATAGTCATCCTAAGTTGCATGCATATAGATACTTCCTAGAAAATTGCATATCACAAAATAGAGATAACTTTCCTCATCATTGGATACATTCATGTTCCGATTTTTCACAAGTCATTGAACCTAGTCACTTAGTCCTATTTGTGAATCTTTTCAGCTCAACAGCCTACTTTGGGAGATTCACCTTGTCAACTGTCCTTGTCCTACAATCAGGTTCATTGGTCAAACACAAATCCTTGCATGCATTTATTCCATAGGTGGTAGGTTATACCCATCTTAGACTCATTTATCATCATAGTCTACTCGAGATTTTGTATATTTTCCATCCTATCATACGTCATCTTAGTATATGTCATTTTAGAAATCACTTTTACCAACATCCTTTAGTGTTAGAAAATCTAAAAACATAGAAATAGGACATCAGTTTTTAGACGTAGTCTGCATTACCCCATTTTGAGCAAAATTTTCATGGTCAAAACAAGGTCTCAAAAGAAACAAAAATCAATGTCAGACCCCAACGAATTCATCAATCCATTCAGAAATAAACCATTAGGTAAACAAAGACCACATAAACCTTTGCTTGAGAAACATGTCACTAGGGACACACATGGCCAAATTTACATTGAAGACATAGATGATGTCATACAAGATCCTAAGTTTGCATCCTTCATGGATGAGTGTTTGGAAAATGATCCCCAATGATATCTAGCAAAGTTGCTAGTAGAAGGTGCCACACTACCACCAGGATTTGATATTCATACTTTGAAAACATAGTCTACTCAACCAACACAAACTGTGACATCAAGTGTTTCAATTCCCCAAATCACCACAGCAATACCAACCAGCATACCAACTCAAACATCGTCAATTGTAAACACCACCCCTTTCAATATAACACAAGGTTTACAATTTACTGCAGGAGCAAGTTCATCAAACCCCTTTGGCACCAACACAACTGGTAAGAGATCCAAAGTTGGCATGAACATACCTATACCAAATCACACCATATAGATAGGAAACATCCCTATACCAAATCAAAACATTCAAATTGGGAACAATCCTATAGAAAATTAGAATATACACACAAGATATATTCCTCTACCAAGTCAGAATATTCAAACAGGAAATATCCCCACTCCAAATCAAAACATTCTAACAAGATACATTCCCTTGCCAAATCACAACCCATCACATAACATGGCATTTCAAAATACCTACATTGATCCAAACAATGCCAACAACATGTGATTGACACAAGTAGATGTCCTCCAAAACCAAATGCAAACTCTTCAACAACAAATGGACAACATGTCTATGTCTGGCAAATGAACTATCTCAGTGCAAGACCTATGTCCATGTCTATTTGAAAAAGCACTCTATATGACGCCTTTCCCCCATGGATACATTTTACCAGATTTTCCAAAGTATAATGGGAGAAAGAATCCTTTGGAACACATTAGAGAATTCTCGACAGGATGCATGGACATATTGTATGACCCCACATACTTGATGTGACTATTTCCACAAACCCTTATAGGGATAGCGTTGGAATGGTTTTCTAAATTGCCATATGGTATATGATCCTGGGGTGAATTAGCTGACAATTTTGTCGAACATTTTTCCTTTAACATAGATAATGAAGTAGCCATAGCAATCTTGTGCCACATGACACAAGAAGATGGAAAAAATTTCACCACTTTCTTTGAGAGATGGAGAAGTCTAGCTAGCTAATGTCTAGTTAAAATACCCAAAAAATAAAAGGTCACAATATTTCTTGAAAACATCAATCTAAAACTAAGAGGTGACTTATGGGTACACTGTTGCAATTGATTCCTAGACTTGATACAAAAGGGGATCATCCTAGAAAAGGGCCTTATTGACAAAGGCAAAATAAAAGTACTAGGCAGAAGCCCAATTGTCTAACATCCAAACGCACCAAATGATAGAAGCAAATTTTGGTCTAGAAAAAATAATGTCATGAATGACGACATTGTTGATGCTAAACACATACATATGAGACCAGTTATCACACTTATAGGATACAACCAAAATGAAGACATGATGAACAGTCCAGATCAAATGGCTAATTATATCCAAAATTCACAACAAAGACCCCAAAGGAGATTTCCTACATGTGAATTTACACCTTTAGGACAATCAATCGAGGTATTTTTCACATAATTGTTCAAACATAATCTCATCAAACCTTTGGAACCAAGAGAGTATGATCTTGGATAGTTCAAACCTTCATGGTGGGACAAAAAATGCTTTTTGTGACTATTATCGAACGAAAGGGCACAACCTACAACAATTTCACCAACTAAAGAATATCATCCAAGACTTTGTTGAAAACGAATCCATAGAGGTAAATGGGAAGAAAAATACTAAGAATAGTGATCATAAGGTCTTCACAGACCCATTACATGACCATACAAAAGGAAATGCCTGTAGTTTGGGAACCAAGAACAATCCCTCTGACAATTACGCCAACTCCAAGTATGACTATGGAAAAGGAAAGATCATATATAGCCTCTAAGCTACAAATGAACATCTTGATACTGTCATCATTAAGAAGCATCTAGAATGTAATGTGAACACATGCAGAACTAAAATAACTATTCCAAGTCCTTCTTTTGAGCCACCTACATAGAGGTCCAAGTTTAGATACAATCTCCTCGATCAATTGAGAAAAACCCCTGCACAAATATCTATCTTGGAAGTATTGAATTTGTCACTAGAACATCGAGCCATACTTGACAAATAATTGCAAAAAATCACTATTCTGACGAACTAAGATGTCAATCGATTCAAAGAAACGGTGGGATATTTGATCAAATTGCATCATGCCACATTTTCCCAACAAGATTACTCAACTGAAAAGTCTGATCATAATGACCCATTACATCTTGATGTCCTAGTCCATCAAACGAAAGTCAAACAAGTCTTGGTAGATGGAGGAGCAGGTTTGAACCTGTGTACCCTAAAATTGGTTAAGGCATTAGGATTCTCAAAAGACTGCATTGACACTTCTAAGAGTATAGTCATCAATGCTTATGATGATGAGGAAAGGTCATCCAAAGGAGTTGTCACACTCCCTATTAGAATTGGCCCAACAATTATGAACACCAGCTTCCAAGTCTTGGATCTCACCCTTCCATACAACTTGTTGTTAGGTAAACCTTGGATACATGCAATGAAAGCCGCACCTTCAACATATCACCAATGTCTCAAATTCCCTTATAATGGCACCGAGATCACGATTGATGGTGATCTAGATCCTTTTCAATATTGTACAAGCCTAAAGGAAATTCCACAACGACAAGTACTAGTTAACTAAGAAGCTTCTTCATCCACATTATCCCTATACGTTGACCCATCACATCTTACCAAGTCCATTTCATTCAAACCACCATCAAACACTCCTAAGGTTGAGATCCAAGACAAGGGTTGTGGCGAATATCACATAAAGGCATCATACTGTGTTAGTCAATTGATTCCACCTAAGGCATATGGCTTGCCCATGGCAGATAGAAGACAGCCAGTAGTCACATTCCATGTTCCCCCTACAATGACATTGACCAAATGGGGAGAGTTAAGTGAAGAAATTGTGGGCCATGGTGATATTACCTCCTAGTTGTATCAAGAAGACAATGAATACCCCCCACTGTCTATTCAAATAGCTAAAGACCAGTATGGAAAAGGCTTTAAGATAATGCAAAATGAAGGCTATGATGGGCACATTGGGTTAGGTCTACACCAAAATGGAAGGATGGAACCGATTACTATCCCACCATGACCGAGATACCTAGGGATAGGGTGTCAAACACTTAGAATTGGGTTTCTTGGTACTTCATCACCATTTCAAAAGGAAGTGAGTGCTTGTGTAGACATCAAAATATCTCATGAACCACTTCCCCCATTTTACAACAAACCTCCAGTTTACAATGAATCCCCTTACTCAAGCGATTGTGAATGGGATTCCCTTTCATCTACTAGTACCATGAACATAGATGATCTATTTAGAGAATTGGACATAATGATAAAAACTGTACCAAAACCATCTAGTCCTCATCCTAGGAAACACCTGTCCAAAGAAGAATGACAAAATATCTATTATTGGGAAACCCTTGATCATGCATCTTGGGCACCTAAAAAACCATATTCTGACAATTCCACCCTTACTATAGTCCCACATCAGAGTATACCTACCCCTAGGAAGAAGAAAAAGAAGGAGTTAGTCCAAAACTTTTGTGACCATGTCAACCATTCTATACTCACGTTGTCACCAACTACCTTTAAAAACTCTGATGATGACATGCCCCTTATACATCCCAAACTTATTGATTGGGATCAACAAGGTACACCTATCATAGATACATTCGAGAATGATGAAGCAATTGTTGAGTTCATGGAGCTTAGAGAAGGCATACCAAGAGGGGATCATAAAGTTGGTTTTTCCATAGACTTGGATGATAAAGCATATTTTGGGGAGTCTATTTACACCTCTAGTCACAAAAATGAGGATAAAAAGAAAAAATACAATGAAAAGAAAAATGATGAGTCCCTAGGTGAAAACCGAAAGGCGCCTTTGGATGAAGAAAAAGTCAAAATAAAGGACGTATCCAAGGGCGAAAACCTGTCAGAGGAACCCAAGGATAAAGGTTTAAATATTCTCCCCATTGTATAGGAAAATTCACCGATGCTAGTAGAAGAATCTGTTGAAGTCAACATAGGTACATAAGAGAATCCTCGGAAGGTATATTTCACAGCTTCTTTAACAGAGACAGAAAAACTTGAGTTTAAGGACTTCTTCACAAAGAGACAGATAAAATTTGCATGGTCATATTCTAACATGCATGGGCTAGATCCAGACCTAATATTTTGCCATTTACCACTACAACTAGGTATTAAGCTAGTCAAACAGAAGTTGAGGAAAATGCATTCGCAAATTTCTCTATTGTTCAAGGTAGAACTTAAGAAACTCTTGGATGTAGGATTCATAAGGATGATAAACTATGCAGATTGGATATCAAATCTTGTACCAGTGACTAAACCAATTTGGGGAATTCGCATTTGCACAGACTTTAGAGACATCAATAAGGCATTCTCTAAGGATGACTTCCCTTTGTTTAACATCGACATGATAGTAGATATTACAGCAAGATACGAGATGCTATCCCTCATGGATGGTTTCTCTAGATATAACCAAATTAAAATAGTAGCTAAAGACCAACACAAGACAAATTTCACATATCTATGGGGCACATACTATCAGAATGTTATGTCGTTTGGCCTTAAGAATGCAGGAGCTACCTATCAACGGGAAATGACTATTATTTTCCATGACTTTGTACATACTCTCATGGAAGATTATGTAGATGAAATTATAGCTAAATCAGAAACAAGGGAAGATCATTTGAAGGTTTTAGACAAGATATTCCAGAGGCTAGAGAATCACAATGTTAGGCTAAATCCGAAGAAGTGTGTCTTTGGAGTGAAATTAGGAAAACTGTTAGGGTATATCATCTCTTGAAGAGGTATTGAAGTAGATCCAAAGAAGGTAAAAGCTATCATAGAAATGCCTCCTCTAGTCAACATTGGTCAGCTCAAAACCCTACAGGGGAGATTATAGTCAATTAGGAATTTCATAGTACAACTGGCAGATAAAATACACCTGTTTCAACATCTACTCAAAAGAGGAGTACCATTTGTGTGGACACCTAAGTGTCAGGAAGCCTTCCAACAACTCAAGGAATATTTTCTCACTCCACTAGTCTTAATGCCACCTATAGAGGGAAAACCATTGATACTAGATATTTCAGCAACTCAGTCGGTATTAGGGGCTCTTCTCACACAACACGGTGATTAAGGTAATGAGAGAGAAATCTATTGCATCAGTCATACCTTAGTGGGATATGAATTAAATTACAACAACATATAAATTTCCTATCTTGCAGTAGTCTTTTCTACCCAAAAACTTCAACACTATATGCTCAATTGACAAACAATGTTAATTGCAAATATTGATCCACTCAAATACCTCCTAAGTAAGGCACCATTAACAAGTCGATTGGCTAAATGGGTTATGCTACTTTGCGAGTATGACATC
Organism: Sequoiadendron giganteum; assembly: GCA_007115665.2. Lineage (NCBI taxonomy): Eukaryota > Viridiplantae > Streptophyta > Pinopsida > Cupressales > Cupressaceae > Sequoiadendron > Sequoiadendron giganteum. Next base: position 97,380,402 of record CM021110.1, on the reverse strand, counting down.
CAATATGTCAAGAGGAAGGCTATGAAAGGACAGGTGATTGTAGATCAGTTAGTTGATGCACCTATGAAGGAAGACCATCCTTGAGTGGCAGATTTTCTTGATGAATTTCTCTTCAACGTTGACATTAAAACCAATTGGAAACTATACTTTGATGGGTCACATACAAATTGTGGTTTAGGAGCTGGTATCTTATTTGTTACACCTTAAGGGGATACCATTCCTAAATCATTCAAGATTTCTTTCCCTTGCACCAACAACATAGCAGAGTATGAAGCCTTAGTGATAGGATTAAAAATGGCTGCACAATCAAATATTAAGAGCCTACATGTTTTAGGCGACTCTCGACTGGTAATCCGGAAAGTAAATGATGATTAGGAGACTAAGGATGAGAAGCTTGCACCTTACAAGCATATGGCTAATAAGTTCAAGTAGTATTTCAATGACATTTCTTTTCAACAAATACCACATATCCAAAATAGAGTTGTAGATGCTATGGAAACCATGGGTTCCTTGTTGGATATTCTGAGTAACGTGCCTAAGTTCGAGTTTCTGGTTGAACAGTTGTTGGTCCCCACCTATGATGTCCCTAATACTATGATGGTGTGTACCATTATTGGTCCTATGTCTCCTTGGTATTAAGACATATTCGACTATCTCACAAACCAAACCTTTCCTCCAGACTTGTCTAATAACCAATGCCGAACCTTCATCTGTAAGTCAGCTAAGTACACCATCATCGGAGAAACCCTATATAGAAGTACCTTAGATAACACCCTAATGATATGTCTTTGTGCTGAGGAAGCATAAACAACTTTGAGAGCGGTGCACGAGGGTATATGTGGATCTCATTCGAGTGGTCCTACTCTAGCCCATAAGATTATGAGACTAGGTTATTATTGGCCTACAATGGAGAAAGACTCATTCATCTTTGTAAAGAAATGTAGACAGTGTCAGATACATGGATATTTTATAAGAGAACCAACATAGGAGCTACATCTGATTACATCACGATGGCCCTTTGCCCAATGGGGACTTGACCTCATAGGTAAGGTACACCCTCCATCATCCAACGGCCATAAATTCATCATAACCACCACCGAATACTTCACCAAATGGATTGAATCTATTCCCATGACCTACATCACCAACACACAAATATCTAAGTTTATCCTAAGCTATCATTTGTTGGTATGGTGTACCCCAATCCATAGTCATAGAAAATGGCCACCAATTCAAGAACTAAGAAGTACGCCATTTATGTGAAGAGTTCCATATCAAACATCATTTCTCCACCCCATATTACGCACAAGGTAATGGCCAAGCCGAGGCATCTAATAAAACCATTGTTAGAATCCTGAAAAAGACTGTCAATGATGCTCATCATGACTGGCACCTATGGTTAAATCCTACCTTATGGGCTTACCACACAAGAATCCGTACTCCCACTGGCGCCACTTCATATTCCCTCGTATTCGGATCTGAAGCTATCTCACCTATTGAGGTTGAAATACCTTCCCTGAGGGTATCCTTGAAGGGTCACATTGACGATGAATAATACCGTGTATCTAGGTTACAAGAGTTGGAATTACTGGATGAATGAAGACATAAACCATTAGATCATTTTCAAGCATATCAAAATCATCTTCGTTGTAGCTACAATAGGAAGGTTCTCAATAGACACTTTGACATTGGTGATCTAGTACTAATGGAGAATCCTAAGAATCAAGCTAAATGAGAAAAACCAGGTAAGTTTGAACCTAACTAGTTGGGGCTTTATATTGTCATAGAAGCCTTTGGATCAGGAGCGTACCAACTCTCTACTCCTGAAGGAGAGCCTATTTTTTCACCTATCATCAGTCTCCATCTAAAGAGGTTTTATGCTTATCTTCTGAGAATCTGTGTTTTAATCTAGAAAATAAAATAAAAAAGTGAAAAAACAAAAAAATGGTTACCTTGATGAAAACCTAGCAAACAGGTGTCTTTGTAACACCAAAAAAAATTAAAAATTAGAAAATCAAAAAAGTAAAGAGAAATAAATCCGTCCAATAGTGAAAACCACTTCGGTGGTGCTATGGATAAGTACAATGGTGAAAACCTGGCAAACAGGCGCCATGTGTAGTCAAGCTCACTCTTTCGTCTACCATCATTCTATTCAGAATTTTTCACTATCTCTCATAATAAATGGTTGTCTTATCCATTCCTTGGAACAATTGACATCTAACGTCCATTCCATCACATTACCCACTCCATATTGCAAGTCTTTTTCCTGACTGGGGGAAAATCCTTGTTTTGTGCCCTGACACCTTGTGCATAATGTCACACCATCGAAAACGTCCTGAAAAATCCCAAAAACATTAGAAAAAAACAAGAATCCTAAAAAATCAAAACATGTCATAAAATACCAAAAATAGAGTCAAGTTAGTCATGTTCAGTCAGTCATAGTCGAACTACATTGCCTTTCCGACTGGGAAATAGGCAAGGCCATCAATCAATGTGCCCCCAAGGCATTAGGTTTGTCAATCGAGGTTTGTCATGTATCATACACATTTAAATCATGACTCTTTGTACATTCAAAGTCATTGGTCATGTCGAACTATGAGGTCTATGCATGTACAACATAGGCAAGTCTAATCAATTGATGAGCTCTTGAGACCACACTAGGTCAATCCAATAGGGTTCATTCACAATCACTATCACACAAGTTGCATATCATAGTTTAGGGTATAATTTCATGTAATACATTGTCTATACACACACTTTTTATCAGTCAAGGAATCAAAACAAGGCATGCATAAATAAGGAAAAACATCGCAAACAGTCATCAAGTCAATATCAAACACATTGTCAAAGCGATCAACCTATGTCTTAAGCAAGATATGTCTTTCTTGTCAACAAACATCGTCAAATTGTTAGAGTCTCATGTGGCTTGTCACTTCAACGTCATTAGGCTCCAACGTCTTATACAACACGTGTCTTTCTGAAACCAGGCTTTGTCATGCCTTATACAAATAGTCACTTGGTCGAAACCAGACTCAACGTCTTATGCGGTATGTGTCATCTCTCACATTACGCTATATCAAACATCAACAATCAAACAATCCCACGAGATCAAGTTTTGGCGAATACTTTTATTTGGATTTATGATTTTATATCTTATTTTGTCTTATCTTTTATCGATTTGTGAACTTAGTCTGGTTACTAGCTTTCTCAAGGATGTCCCTTGAAGGATTTAGAGAAGCAAGGATGTCTCAGGATTATTTTTCTTTGGCTGTTGTCTGTCAACTATCTTTTTAACATTGGTTTTTGAGTCATGTTACTAGTTTTCTCAATGATGTCTCATGACCCATCTTTTATTTGTCTGTTGTCTGTGGTTTGTCTCAACAAAATGACTGGGGCAATTCTGTCCTTAGTATGAGTTAAGACACTCCTTGTTTGCGACTGTCCATTTTTCATAGATGGATGACTTTGTACACTATGGTCTATCTCATATCATAGTGTGTACTATCCATTTGTGTCATGTCCAACCCAATGATGATAACAAGAAAGCATAGCATATTTGGCAATATATCGAAGATTATATGTTTTTTCTCAATCAATCAAACTTAATTATTTCCTACTAACATTCTGAAATCATCCATGCTAGCATTTCTTCTTTTCTATATCTTCACCACCATTATCTATCCATTTCAAGAGCACACCCATGTTCTTTGAACCCACGTATCCTCTCGAGGGGGCATACCACTACCTCCTTTTCGTCATTCTTCCTTTCACTAGGGCATATCTTTGACATGACGTTGAAACAACATTGTATCAAAGAGGGGCAAACTGTAGACACCGAAAATTGTTCTAGGCCTATGAGCACCACTTTCGACATAATTTTCTATTATCCGTGGTCATGATTTAATAATTTTTATTATTTAATTACCTTTCTAACACATATTTCCTCTATTAATTAAATACTCCTTTTTAATTAATTCATTAATTCATAAATAACCTTTATTCAACTTTGATTAATAAAATAAGTCATAATTATTTAATTATGTCGCTAACTAATTTATTCTTCCTTCTTAATTAAATAATTTATTATTTAATTAACCACCCCCTTTATCATATGTCAACTATAATTAAATATATTTATTTAATTATTCATTTAATCCTTTTCAAAAGTCAATTAAATATATTATCTTTATTTATTTAATTAAAGTCTCTTATTGTCGAATTTTGAATTAAATTAACATTTAATTCATATTTATTAATTATTTATGTCACATTCTTTTGTCAATCAGTTATCTGATCATTCACTCACCTTCTGACTCAAGATCTATTTTTAGTTCTCCAGTTATCTTCGGATTCAACATTTGGTTATCTCTGCGAGAGGACTCTTTGCCACAACTAGTCAGTTAACTAGTTCCAACTCATATGCATGATGTGTTTATTAATTAATTAACTCATGTTTGCATTGGAGTGCATTATTCTTCAACTTCTAACTTTGTCTTTGACATTCAAAGTCTATTTCTTCTATTTTTGAAGACTCTTAACTGAAGATTAAATTCTTGAACTTGTGTTCTAACTCACGTTCTAATTTAATCTGTATCCTGCAGTCTTTTCTAACTCATGTTCTAACTCACATTCTATCTAAGATAGAAGTCACATCTCATGGAATTCATCAATCTCATTCGTCGATCTCTCTTTCAATATGAGCTGATCGTTTGAAAACCAAAAATCTATAAAATTACCTGTCATTATCATTATTCCTCCTCCCGAAATCATACACTTTTGAGAAGAAACTTATCTTCGATATTTTTCTTAAACATTCGACGAAGTTATGCTTGCATTCAAACACATAAATTTGAGGGCAAGAATACTGAAAAGGAAAAATGGAGAAGAGCAATCAAGATAATTCGAAGGAGTGAATGCATATTCGGTGAGAGCTTTCCATTAATTTTTTTAGTTTATTATGTTTACTTATTCATTCTTTGTTGTTTGATTTAGATTAATATTGGTTAGATTAAGATTTACATTGTTTATTCTAGTTTGCAGATACTTCTAATATAGATTTTAATTCTATCTTATAGTAATCAATATCATTGTCAAGGTAGTGAGTAGTTTGAAAACATTCCTTGAAGAAATGTGGTCTCATGGCAATGTAATTCCATTCCATCACCATGAGACCACATTTCTTTGAGTAATTTTTTCAAACAACTCATTGCCTGAAGAATAGAAACCAATCCTTTAGCCAAATTTCCCCAACAAATTATTTTCAAGGTCCTCATCCTCATCCTCAATTTTCTAATCGATGGAACCTTCCATCTTTTATTCCACTTGTTCATATCCCCACCCCTCCCTCTTCATGTCATGATCGCCCTCCATCTCATAACCAAGACCACACTCTAAAATCCACCCCATCCCAACATAATACCATAGAGAAGGAAATGATTTGTTTGAAAAAATGCCTCAAAGAAATGTGGTCTCATGGTGATGGAATTCCATCACCATGAGACCACATTTCTTTGAGGAATTTTTTTCAAACAACTCATTGCCTTCTCCATGCTACCATAGTTTTTATACATGTCCACCAATGCATTTTATCAAATGGTTCACCACCTTGCTTCTATAGATAAAAGCCTAAAATAGGTGATTTTGAACAAGCTAGGATAGAGAAAATAGTAAGCATGATATTCAAAAATATATAGTTCAATACGTTCTCAAAAAAAATTTCATGATCTCATATATTATAAGCCATGATTTCCATCATTATTGTAGTTTTTGTGATTGAATAATTTGTTGTTTTATTTTCAAATATTGGAAGCGGATACACATCCAAATGTTCATAGGGCTATGGAGATTGGTGTTTCTTCTTTTATAGACTCCTCGATGCCTCTCACAAAGGTGTGAGGTAGATTACTAAATTTAAATTTAATTTCATTGTTATAGTTGTTAGTTAGTGAAAAATAAAACCAGTATTGATTCGTAGTTTAATTTCTCTTTGGATGGTTTCTACAGGGATTCAACATACCATAACATGGGCACTTGAATATTTCCCTTGAGGAGAGTGATCATCAAATGGAAATAAGTGATTATTTTGTTAAATATATCATATTTTATAATGTAATTTATATATATTAATGCATTTACTTGTTATTGTAATAGATAAGGCTTGACCAAGAACTAAACCCTAGGAGGAGCACCAGGAGAAATCTTCAACCTCAGAATAAATGAGTGACAAATCTATCACCATCTGATCAACATGCAAAGGACAAGAGTTTATTTCGAGAGCATGGATATCAATGAGTTTTAATTCTATAACCCTTTGTTGTATGCCTATATGGAATTTGTGTACATATTTTGAATTGCATATATTTGAAATTGTATACTTATATAGTATTCTCGTAAGCCTATATGGATTTTTTTATATATTTTATAGTTAAATCAATATATATTGATGTATGCCTACATAACTATTTGGTTAATACAAATTTTTTATCGATGCTGTCCATATTTGCATTATAAATCCACAATTCAATAGATATGAGTTACATGTATTCAAGTGTATATTTTACAACTTACGTGTATTCCAATGTATACTTTGTGACTTGTTTTCATGTGTATTCCTTGTATTCATGCATATAATTTGTAGTAGTGTGTATACTATGTATTCATGTGTATACTTCAAGGCTTACATGTATTTGATTACTTATGCTTCACTTAGTCACATGTATGATTGACTTATTCATGTTTATACTTATTAATTGGTTAGCCCTAGCATTGCTCATTGTTTTCCTTCATGGTTTGTCTTGAATATTTATTGATTGATTCTAAACAACTTTATTATTTGACGCTAAACAAATTTAATATTTCTAGGAATACTAGTAGAGTTACAAACTATAAAATTGCACAAATTGAAAAGAAAATATTAATTGTAAATAAATGTACTGATTATTAAATTGATAATTTCTTAAGAATGAGTATAATACATATAACAAGAGATGAGCCTTCTAGAATGGAAACTACCAACTAGAAAATAGGAATGCAACTCCATGCAAGATTGTGCAACTAAGAAATCATTATCCTAAAAATCTAACAACTTGCAAACATTTCTAAAGGAATATTTTAGGCATAATATTCTACACTAATATTTTCATAATCAATGGCTTATTTCCATGCTCTCTCCCCAAATGTCAACCAAAATTTGTCAAGAAACCCCTTTAATATATTTCTATATCCATTGAATTGATGGATATAAATCTACCCAAAGCATTCTCAATACTTTGAAAGTAGTAATCCACCCAAAATTGAAATAGGAGATCAAGAAAATGAGCCCGCATAGGCATAACTAAATAAAGAACAATTCACCCTTCACATCTTGCTGAAACCATTTATAAAATTAGAAGATCTTAAAGATAAAGAAGAATTGTGATCTATATAATATAGAATTAGTACCCACTTTGATCACTACAAAATTTTCAACCATGGGCTTATCATGCTTTTTCAAATTTGGTAAGAAAGCTTACTTAATATCTTTGAGTAATTTATTTTCTAGTGCTCCCTTGTTCTCATATATCTCAATTCAGTTTAATTCAGAGAGTTCCTTGAAATGATTTATCTAAAAGAAAAAAAACACGTTTTCAATTAGTATTCCATGAGATGCTTCATAAAAAAATTCCAATCTATTTAATATTTTGATTGGAACAAATCAATTGAGAAAATGATACATAATGCTTAAAACACTTTCAAAACATAATATTCATAGTAGATCATAAGGGATACTATCTCAGACAAGTCTCAACTGTCATGTGAATGTTTCTCTTTTAGATTGTTTTGCATGCCATCATAAGTGATCGAGCCAGTTGAACATAGCTCAAAGTGATCCAACATGTTTGGGTGTGAAAGATGATCATGCCTAGTGTAAAAATACCTATCGAAATGTATTGAAATAGTTTTTTTGGTCACATGAGTTGTAGAACGAAAGTTTCACCACTTTGAAACTTTACACTGCTTGCATTTGACACATTTTCCATCAAGTGAAAATTGGAAACCATGGGAAAATGACTCTGATATAACAAAAATTGAGAGAGGTTATTGTAGAGGGTCCCAACACAATATCGTAGGCTTAGATGAAGAGTTTGTAAGCATCATGGTTTTTGAGTAACAGGATGTCAAATATTGTTTCCCTTTTGCAATTTGGACCCTTAAGGGATCAAGCCAATTGAACGTAGCTCAAAGTGATTCAGAATGTTTGGGTGCAAAAGAGGACCATTCCTAGCATAAACATACCCATCCATATGCATTGGAACAATTTTTTTGGTCACATGATTTTTAGAAAAAAATTTGCACCACTTTGCAACTTTACACTACTTCCATTTGACACTTTTTCCATTGAGTGAAAACTAGACACCTGAGGAAAATGATTCCAAGATAATACAAACCAAGAGAGGTTATTGTAGAGGTACCCAACATGATCCTATAGGATTAGATAGAGATTCATAAGCATCATGGTTTTTGAGTAACATGTCATCAAAGATTGCTTCCCTTTTGCAATTTGGACCCTCAAGGGATCGAGACAGTTAAATGTAGCTCAGAGTGATTCAGTGTGTTTGGGTGTGAAAGAGAACCATTCTTAGTGTAAACATGCCCATCCAGATGCATTGTAATAGTTCGTTTGGTCACACGAGTTGTAGAATGAAAGTTGAACCACTTTGCAACTTTACACATCTTGCATTGGACACTTTTTCCATCAAGTGAAAACTGGATACCATGGGAAAATGACTTTGATATAACAAAAAAAAAGAGAGGTGATTGTAGAGGGGCCCAAGATTATCTCATATGCTCAGACGAAGAGTTTGTAAGCATTATGGTTTATGAGTAACAAGCTGCTAAAGATTAATTCCCTTTTGTAATTTGGATGCTTAAGGGATCAAGTCAATTGAACATAGCTCAAAGTGATTCGTCATGTTTGGGTGTGAAAGAGGGCCATTACTAGCGTAAAAGTACCCATCCAAATGCATTGGAACTATTTTTTTAGTCACACGAATTGCAGAACAAAAGTTGCACCACTTTGCAACTTTACATTGCTTGCATTTGACACTTTTTCCATCAAGTGAAAATTGGACACCACGGGAAAACAACTCCGAGATAATAAAAATAAAGAGAGGTTATTGTAGAGGGGCCAAACAAAATCCCATAGGATCAGATAGAGAGTTTGTAACCATCATTTTTTCCAAGTAATAGTCCTTCAAAGATTGCTGCCATGTTGTAAATTGGACTCTTTAGGGATCGAGCCAGTTGAACATAACTCAGAGTGATTTTGCATGTTTAGGTGCAAAATAGGACCATGCCTAGTGTAAAAATACCCATACAAACATGTTGGAATTTTTTTTTCATCCTATCAATTGCAAAACAAACTTTGCACCACTTTGCAAGTTTACACAACTTGCATTTGCCACTTTTTCCATCAAGTGAAAATTGGACACCACAAGAAAATGACTATGAGATAACAAAAACTGGCAGAGGTTATTATAGAGGGGCCCTACTTGATCCTAATTCCTCAGAAAAAATTTCTATAATTGACATGATCTCCGAGTAAGAGGCCGTCAAATATTGTTTCCCTTTTGTAATTTTGATTGTTAAGGGATTACACTGCATGAATTAGAAATGTTTGAGGGTAGTAATAAATTTAAAAATTTGAGTAAATATCATTACAAATGTTTATGTGAGTATATGGTATGCTATATTGATATTTATATATAATCACTAGGTTGATTTGTTTTAATAAATAATTTTTTTACTACTCGGGTGGTGGATCACTCATCGCGCATAGTCCCCAACCAACTCCAGCGCCCGCCCCGGTCACATGGGTGACCAGGGGCTGAATATTTTTTTGCAGGGGGGCATTTTTTTGGGGCGACGACCAGATGGCTGTCAATTTTATGCTCATGAACCACTGATGTTAGCATGAAATCAGCATCCATATGGCCATATTTGCCCCCTTCTAGCCCTAGTTTTCCCTAAATCAGCATTTTTTTTTTTCTTTTTGGCATAACTTGGGCATACAGTATCAAAATCGAGCAAACAAGATATCACCAGAAAGATGGTTCTGAGAACTTTCTTGTGGTGCAGTTTATTTTACAATATTTTTTCATTTATCTACATTTATTTCTGTTTGAATTTAGATTTTTATTTTATACTTTCAAATTCATAACGTTTTTCCACAATCTCCGATTTTTGCTATATTTGTGGCATTGGAAAGGTATTGAGGAGAATTATGTTGCTGTCCATGCAATTTTTTTCTAGCTATCCTAGGTTTATCATTAATCCAGAGTTGGCCCAATGGGTGCTTTGGAGATTACTTGGATGTTTTGGAAGTTGGGAGAGTGCACCTTGCATCTTTGCACTTCATTTTAGTATCACATCATTCAATAATCAACTGTTGTTTCATACATTCTAGGGTTGTTCCCGTTTGGAGTTTTTGAGTGTTTCAAGGCATCGGGTATGTTGTTGCTTTTCTCATGATTCCTTGAGTCAATCAGTGACTCTAATCCGGTTTCAGTAGTAGACAGAAGTATTTTTCCTTGCTTGCCAAATTTCGTTTCTAGCGTTACTCTATAGTGTTCTTCCAGTGCTTCTCTGCAGCATGTCATCTCATTGTAGGGGGGTTTTGTCCCACTGGGTTTTCCTTCTCTACCTCATTCTTGCATTTTTAAATGGAAACCTAATTAGGTCTAGTTAATGGGACCCATCTTTGCTTTCATGCATCTTTTTTCTAGTGTTTCAGCTTCCTCCTAAGTACATCTTAAAAGGGGGTGTTAGAGTAATAAGTTATTACACTTAACTAATTATATCATATTGGTTAATTAATTAATTCACTTATTCCTTTAGGTACTTAAGCTAAACTTAGGCACATTAATAATTGATTAATTATTAACTGTGCCCACTAGGGTTTCCTTTTAGGTCAACATTAGGGTTGCATACATTGCTTTTATAAAGAAAATCATATCATTGTAATATATCAATTTGTACATCTTCATGCAAAGCTTTGCTTTTTCATTGTTTTCTCTTATGTGGAAGGTCTTTTGGTTTGCATGTCTGATCTTGGTTTCTAGCATGTTAGAGTAATAAGTTATTCCACTTAGTTAATTTAATCATATTTGTTAATTAATTAAGTCACTTATTCCTTTAGGTTGCTCAAGCTAAACTTAGACACATTAATAATTATTTATTAATTATTAAGTGTGCACACTAGGGTTTCCTAATTTTAGGTTTTTCTTGATGTCCTCATAAGGATTGATCACATTGTAATTATCAAATCATTCAATAATCATATTTTGGTTTGAGCTTGCATATTCTTGATTTGAGGGTGTACATAACATATCTTGTTGGTTGTTCTGAATATCTGCTGCATGTGACACGTGATTGCATGCAGGTGATTCTTAGGGACTATGAAGTAGGATTTATCAACTTCTACATGGTATCAGAGCTTCAGATTTGTGGCTACTTGTTCATAATTTGAAGATACTCTCACAACATCTTTTTCTGTGTAAGGGTTTCAAGCTAGGCTGATTTACTGAGCTTCTAGGGATTGGAAATTTTTCTATGCTTTTTTGGGCCAAACAGACGTCGCAATCGCATTCAGAGTGCCCAAAAACCCTAGAAACACCTTTTGTTTCATTGATTTTGGACCTGTTAAAAAAAAAGGCAAAAATTTTTGCTAGGGGAATCCATATGGCCTCCCCATGTAGTTCAAGGCAAGTTTTTGCAAAAATCGAGAAATAAAATAAAAATAAAATTAAAACCCAACGTTTGAAAAACCATGGACAATGCAAACCCTTCCACCATTGCTCCTCCATCGAGCGGCCTCCGCTATGCGACTTCCAAGCTGCCCGCCTACCACCCGCTCCGACGCCGCCACCCAGACTACCGCCAGCTGCCATCCAGCCCTCGTAGGCTTAAAGGTAGAGTCATCGATCATGTGGGTGACCTGGCCCCATGCGCCAACCCCTTCCAGACTCCCAACCAGGTGATTGCATGCAGGTGATTCTTGGGGACTATGAATATCTGCTGCATGTGACACGTGATTGCATGCAGGTGATTCTTGGGGACTATGAAGTAGGATTTATCAACTTCTACATGGTATCAAAGCTTCAGACTTGTGGCTACTTGTTCATAATTTGAAGATACTCTCTCACAGCATCTTTTTTTGTGTAAGGGTTTCAAGCTAGGCTAATTTATTGAGCTTCTAGGGATTGGAAATTTTTCTATGCATTTTTTGGCCAAACGAACGTCACGATCGCATTCAGAGTGCCCAAAAACCCTAGAAACACCTTTCATTTCATTGATTTTGGACCTATTAAAAAAAAAGGCAAAAAATTTTGCCAGGGGAATCCATATGGCCTCCCCATGCAGTTCAAGGCAAGTTTTTGCAAAAATTGAGAAATAAAATAAAATTAAAATTAAAACCCAACGTTTGAAAAAACATGGACAATGCAAACCCTTCCACCATTGTTGCTCCACCAAGCGGCCTCCACTATGCCACTTCCAAGCTGCCCGCCTACCACCCGCTCCGACGCCGCCACCCAGACCGCCACCACCCAGACTGTCGCTAGCTGCCATCCAGCCCCCGCAGGCTTAAAGGTAGAGTCATCGATCATGTGGGTGACCTGGCCCCATGCACCAGCCCCTGCCAGACTCCCAACCACACATGTGGTCACAAGGGTGACCAAGGGCTTCAGCCCAGTCCACTTCCGCTAGCCCCCTGGTCTTGCATGCGACCAGGAGCTTATTATTTTAGCCCCTGAGGGCTCCTGGAGGCCATATTGTGCATTTTGGAGTTGGTTTACAAAAACAAGCATAACTTTTGCAAACGGAGGCCTTTTTTCAAAAAATGGGATATCGTCAAAAAACGGATTTGACACTCTTCATAGTGGTGGAGGTTATAATTATTGATTTTTCTGTTTTGGTGCATTTTTCGCCTGTAAAAGCCAGAAGTTGTTGTTTTCAGTCTGAGAGGCGTAAATTTTGCATGCGGACTTCATTTTTTGAAAAAAAATAGGTGTTAGAAAGCTGGTTCAGTGCTCTACACAGATCTTAGACCTATTGTTTCATATTTTTTTTACCAGGTATCTGATATTATGTTTTGATCTCAACCTTTATTTTTTCAATTATTTTCTTAGGAAGTGTGCTATCAGGCTATTTTTATGAGATCAACGAGCATTGTTTTTTATTTGAGAGTATATATTGTTGTTTCTGTCATGGATACACATAGCATTGCACCCCTTACTCCATTCAACTATTTTGGTTGGAAAAAACAAATGAAGATTCACTTGAAACACAAAGGGTTGTATAGGGTAACCATGGGTACATAAATTGAACCTACAGGTGTTGTTGAAAAGAGAAAGTTGTTTAATAGATGTGATGAAGCTTATCGTACTTTATGCCTATCTCTTTCTTCTGAAATTATTTTTTATATTGAGTCTTGCACTACACCCCATGAGATTAGGACTACTTTGTAGTCTTTGTTTGGGAAGCAGGATACTTTGAGAGAGTTTCAGTTAGAGAATGAGCTTATTGGCTTAAATCCTAGGGATATTGACAACATCTAGGAGTTTTTGACCAAACTCAAGTCTCTTAGATTGTAGTTATCATGGTGTGGTGTTCAGAAGGAAGACTCTCAGTTGATATTGTCCATTCTTTCTAAGCTTGGACCAGATTATACAGTTTTTGTTTCTACCTTTTATGCTACTAGGGATGCACTTGGTACTAGATTTACTATGCCTTATTTTGATGATTTTGCATCTTCTCTCACTCGAGAGTAGGCCAAGTTGGCTAATATGGGCAAGTTGAATCCATCTTCATCATAGGCACTTATTGCATCACAAGAGCCCAGAGATTAGAAGGCTTCTACAAGAAAAGGAAAGAAACATAAACAAAATTATTCCAAATCTCATGAGCAATAGAAAGAGTCGTCAAATTCATTATCCTCTTATAAGGGGAAATAATGTAGGAAGGAGAAGGGACCATGTGCATATTTCAAGAGAGAAGGACATGGGAAACATAATTGCTACAAGGACATTGATGAGCTGAAGAATATTCTTCAAAAACATTAGATTGATTTTCCTTCTAGGTTGTCTACATCATGTCCTTCCCCTCCTTCTTATTCTTTAATACAACATGACAGGGGCACAACTAGTTTACATACTTCATTAGATATGAAGGGGCATGCTCTTTGTTCTTCTTCGAGTCTTGGATCAGGGAGATGGCTTCTAGATTCAACAGCATCTCATCATATGGCTTCTACATAGTCTATGTTCACTTCCTTTGAGTCTCACACTATGTCTCCTATTTTGATGGGAAATAATACCTACATGAGTGTTATAGGGAAGGGGTCTATTATTTTTGGAGACAACACCTTTCAAGATGTGTTGTGTGTTCCTCATTTGATGAACAACCTTCTTTCTATATATTAGATCAAACATGGAGGCAATGGGAGGTCTATGGAGTTCATACTTGATTTGGTTATCATCAGAGACTTGGAGAGTAGAGCGGTTATTCCTGTTGGGGTGGTCGATCACTCATCTCAGTTGTATTCCTTTGCAAATTTTTCTAATGCTGGTGCTTCTGTTCCTACAAATTTTCATCACATTTCTAGTGTGAATCATCATTAAGAGGAGACATCTGGCTACTTGAACATTGGAGTTCTCACTTCATATCCTTCTCTTGAGCCATCTATTCCATCTCCTCCATCTACTATTGCAGTTGTTGATGCTTCTATGACTACAGATGTGGTTTCTTCCATTTCAGTTTAGCAAGATCTAGTTGAGCATCCATCTTTGGAGGTTTCTATTCAATCTTCACCTACTTTGACTTCTTCAGTTGTTGAGGTCACACCTGCTTCTATGGAGACATCTTGGGCTACACCTACTTCACCTTTAGATATTTCTTTCATTTTACCTCTTCCCTCTCACTTCTTTCATGAGATGTAGTTTCTTCAATTCTTTTGGGTCTACTTCATTCTGGGGGGGATCTGTGGTCTCTTTTTTCCTCTGTTCCAGGGGATTCTTTCATGTATCTTTGTGATGGATGGTGTCCTTGGGGGGTCATATGGATTCCTCCATATTTCATCTCTTAGTTTCTCTTTGCATTCTATTTTGGGGAGGAGTTTTGTTCCCACTGGTTTTTCTCCTTTACCCCGGTTAGTTTAGTTTGCATTGCATTTGTATTTGGTTATCTGATTAGGCCTTTGTTTTCAGGACCCATCTTTTCTTTCATGCATCTTTTTTCTAGTGTTTTAGCTACTCCCTAAGTTCATCTTAAGTGCAGATGTTAGAGTAATAATTTATTCCACTTAATTAATTTAATCATATTGGTTAATTAATTAAGTCACTTATTCCTTTAGGTTGTTTAAGCTAAACTTAGGAAAATTAATAATTATTAAGTGTGCACACTAGGGTTTCCTAATTTTACGTTTTCTTGATCTCCTCATAAGGATTGATCACATTGTAATTATCAGATCATTCAATAATCATATTCCAGTTTGAGCTTGCATAGTCTTGCTTTAAGGGTTTACATAACATCTCTTGTTGGTTGTTATGAATATCTATTGCATGTGATAGGTGATTGCATGCAGGAGATTCTTGGGGATTGCAAAGTTAGATTTATCAACTTCTAAATTTTTTATAATAAGTTAGTCAATTGGTGCTAGTTACAATAGGGAGAGAATACAAAGAAGAAAAATAATTATTGTTAATTATAAATGGTTATTACACTCACTATATTAATAATATGATGTTTATAATAAAATGAGATTTATTTGGCAGTCCTAATTCTTATGTTTGGATGCCTTAGTTACTTTTTTCTCATAGATATTTTACAATTTCACTCATACATTCGAGATTCTCTTATAATGCCTACAAAATAGGTTCTCATGATGAGGTTAACTTGAAATGAATAACTTGAGATTACCTCACTAAGATTCACACACACTTTAATAATGTCTACACCATAGGTGGTCATGATAACATTAACGTCAAATGAATAATTTAGTACCATATGCTAGTCTTGGATTTGGCATATACTTCATAACTTAAATTGGGTCTACTATCTCCCACCTAAACAAAGAAAATAGATTGTAAATATTAATAATCATATAATCAATTCAAATAAAAATGTGATATTTCGATAATCTAAAACTTGTGTGCTCAATTATGCAATATATTATAACTTATCACTAGTCAATCTAGACCATTGAATATCTTAAAAAAGTAATTTTTATATGAATATCAAGCATACCTCCCATTTATGAGGATTGCACTTTAGAGGGTCCTTGAAGTAAGGATTATGGGTTCAAATAATTCATAAAAGATAATTCCCAAGTATGGGAATATTGAAATTCAAATATAATCTCCTTTCATGTTCAGAGAACCATGTACCCCACTAACCAATGCTCGATTTGAACATATTAAGATAGTTTCTATGAAAATTGGGCATTTTCAGAAACCTCGGCTTAAAATCAGAATTGATATTTCTCCATATCATAAAAATAAGGATGTTTCATTACTTTTTTGGTTGAGATTCTCTTGGATGGCTCATAGATCAAAATTTTCTATAAGGAGACACCAATCATATTTTAGTAATTTTCTTACAAATAGGCAAAGTAAAAGAATAAAAAGAAAGAGCATCCAAAATGTAATTGAAATGAAAATATATGGAAGGAACTTACAGACAACAAATCTAAACCATTTGGTTCCAAGTCAGGAACAACAAGGCTTAAATCTTGATGCTTCCATTGAGGATAGGCATGCCAATCTCTCAATTTAGTCACTCCTAGCCATACATCTTCATTGGGAGTTCCAAGATATCTATTGCACACAACAACCTCTCATGAATATAAAATGAATATAACATAACCAAACTATTACTTTCCAACCTTTTGGAAACTTGTAACCTGTTATAAAAAAGACACAATTTAATCTTCCACTTAGTTTACTAATCTATTGAGAATATCCTATATCATTTTTTTGTATATTTTTGAGAAAAAATAAAATACTATTGAACTTTGTATCCTTTTCCATATTTCTAAACATAAAGTGTCCTACATTTACAAGTCTGATAACTTCATCAATCACCTACATACATGATATACACATTAGATGATAGCATTGGCATCATACAAATTAATGTCCATACTTACAAATTAATAAGAATCATTGTGCATAGTTACAAACTAATCCAATGAACCATCTGGGTTTTCTCTACTCTCTACCCTCTACACTCGACCCTATACATTAAACCCTGAAACCCTCTATTCTCTACCCTCTACCCTTAACACTAAAACCTAAACCCTAAACCCTAAATCCTTTAACCCTAAACCATTAAACCTTCTACCCTCTACCCTCTACCATAATCCCTCAACCCTATACCCTCAACCCAATACCCTAAACCATCAACTGTATAGGTCCTCAACTCTATACCCTGAATTCTCAACACTCTACCCTATACATTTGATACTCAACCCTCATATATCTCTGTCCCTCCCTCCTCTTCTCTCCTTCTCTCTATCTCACTTCTCCCTCCATCCCTCCCTCTCTACCCTAATACATCAACCCTATACCCTCAACCCTTAAACCCTTAAACACTCAAACCTAAACCCTAAACCCTCAACCATCAACCCTTAAACCCTCTACCCTCAATGCAATACCCACTAACCTCAACCTTAATACCTCAACCCTTAAACCCTTAAACCCAAGTAAACTCTCTACCCTAATACCCTAACCCTTAATCCATCAAACCTTAAACCCTTTACCCTCTACCCTAAACCCTCAACCCTCAACCCTTAAACCCTAATACCTAAAGCCATATACCCTCTACCCTATACATTGGACCCGCAACCATAATCCCTCAACCCTATACCCTCAATCCTTTACCCTCAACCTTAGACCCTTAAGCCTCAACCATTAAAACCTAAACCCTCTACCCTCTATCCTATACATTAAACCCTCAACCCTCAATTCTCAACCCTCAACCCTTAATCCATCAACCCTCAACCCCTATACCCTCTACCCTATACATTGGACCCTCAACCCTAATCCTTCAACCATATATCCTCAAACCTATAGCCTAAACTCTCTACCCTCAACCCTTAACCCTCAACCCTAAACCCTTAACCTTCTACCCTCTACCCTCAACCCAATACTTTAAACCATCAACCCTATAAGTACTCAAACCTATACCCTAAAATCTCAACCCTCAACCGTATACATTGGATCCTATACCCTCATATATCTATTTCCCTCCCTCCTCTTCTCTCCTTCTCTCTATCTCACTTCTTGCTCCATACATCCCTCCCTCTCTACCCTACTCCCTCAATCCTATATCCTCAACCCTTAAACCCTTAAACACTCAAATCTAAACCCTTAACCCTTAAACCCTCTACCCTCTACATTCAAACCTAATCCCTCAAACCTTAAACCCAAGTAAACTCTCTACCCTAATCCCTCAACCCTCAATCCTTAATCCATCAAATGTTAATTCATCAACCCTCTACCCTCTACCATAAATCCTCAACCCTTAAATCCTAATACCTCAACCCTTATACCCTCTACCATATACATTGGACCCTCAACCCTAATCCATGAACCCTACACCCTTAATTCGCTACCCTCAACCTTAAACTCTCAAAGTTCTACCCTTAGACCCTAAATCTTTAAACACTCTACCCTCTACCATATACCATATAAATTAAACCCTCAACCCTCAACCAGTAATCCCTCAACCCTCAACCCCTATACCCTTTACCCTATATATTGGACCCTCAACCCTAATCCTTCAACCATATACCCTCTAAACTATACCCTTAACCCTTAACCCTAAACCCTAAACCCTTAAGTCGTGAACTCTTAAACCTTCAACCATCTACCCTCAACCCTAATCCCTCAACCCTATAACCTCAACCCAATACCCTAAACCATGAACCCTCTACCCTATACATTGGATCCTCGACCCTCATATATATGTGTCCCTCCCTCCTCTTCTCTCCTTCTCTCTATCTCACTTCTCCCTCCATCTCTCCCTCCACCCATCCCTCCCTCTCTACCATAATCCCTCAACCCTATACCATCAACCCTTAAACCCTTAAACACGTAACCCTAAACCCTAAACCATCAGTCATGAACCCTTAAACCCTAAACCCTCTACCCTCTACCCTCTACCCTCTACCCTCAACCCTAATACCTCAACCCTTAAACCCTTAAACCCAAGTAAAATCTCTACCCTAATCCACCAACCCTCAAAATTTAATCCCTCTACCCTTAAATCCTCAACCCTCAACCCTCAACCCTCAACCCTAAACCATTAAACCTTAATCCCTCAACCCCTATACCCTCTACCCTATACAATGGACCCTCAACCCTAATCACTCAACCCTCTACCCTCAACCTTAAACCCTCAACCCTCAACCCTTAAACCCTAAACCCTTAAACCCTTTACACTCTACCCTCTACCCTATACATTAAACCCTCAACCCTCAAACTTAACCCTCAACCCTTAATCCCTCAATCCTCAACCCTTAAACCCTAAACCCTCAACCCCTATATCCTCTAACCTATAAATTGGACCCTAAACCCTAATAATTCAACCATATACCCTCAAAACTATACCCTAAACCCTCTAACCTCATCCCTAAAACCTAAACCCTACACCCTTAAACCCTAAACCCTTAAACCTTTTACCCTCTACCCTCAACCCTAATCCCTCAACCCTATACCCTCAACCCAATATCCTAAACCCAATACCCTAAACCATAAAAACTATAGCTCCTCAACCCTATACCCTCAATTCTCAACCATCTACCCTATACATTAGATCCTCAACCCTCATTAATCTCTTTCCCTCCCTCCTCTTCTCTCCTTCTCTCTATCTCACCTCTCCCTCCATATCCCCCTCCATCCATCTCTCCCTCTCTACTCTAATCCCTCAATCCTATACCTATAACCCTTAAACCCTTAATCCCTCAACCCTTAAACCATCAACCCTCAACCCTCTATCATGAACCCTTAACCCTTAACCTTTAAACCATAATCCCTCAAACCCTATACCCTCTACCCTATACATTGGACCCTCAATCCTAATCCCTCAACCGTATACACTTAATCCTATACCCTCAAATTTAAACCCTCAACCCTCAATTCTCATCTCTCAAATCTTAAACCCTAAACCCTCAATCCCTATACCCTCTACCCTATACCCTATACATTGGACCATCCACCCTAATCCTTCAACCATATACTTTGAAACCTATACTCTAAACCCTCTAACCTCAACCCTTAACCCTCAACCCTAAACCCTTAAATTGTAAACCCTTAAACCTTCTACTCTCTACTCTCAACCCTAATCTCTCAACCCTATAACCTCAACCCAATACCCTAAACCATGAACCCTATAGGTCCTCAACCCTATACCCTCAATTATCAACTCTCTACACTATACATTGGATCCTCAACCCTCATATATATTTTTCCATCCATCCTCTTCTCTCCTTATCTCTATCTCACTTCTCCCTCCATATCTCTCTCCATCTATCCCTCCCTCTCTACTTTAATCCCTCAACACTATACCCTCAAACCTTATAACCTTAAACACTCAACCCTAAACCCTAAACCCTCAACCCTCAACCCTCAAACCTTAAATCCTAAACCCTTTAACCCTCTACCCTCTACCATCAACCCTAATCCCTCAACCTTTAAACCCTTAAACCCAAGTAAAATATCTACCCTAATCCCTCAACCCTGAAACCATCTACCCTCTACCCTCTACCCTCTACCCTTAAAACCTAATCTCTCCACCCCTATACATTGGACCCTCAAACCTAATCCCTAAACCCTATACCCTATTTCCTCTACCCTCAACCTTAAACCCTCTACCCTCAACCTTTAAAACCTAAACCCTTAAACTCTCTACCCTCAACTTTTAAAACCTAAACCCTTAAACCCTCTACCCTCTACCCTATACACTAAACCCTCACCCTCAATTCTCAAACCTCAACCCTTAATCCCTCATCCCTCATCCCTTAAAACCTAAACCCTTCACCCCTATACCATCTACCCTATACATTGGACCCTCAACCCTAATCCTTCAACCATATACCCTCAAACCTATACCCTAAACCCTCAACCCTAAAACCCTAAACCTTAAACCCTTTGACCCTAAACCCTTAAACCTTCTACCCTCTACCCTCAACCCTAATCCCTCAACAAAATGCCCTAAACCATCAACCATATAGGTCCTCCAACCTAATCCCTCAACCTTATACCCTCAAACCCTATCCCTTTCTCTCTATCTATCCATCTCACTTCTGTCTCTCCCTCCCTCTATCCTTCTGTCTCTAATTGTCTTTATCTACCCTCTCCCTCTTTCTACGTACCTCTCCCTCAATCAATCCCTACCACTCTCTCTCGCTCCCTCCCTCTATATCTCTTTATATCCCTCCCATTGCTTCTCCATCACTCAATATCTCTCCTGCTCTATCTCTCTCTCTCTCCTTATATCTCAAGTCTCTACCTCCCACCCCCTCTCTCTCTCAAGTCTCTCCCTCTAGCACCCTACCTAGGTAACTTGATAGGGAGGTTGGATGAATCACTCACTGATTCATGCTCTAGGTCTTTCTTGGAAGACCTCTAGGGTGTATCTCTCCACCACTTGCAACCTATAGGAAACATTCCTTCTCAGGATCCATTGGTTTTCCTTGCCAACCCAACTACCAAAAAAATTCCTTCTCCCAAGTCAAAACTTGGTACAATTCTGTAGTACTAGCCCTTAGCCCTTAGACTACCTTAAAGGCTACTAACCTCCAATTTATTGAAATAGTTTTATAGAGGTGTGGAGGTGATTCGAAAGACTTCAATCCATCCTACTAGGGTTATTAGGGATCTACCTAGCTCCATCTGTAGGTTGCTTTCACCAAACCCCTCTATTAGGCCTAGAAGGCTACTAGCCCTATTAGGTCTCCGTCTCTGAGAAATTAGGGTTTTTCCCAAAGTCCTTCCCAAGCAAATCCCAATATTTTCTTGGGATTCCTGGTTCATATGCCCACCTCTCAAGGATTTTTGGGGTCTTGGGTCACAACTGGCCGTACAATGCCCTAACCTAAAAATGAGCAAAACCAAGGCTTTTTAAGCCCTTTCCTGACTTCTCTACAACTTGCTAAGTTCTTCCATCAAAAATCGATTGGTAGAGTCTTTTCATTTTTACTATAGCTTGGTAATACTCATATATTCCTTCTCCAAAAGGAAATTTTTCACAGAGTCAACACCTTTGCAAATCAAGTGCTCTGCACTATGGTCTTTCCTAACCGGGATCTTCTCTGACTCACCTAGGACAAGAATATAGCATTAGCTCCTATGCTTTCAAAGAATCTAACTCCTACTATATGTACACCCATGGATTCTAGTCACTAATCCCAAAGGTTCGTACGATTTTTACAGTGGGAAAGTAAACTAACACTCCATTCTTTACAAACTTCCTGGTTTAGACTAGCAATAGTGTAGGACACAAACTATTTACAAAACAAATTCTTAAAGATAAATTAAAAATCTATCTAATGCCTCACAGAATTCAAAGAACAACTACCCTACATCATGCACGAGTTACAATGCCTCAACTAATTCATTAAAGCATCACTGCAATCCAAAAACTAGAAATTGCACACACAATCACATATTTTTTCTTCAATTTCAAAAATTAAAATAGTATAAAATGCTTCCAACCTCACTCCAATGACGAGGCCTCCCATAAATAGGGTAACCAATGATTTATCCTCTCCCTTGGGATCTTCTTGGTTGGTTGTAGCTCCAACTATCAACATTGTTGAGCAACATTTCAAATGTTGCACAGTTGCAAGCCAACCTCATAGCCCTCTTTGCACCTTACGATAATCCTAAGCCTCCTATGGATCTAAAAACCCTATGACACCTACTATGTGGTCAACATGACCTTCATCTAATCAATTCACAAAAAAAATGCCACTAAGTTAGAATGCTTAGGTTTCCTAAGCAAAGTTTTCCCTAGACAACGTATGGGTGCTCTTGCACCATTCTCCCCCCTCTGCACAAACACTAAGGAATGTGGGGAGAGATCAGAGATAGATCAATGCCATACTTCTTGAAATGAGCTTCTTCCACCCGTGTAGCCTTAGACTCTGGTTTTTCTTTCCACTATATGAGGTGTTCCATGTACACCTTGTGTGGAGTAGACTTCTTCACTCTAGATTCCAAGATCCTGCCTGCTTGTAGATTGTCCTTAGGAGGTAAGAATACAGTACTCACATCCTCCAAGACATCCATATTATTCAGATTCATATTAGTTATTGGTCCTTTATACTTGATCAAGTCAGCTACATTAAACACTAGTGAAATACTTAAATATGCAGGAAGCTCCACCTTGTAAGCATTCTTTCCATACTTAGCTAATACTTTACATGGTCCCACTCTCTTCATCTACAACTTTTTTGGTACTCCTTTCTACAATCCGGATTTTTTGAGATGGACCATGACATAGTCATCTACTATAAATTGGAGATCTTTCCTAGACATATCCACCGTAGTTTTCAACTTATGACTAGCCTCTGTGATTGTTTTCTTCACTTGCTCCTGAATATCCTTCATGGTTTGAGAGAAATCCTTTGCATGGCCACTCCTATGCTCCATAGATCCTAGATCTCGGAGCTCACACACACCTCTTGAGTGCATACCATATACTATCTCAAAAGGACTCCTACCTATGGTCCTGTTCACACTGCCATTGTAGGCATATTAAGCTTGTGATATGACCAAGTCCCATGTCTGACCATACTCCTTGGTTAGGAATCTTAGAAGGTTATCTAACACTCTATTTACCACCTCAGTTTTTCCATCTATCTGAGGATGGTAAGCTGAACCAAAAGATAAGTTAGTACCCAGTCTGCTCCATAGATTTTTCCAAAAATGACCCATAAACTTCACATCTCTGTCTGATACTATGGTCAATGGTAATCCATGGATCCTCACAATATCCTTGAAGAAAAGATGAACAATATAACTAGCATCATGGGTGGTCTTGCAAGGAAAAAAGTGACTCATTTTACTAAACCTATCTACCACCACATAAACACTATCAAACCATGTCTTAGTTTTAGGGAGTCCTACAACAAAATCCATACTAATACATTCCCATGGTCTGTTGGGAATAGGTAGAGGTTGATACAAACCTACATTGCTAGCTTCCCACTTGGCTTTCATACAAACTAGACACTGCTCCACATACCTTCTGACATCCCTTGGAAACTTGGGCCAATAATAGAACCTCTGTACCAACTCCATTGTCTTTTTGATACTGAAATGGCCACTGAGACTAGCATTGTGCTTCTCCTGGATGAGATTCTCTCTCATTGAACCTCTAGGAACACAAAACTGATTCCCCTTGAACAAAAATCCACTTTGCAATGTATACTCTGAGAATTGATTGTAGAAATGATTAGAAAAATCAGAACATACCCTATATGCTTCAGAGAATTCTTCATCTTCTCCATAGAGATCCTTGAAACTCTCTATCCCAATGCTTTTGAATTGAATCTCTTGCACTGTTAGCAACGTCCTACTTAGTGCATCTTCCACCTTGTTCAAGTGTCCCTTCTTGTGTTTGATAGTAAAGGTGAAGGCTTGGAGGTACTCCATCCATTTCAAGTGCCTATTACTTAACTTTTCTTGTGTGTTGATGTAGCTAACTACCTGGTTATCTATAAAAACTAAAAAATCCTTAGGTAGGAGATAATGTCTCCACTTTCTAAGAGACTGCACTAGAGCATATAGTTCTAAGTCATAATTAGAATACTTCTTTTTAGCCTCATTGATATTTTCACTAAAGAAAGTTATAGGCCTACCTTCTTGGCTTAGTACTCCTCCTACTACAATTCCACTGGCATCACATTCCACTATGAATAGCTTATCAAAGCTAGGTAACAAAAGGATAGGTTGAGTTTCCACTTCTTGCTTCAACTTCTCAAAACCCTTCTCTTCTTCAAGAGTCCATTTAAATTTAGTCTTTAGACCACCCTTGATAGTATCAAGCATCGGTGCACAAATGCCACTAAATTTTCTTATAAAATTTCTGTAAAACAGAGCTAACCCATGAAAAATCCTTACATCTATCCCGATGGCTGGTGTAGGCCAATTTAGAATAGCTTCCACCTTGCTTTGGTCCATCTTCAATGACCCTTGGGATACTACAAACCCCAAATACACAAGCTTTTGTTTGAAGAACTCACACTTTTTCTAGATTGATGGATAACCTCTCCTCCTGCAACCTGTTAAGTACCATCTCTACATGCTTCAAATGTTCCTTTGTTATCTTAGTAAAGATGAGTATATCATATAGATACACTACCACAAATATCCCTATGAAATCCTTAAGCACTTCATTCATGAGTCTCATGAATGTGCTAGGGGCATTTGACAGGCCAAATGGAATAACTCTCCACTCATACAACCCATCAGTTGTCTTAAAATTTGTCTTCCATTCATCCCCATATTTGATTCTAATCTGGTGGTATCCACTCTTGAGGTCTAACTTAGTGAAGTAATTTTTTCCTCCAAGACAATCCATCAAATCCCCTATCCTAGGAATAGGAAATCTATATCTGATTGTAATCCTATTGATAGCCCTAGAGTCAGTGCAAAGTCTCCACTTACCACCTTTCTTGGTTGCTAAGACCACTGGTACTACACATGGATTGATGCTCTTCCTGATTAAGCCTTGGTCTAATAACTCCTACACTTTCCTAGCCACTTCTAGGTTATGATATGGTATGAGTTTATAGGTTGCTTTGTTCAGCAATGAATCCCCTTGTATGAAGTCAATCTGATAACTAATAGCTCTCTTTGGAGGTAATGTTGCTGGTGTCCCATCACTGACTATGTCCTTGAACTTCTTAAGTAACTTCTGGACTTCTTTTGGCATAGGTATCTTCTTAGTATTGTCTTCTTCCTTGGGTTTCACCATAATAACATATCCTTCACCTCCTTGTTGAAGAGTGTTGATAAACTCCCTGCCACTGCTTAACAAGACACTAGGGGTCTTTGACTATACTTCTTCTTTATCTAGTAGTGATTGTAACTTAAATGTTTTACCATCCTTCTTGAATGAGATGGTGTTCTCCTTTCCATCATAGATAGCTCCTCTATCATATTGCCATGGCCTGCCCAATAGAAGATGGCATGCATCCATAGGCAACACATCACAAACCAATTTGTCTTTGTATCCTCCAATGGAGAATTCCAATGATGTCTGCTCATTCACAAGGACACTCTGCCCTTTATTCAGCCATTTCACCTTGTAAGGATTAGTATGGGGCATATTTTCTAGTTTTTACTTCCTCACTCCTTCCTCTGAGATGATGTTATCAGTGGACCCTGAATCCACTACTTTGCACACCTTCCCAACTATTTTTCATCTCACTCTGAATAGGGCTCTCCTTTGCTTTGGCTCCTCCTTGATTGGTTTCCTAATTAGAACCCTTCTAAGCATTAATTTCTCCCCCTTTTCTGACTCAATATGGCTAACCTCTGGTGATTTGACACTCGTAGTGTCTTCTTGATCATATACTATTCTCTTTTCTATGTTAGAAGAAGATGCTTTCTCTAGGCACCTATAAGTAGGATGTCCCACTTGGCCATAGTTATAACATTTCATGCTAGCAAAGTAAGAGTTACTTCTGCTTGCTCCTCTTCCTTTGTTAGAAAATCCTTGAGATCCTCTACCTCTTCCATAACCTCCTCTATAAGTTGTTTCATTTCCATTCTCTATGATTTTAGACTCTCCCTGACTTCTTTGTTTAGTCCCTCTACCTTGGTATCCACCTCTATTTCCTCTTTGATCTCTACCTTTTCCTCTACTCTTGGAAGCTTGATCTTGTTTCCTTTTACTTTTCTCTTCAATATTTATAGCCAATTGATAACATTGGTGCACTGTTTTTGAAACTAGAAGATTCATCTCTTCTTGTATGTTCCACTTCAAACCATTAAGGTATCTAGCCACCTTAAGGCTTTCATCCTCAGATACATTAGACCTCATGAAAAGTTTTTGAAACTCCTCTATATAGGAATTTACATCTTGGTTTCTTTGTCTCAAACTCTATCTTTTCTTATGCAATTGAATTGCATAGTCATCTAGCATGTATTCCTCTCTCACTTTGGCAACCATTCCTTTCCAAGTGGAAATAGGTTTCTTGCCTTCCTTTTCTCTCTCTGTCTGGATGAACTTCCACCATGTCAAAGTAGAACCTCTTAGTATTGATTTTTCCACCTTTACCTTATGTGCTTCAGTGACTCCATCACACTCAAAATGGTTTTCCATTCTCTCTATCCAGTCCATGACTAGATTTGCTTCCAATTTTCCACTAAACAGTGGTATGCCTTCAAGTGCTTTCCCACTCATAGCCTTCAATGCCTTCAAGAAAGGCTCCTATTACAAAATAGGGTTAGGTTTAGGGATCTTGTCTTCCTCTACAATCTCTTCACTCTTGGGTACTCTTCCTTCCAATTTATCACTGACCTCGTCAATCTTGGTTTGCATGTTACTCATTTCTTGCTCAAGTTGGGCTATTCTTTCCCTCAATAGCCTACTGTCTTCCTCTTGATCTTCGACCTCCTTGGCCAATTCTATATTTGTCACCATGATTTTAGAACCACTAGACTCAATCTCTGACATACAATAATCAATCCCAAATCTTTTCTGGCTTTGATACCAATCTGATAGGGAGGTTGAATGAATCACTCACTGATTCATGCTCTAGGTCTTTCTTGGAAGACCTCTAGGGTGTCTTTCTCCACCACTTGCAACCTATAGGACCTCCTCCTTCTTAGGATCCCTTGGTTCACCTTGCCAGCCCAAATACCAACAAAATTCCTTCTCCCAAGTCAAAACTTGGTGCAATCCTGTAGTACTAGCCCTTAGCCCTTAAACTATCTTAAAGGCTACTAAACTCGAATTTCTTGAAATAGTTTTATAGAGGTGTGGAGGTGCTTCCAAAGACTTCAATCCATCCTACTAGGGTTATTATGGATCCACCTAGCTCCAATTGCAGGTTGCTTTCACCAAACCCTCTATTAGGTCTATAAGAAGGCTACTAGCCCTATTAGGTCTCCTTCTATGAGAAATCAAGGTTTTTCCCAAAGTCCTTCCCAATCAAAGCCCAATATTTTCTTGGGATTCTTGGTTCATATGCCCACCTCTCAAGGATTTTTGGGGTCTTGGGTCACAACTGGCCATGCAATGCCCTAACCTAAAAATGAGCAAAACCAAGGCTTTTTCAACCCTTTCCTGGATTCTCTGCAACTTGCTAAGTTCTTCCCTCACAAATGGATTGGTAGAGTCTTTTCATTTTTACCATATCTTGGTAAGAATCATATCTTCCTTCTCCAAAAGGAAATTTGTCAAAAGTTAACACCTATACGAATCAAGTGTTCTGCACTATAGTCTTTCCTAACCGGGCTCTTCTCTAGGTCACCTAGGACAAGACTCCAACATTAGCTCCTGTGCTTTCAAAGACTCTAACTCCTAATATATGTACACCCATGGATTCTAGTCAATAATCTCAAAGATTCATACAATTTTTACAGTGGGAAAGTAAACTAACACTCTATTCTTTACAAACTACTTGGTTCAGACCAAAAACAGTGTAGGACACAAACTATTTACAAAAAAAATGCTTAAAGCTAAATTAACAATCTATCTAATGCCACACAGAATTCAAAGAAAAACTACCCTACATCATGCATGAGTTACAATGCCTCAACTAATTCATTAAAGCATCACTGCAATCCAAAAACCAAAAATTGCACACATAATCACACATTTTTTCTTCAATTTCAAAAATTAAAATAGTATAAAATGCTTCCAACCTCACTCCAATGTAGAGGCCTCCCATAAATAGGGTCACCAATTAGTTATCCTCTCCCTTGGGCTCTTCTTGGTTGGTTGTAGCTCCAACTATCAACATTGTTGAGCAACATTTCAAATGTTGCATAGTTGCAAGCAACCCTCTTATCCCTCTTTGAACCTTACAATAATCCTAAGCCTCCTATGGATCTAAAATGCCTATGACACCTACTATGTGGTCAACATGACCTTCATCTAATCAATTCACAACAAAAATTCTGCTATGTTAGATTGCTTAGGTTTCCTAGGCAAAGTTATCCCTAGATAGCCTATGGGTGCTCCTGCACCATAACTCTCTCTCTCTCTCTCTCCCATCTCTCTATCTATCCCTCCCACCATACCTAGATAAGTCCCTCTCACTCCAACCCCCCTCTCTCTTTTCTTATCTCTCATTTCACTCCCTCCCACACCCTCTCCCTCTCTCAAGTCTCTCACTCTCAATCCCTCTCTCTCACTCCCTCTCTCTTGCACTCCCTCTCACTACCTATATCTCAAGTCTCTCCCTCTCACCTTCTCACACTCTCAATTCTCTCCCTTTGGAACCCTACCTACATAAATCTCTCTTTCTCTCCCTCTCTCTCTCCCCATCCATCCCTCCCACCCTACCTAGCTAAGTCCCTCTCACTCCAACCCCTTCTCTCCCACTCCCTCTCCCTCTCTCTTAGTCTCTCCCTTCCACATCATCTCCCTCTCTCAATACTCTCTCTCACTACCTCTCTACCTCTCTCTCTCTCTCTCTTAAAATTATCCCTCTCTCTAAAGACATACATAAATACATACATACAAACATAATACATATGCACATACAATCCTACAAACATACAAGGATACATGTAAATATTGTTTGGTGTGGAGCTTGATCAATCTCCAACTGGGAGATTGTTATAAACATTTGGGATGAGAGTTGCAATATGGTATTATTCACGATATTGTAACATGTTTTTTCACTAGATAATATAATCAAGATGGCTACGGTTTTGTGGATGTAGCCCAGATTGGGTGAACCATGTTAAATTCTTTGTGTTGTCTTGTTGCTGCTATAATTTTTCTATGTGTATTTTATTTCTCTATTTTATTGATCAAATTTGCATTTATCTATTAGATATCTACCTTCTAACCATAAAAAGTGGTATCAGAGCAAGGTTGTGTTCGATTATTCTTTGTAGGAAGGTCGCACAATTGAGTGGGAGTAATGGAAGATGAGGGTAAGTTGAAGGTTGAGAAGTTCAATGGGAAGAAATATTAGTTAAGATGGGGACTACCTCTATCAGAAGGATTTATGGTGGATATTGGAAGGGAAAACCAAGAAACCCTCAACAATTTCTGATGAGGAATGACATATTTTAGATAGAAAGAATCTTTCCAGTATTCATTTATGCTCTTGGCGTAATCGATAGATGATGAAGGTTGTGTTGTTAAATTTAGTGATAAAAATTGGAAGGTTACAAAAGGTGTCTTAGTGCTAGAAAAAGGTGTAAAATTAGACACCTTATATCTTTGTATAGGTCATAATGTTCCTTCTACTTTAATTTTAATAGAGAAAATACAATGTTAAAGAACATTTGTTGTAGTTTAGCAAATAGAAGATCAAATAGTGTTTGTGGGTTCTGAAGCAACACTATGGCACAATAGACTTGGGAATATGAGTGAAAAAGGTATGAAATTACTTCATTCAAATAAATTTTTACCAAGTCTAAATGTGTTAATATGGATTTATGTGAAAGTTGTGTGTATGAAAATCAAAAGAGAGAAAGTTTTCTGAAGGATGGGAAGCAAAAGAAAGATGAGAAATTGGATCTTGTGCATATGGATGTATGGGGATAAACTTAGGTATCTTCTCTTGGTGGCTCTCAATATTATGTTACATTCATTGATGATGCAACTAGGAAGGTATAGATATATCCCCTTAGGTAGATGTCTGATGTATTTGAAACCTATAAAAAATGTAGAAGCTTGGTTGAGAATGAGATGGGTAAAAATTGAAAATGTCTCAGATATGATAATGGCTATGAGTATTTCAGAAAAGAGTTTGAAGATTATTGTTCCTCTAATGGTATTCATAAGCAAAAAATGGTTTCAAGGACTCCATAGGAAAATTGAGTGGCTGAGTGCATGAATAGAACAATAATGGAGCATGCACGAACTATGAGATTGAATTTTTGGCTGCCTTTAAACATGTGGGAAGAGGCTATAAACACTACTATTTATTTAATTAATGGAGGTCCCTCTAATCCTTTGGTTTGTGGTATTCTAGAGGAAACATGGAAATGTAAGAAGGTGAGTTATTCTTTTCTCAACACTTTCGATTGTGAAGAATTTTCACATGTGGATTCTAAAAATAGAACCGAGTTGAAAGCTAAATCAAAGAAATGTATATTTGTTGGATACAACATTGATGAATTTTGTTATAGGATTTAGATTTTGAAAATAAAAAAATTGTGAGAAGCAGGGATGTCATATTCAATGAGAAATTTTTGTACAAAGATCAGTTGCAACCACATGAGAATAAATAAAATGATTATGCAGTGCTAGATGATAATCCAAACAAAGATGTTCCAGTGGTTCCTCATGCTCCAAAACAAAAATAACAACAAATACCACAAACTCTAGAGAATGTTAGACAATATACAAGGATAATTAGACCTTTGAAAAAATATTCTCCCCCCCTCTATTCTATTTATTAACTGATGTTGGTGAACCAGAATGTTATGATGAAGCTATGCAAGTGAATACCAAGGTTTAGTGGGAGAATGGAATGGAAAAAGAAATGGACTCCATGCTGAAAAATTAGACTTGGGAATTATGCAAGTTGCCTATAGGTAAAAATGATTTACCAAACAAATGGGTTTATAGGCTGAAACAGGAGGATCCAGAGGTAAGAAATATTTAAAGCTAGGTTAGTTGTAAAAGGATTTGCATAGAAAAAGGGTGTTTATTTTGATGAGATTTTTTCTTCAGTTATTAAAATGACTTCTATACACACTATTTTAAGTATTGTGGTTACTGAATATTTTCATTTGGAACAACTAGATGTTAAAAAAAACTTTCTCTATGGTGATTTGGAAGAGGAAATATATATGGACCAGCCACAAGGTTCTAAGGTCAAAGTTCAAGAGAAATTGGTGTGTAAATTGAAGAAAAGTTTATATGGCTTGAAGAAAGCACCTTGGCAATGGTATATTAAATTTGATATCTTTATGGTTGAGCATGGCTATAGTCGGTGTAATTAAGACCATTTTTTTTATTTGAAGAGGTTAAAGATGATAGCTACATTATTTTATGTTTATATGTTGATGATATGCTTGTAGAAAGGTCTAGCATGGTTCACATTAAGGATTTAAAACATCAATTAGTGAAATATTCTGGTATGAAGGATTTGGGGGCAGCAAAACAAATCCTTGGTATGAAGATTACAAGAGATAGGAAAAATAGATTATTTTTTTATCTTAGGCTAATTATATTAATAAGGTGTTGCAAAGATTTCATATAGAGAATGCCAAAGATATCTCCACATATTTTCCTAGTCATGTTAAATTGACAAAGCATATGTGTCCAACGACACGACGAGGAAGAAAATATGTCCAAGGTACCATATGCTTCAGCTATAGGTAGTTTAGTTTATGCCATGGTATGCATAAGACCGAATATTGCACATGTTGTAGGAGTTTTTAGTAGGTATATGAGTCATCCTGGAGTTGAGCATTGGAATGTGATAAAATGGATTCTCAGGTACTTGAGAGGTACATCTAATAAATTTTTATGTTTTGGGGGCTCTAATAAAGATTTAAAAGGTTATGTTGACTGAAATTTGGAAGGGGATATAGATACCAGACAATATACTACAGGTTATGTATTTACAGTTGGTGGGACAACAGTGAGTTGGATTTTTTGGTTGAAAATTATGGTTGCTTTATCCACCATGGAGGTAGAGTATGTTGCTGCAATAGAGGCAAAAAAGGAGATGATATGGTTGAAAATTTTCATGGAAGATTTGGGCAAACAATAGGCTGAAAATCACTTTTTCACAGACAGCTAGAGTGTTATACATCTTGCAAAGAATTTTATCTTGCACTCTAAAACCAAACACATACATCTGAGATATCATTTCATTCAGTTAGTGTTAGAATATCGATAGGTAAATTTGGAAAAGATACATATTGTTGTGCCTCTTTCACACATGCCCCATTCAGAACGGGGACCCTCTCTTTTCTTTTGGCTTGTCGAGTCCTTTTTGCTTCACCTAGTTTTGTGTGCCCATTTTTGCATCCTTGATGGTCAACACATTCTAAAAATTCACATTTTAGGGTCGACCTATTTTTTCCCCTCTGAGAAATGCAAAGTCTTGAACCCTTTTAGGTTTCCTCTATCAAATTGCCAATCTGGCATCTACGGCACCTTTCGGACCCGAACACTCAGATTTCCCCTCTCGGGTTTCCCTTCATGGGTTTCTATGTTAGCTGCACCTTTCTTTGTGACTGATAGTTGGTGTCTTCCTGACCTTTGGATCCTAGTGCCACGATGGCTATTTAAACTATTTGTTAAACTTGACGGCTCTGCCTATATGTCTTCTTGGACATCAGATCCCGACTCTCAGATTTCCATCTTTATAATTTTTACTAATTTTCGTTGTTCTGCACAACTGTTGGTCGACATCCTTCTGAACCTTGGACCCGGGGTTCCTGTTCGATGTTTGACTTGCATTTCACAGATTTTCAAGCGATAGTGGTTCGAGTTCTTTCCAACCACCGGAACCCGGACCTCCTGTAGTCACTCGGGAAATTTGAATCTACCTACCTTACCTATCATCGTACTGAGCATTTACTATTGTATTAATGGCACTGGGGCTATTTAAACGAATTATGACTTGTCATTTTCACATGACAGAAAGGAATTCAAAGAACTCTTCGACCCCAACATTCTCCTCTTTCGCGCCTGAGATCCAGCTTCGCCATTCCTTGCAAATTAAATATAAAACTGCTTAAGGGATTCGAGGTAGGTTCATCATCTGCCTGCCCTCTCCTCATTTTCAGAACCATGAGCTTGAAATTAAGTAAAAATAAAAAAAGAATTTGAAAAATTGATATGAGAGTGCACCTTGCCAAAAATCCATAAATTAAAAGATTTAAAATTATGAGATTGGTAGCCAAAATCAAGACCATAGTTTGACCTCCCCATTGCTATTCTTTGGAACAGGTGACCGCCTCCTTTAGGTGTGGACATCTCCATGGTCACGCACGAAAATTTAAAACTTAGAAAAAATTGACAGTGGTCAAACTCACCCCGGGTCCCGACCTCCAGACATCCCCTCCCTAGTTTCCATTATGTCTCCATCATTCCAAATGGCTTTTGTCCTGCGTCCATCTAGACCTCAGACCCCAGATGCATGAAGTCCTTCACAAACTGCAAAGAAGAAACTAAACTATGAGGCTATCCTCTGACCCCAACACCCAGACTTCCATCCCCATGCTGCTTTCCCTACTTTTATGTTTCAAATGGCTGCCCACGTGTTAGAAGCCAAAAATTTCAATAAAATCCTAAGGTTCTTTCACTATTTTTCATAAAATCCATCAAAAACCTAAGGGATTTTATTCATTCATACCCTTTACTTTCCTATCTTTCCCTTAAAAATTCATTTTTCCCATCTATAATGTAAAATTCCTTTTATCGCTATATACTTAACCCCATGGCTTTCACCACTTTACCGCAACCCCTTATAAAGCCATTTGTGGTAGTGCAGTCAACACATCAGAACCTACCGCTATACCATCGACAGCTCAATCCATACCCATGGTATGGTGGTAGCAGCTAAACAATCTGGCACAAAGTGTTTACTGCACCATCATGTGTGGTCTAAACATATACCATGGTGGTGTGGTGGGTGGTTAGTAACCAGTTAGGAAATAAGACATGAAGCCCCATTGCGGTACCGTAGGGAGTCATTTCACATACCGCGGTGACTGCGGTGAACAAAAGATAGTGGTAGAGGAAGTGAAAAATATAGATATCGCGATACCGCCAGTGGTAGAAGGTGATTCACTTGTTGAGTGGTGAACAAAGGTGAGTGGTTAGCGATTTTCTTAACGGCTACCATTGACAGTTGAAGTGGAAACCATGGTGGTGTGGTAAGCGGTGGAGATAATGACCAGGTTTAGACACAACCATACTATAGGGAGATAAAGCATTGGCCACGGTGGAAGAGATAGAAGCCACAACACTTAGTGTGAGGTCAGTCACTGCTATACCACGGGAGGAAAAGTCAAATCCCACGATAGAGCTGTAAACATAAAGGAAGTTGTGAAGAGATTGAAAGTCAAAATCTGCTATACTATAGCTAGTCAACATGTTGACCACGATAGAGCGGTAGGACTAAAGTGAAGTTTCCCAGAAATAAATGTAAAGGAGGCAACATATAAAGTGAAATGCACGAAGCAATAAAATATAAAGGGAAAAAATCAAAAGAAAGATTCTAGTTAAAATATTAAACTTTTTGATAAGGCAATCCAATTAAATATTTATATTTTTGCCAACGAATGCAAATGGTTGTAATAGGAATGTGAAGGGTGATGACCCTTGGGATTGTAATGTATAAATATTTGAGAAAAAAGAGAGCAGTGGATGGAGTTAGTA
Organism: Sequoiadendron giganteum; assembly: GCA_007115665.2. NCBI lineage: Eukaryota > Viridiplantae > Streptophyta > Pinopsida > Cupressales > Cupressaceae > Sequoiadendron > Sequoiadendron giganteum. The sequence continues at coordinate 97,344,819 of CM021110.1, read as the reverse complement.
GGTAGTAGTTAGGTTTTTTCCAAAAAATGAAGACAGGGGAATGTAAATAATGAAAGACTTTCTTGAAGTAGAATCAATGGAGATACTAAATTTTAATTGGTGATTTTCTTTCTGGTGTTCAACTATTGTGATGTATAAATTCAATATTCTTTATTTTTGGTTTTCTCCAACTTGAGGTCTTTTAATCATCTAAATCAACATATCAAGTATATCTCTGATTTATCATAATGCACTCTCATTTTGTGTGATTTAATTAATTGGTGTCTACAAGTCAGAATTAAAATATTTTAACAGGTCACAGTGATTTAAGGATTTCTTTTGGATTGTTGAAGTAGAATGTGATAGAGAAATATCCTAGCACAATTTATGCAAGTCATAAATTTACCAAGGTTTTTTGCCAGTCATATAATTTTCAAAGTGCCTAACAGCTAGAGTTAAGCCAGAGAAGGAAAAACACATAATTCATTATTTTTGACTCCATTGCCCATGTGGATAGAAGGCACTGATCTACCTCAACCTAGAGATCAAATTTCATATAAAATAATATTTTTAAATATTTTATTTTATGTAGTAGGAGTAGGAGTAATTGTAGTGATTTTCATCTACTCACTTCCATTTTCCATTGTGGATAGATTTCTCAATCAGGAAACACATTTCAATCTGCATCATTCACATAGGTTCACCTACCTTGGTCTAGCAGAAGCTAAAGATAAGAAGGTTCAATTGCATCAATCAGCCTTGTACATTGGCCAAAAGCGTTGTGAGATCTTGGCAACCTCTCGTGGTTCAAACCTACATTTTTGAGACCCATCACCCCTAGTGTCTTTTTGGCTCCTGGGTCCCGGTCGTCCCTCTGCTATGCACATTTTAAACTGAAAACTCAAACGCCTAAACTACACCTAGAACCCGACCTCCATAATTCTATCTCCAAATTTTTGTGTCACTTTTTCCATCTCGAGTGGCCAAGCCTATCTATCTTCCCAACCCCCAGATCCCGAACCTCCATCCACCGCTTGGTTTTTACTAACTATCAATCTATCTCGGGTATAACCTTTCGGATTTCCATCCCCGAAATTTTGTTCACATTTCACTGTTTCACATGGCTGTCCTAAAGCAACTTCTCAACCCCAACAAATGAGAATCTGGAACCTGACCCCCGAAAAAAAAATTCTTGCACTGTTCCAAATAGCCAACCCTGAATGGCTTTTCTGCAGCTGAAGCCCAAAACAAAAAATGATGGCTCAAACGACCTCCAAATCAAAAACGGACTCCGACCCACTTCCTAAAAATGGACCTTCTTTCACACCAACCCTTCATTGAACAAATCTAGGATCGAGAAAAGTTATCAAGAATGCCTTGCCTCATTTTCCTTTCCAAACAACATTCTGTGAGAGGAAGTCTGGCCCTTGGAATCCAGGTCACCTGTTTTCCTTCTAATGATGTTTTTATCAAGTGTTAGAATTTTCTCAGATAAATGTTGTGGATCTAACCTTGATTTGCAAGGATTTTTTTGAGGCCTCTCTCTCATGATAATGTTGCTAACTCCCATCTCTCTATGCAGGATTTATAGAATCTGGTCTTGAGGCCTCTGAGATGGCCAAAGACAAAAGGAAAAGAACAACCAAATCCCCCCAAGACAAGGACAACAAAGATTAGATGAAGTATCAGTTCCAAGGGGAACCTTTTCATTCCAAGGTCACAACCAGTTGGAAGAACATCATAAACACCAATATTGGGAAAATCGATATTGATGAATTTATGTGAAGGTTCAAGGTAGACCCAAAGATAGATAATGTAAATTTGATCAGAAGGAACAAACTTGCTAAAGCTGTTGGTTTCCTGCATGACTTGGTGGACCCCGAGCTGGTAATGGCATGTCGGGAGGCATACCAAATAGAAACAAGAACCATCATGGGCAAGGATGGCAACATCCTAGCTGATATGTCCCCTCTTGGGATAACTAGCACCTTCCACATCCCTGCCTTTGAAAGCATGGAGGCCCCAACCATAGAGGAGTGTAAATAATTATGGGATCAAGATCCTATAAAATGCAAGAAACTAATCAACCAATATTAGTTGAAAGACAGGCAGGCCAGTGCTACCAAAGTTCCCTAATAGCTCTACCACAATGACTTCTTCGAAGACTATCATGACTTGGTCACCCTACTGAGCAAAGTAATGGGCCTTCTTGTTGCGGCCTTCTTCCAAGAATGGATGTTGTACTTTGTTGAAAAAATTATCCTTGGGAGTGATGCTGCATTCTATTGGGGGAGATAATCAACAATTGCTTTCATGAGCAATTCGTCAATGTAAGAAATACCTCCAAATTCTATATGATGTCTTACTTGGTCTACTCTCTTGTCGATCGGTGGCATTATCATGGATTGTCTAAAATTCCCAATGAGGCACCAGGAAGAGAGCTCAAGCCCTACGATAGATACCCATAGCTACAATATAATAATTTCAAGCGGGACTACTATTGGGTGAATGATTCTTTTACTACATATATCATTCAATCTCTGGGAGGTGATTTTGAGAGAAGGGTCTCTCACAGTGCTAGGGCCCTTCTTAAGCACTATTCCTACCTGTTTATACAATTCCTCAAGTTCACCTATGTTCATGCCCAATGATTCACAAAAAGGCCGAATAAATTGCCCCGGTACCCTTATGACTAGATTATACTATTGGAGTGAACATGGAAACTACGAAATATACACCATATTCTGAGTAGTAAACATATGGAAAGAACCTCCTATCCCCTCAAACTTGGCCAGGAGTTGTATCAAATTCATACTTCCCAGTGTGCGAGAAACTCAGAAAAGGAGTTGGTCAAATATCACTTCAAGCAACATACAACTAGGCTACATATGGACCCATACGGTCACATTAGAAAGGCACTTGGACTAGAGTATGCCCACCTCCACCACGTTGAGTATTTTTGGGCTAATTGCAAAGAAGACTTTAAAGTGTGGATACGACATTATATGTGTATAACTGCCTACTTCCTGAAAAGAGTAAACTTGTGTCCATTACTAGATCATATAGAAGAAGATGAGAGCACAATGATCGACCCAAGGTATAGTGCCATTGCCTTTAATTGATTGGGATGAACAAGAGGATGATGACCTCGACAATCTTACCAAGCTCATTGAGGCTCATACAAAGGCATGGATCAATGGGCAAGTCACTTGATTGAAGCAACAAGGAGTCACCTTGACATTCTAGGGACTCGAGAATGAGCCAAGTGGTTCTGATAGTGGGACTATTGCTACTATGGCTGGAGAAACATCTAAGTATTTGTCATCTGTTAAGTCAAGGAAGAGGAAGGAGGTTGATGAGCAGCAACATAATTTGAAGGTGTACACCAAAAAGGCCTTGGAGGGTGAGCCTCCTAAGAAACATAGAAGAATGGGTAGCATCACAAAGATGCCTGTGATACCTGAGGATCCACTCCATGAAGGTGAGGAGATGGAGGATAACCCACCAAAGTCTCCACCCACTTCATCTATTGCTACAACTGTTGCAGCTATTGCCACCATTCCACGCAGTTCACTTGCAATGGATGCTTCCTCTCTGCCTATGGTGGACTTTTTTTTCCACCTCACCTCCACCTCTCTGATCGTGCAAGTTGTATTGGTGGATTCATCCTCTACCACAACCTTTCCAATCTCTTCATCCTCCATGTATCCTTCCCTTCCACCCACTTCAACTCTTGTTGCAATGCCTACACTCACTCTCCCAGAGTCCTTTGTTAAATATATGCAAAATGTTTCATCCAAAATTTCAAGAATGCTTGCAAATCCGATGGTGCAAGCTGCAATAGCCCAAGCAATGGTTAATGCCCCAACTCTCTCTCCTCCTACAGAACCACCAAGGATGGAAGAAACAATGAAAATCTCAGATGAGATCGAGCAATGGTAACAAGAGGTAGTCGAGAGGCCGAAAGATGAGGAATTTGTGTATCATGAGCAACCCATCTATGAACATCGGGTTATGGATGAGGTGGCCTATGAGTCTTCTAGTGAGGGTAGCAAGGATCAAGAAGTAGACATAATCTAAGAGACATCTCATCCAAATATTGATGCAGAGTGGAACAAGCAACTTAAGGAGATCGAAGACAAAGAAGCTAAAGGAAAACTTACCATTGAAGAAAGAGTTGTTGTTCCAGGGACTGAAGGAAGTAGGTCTTCTATGGAAGGACATGGTCAAACCCTAGAGCATGAGGAAGAGGCATCCTTCCATGAAGACAAAAAAGAGGATAATACTGGGGAAGATGAGCATGAATAGGAAGAAGAAGAAAAGGGCATTGAAAGGGAAGACCACACTAAAGAGAAGTTGCTCACCAAATCTCCTACCAAATGTGTAACTCTCATACAAGATTCTAATGAGGAGAAGGAGGATGCAAGGGATGATCAGGAAACCCTTAATTTGAAGGCAATTGAGAATAGGGTGGAGGATAACAAAGGTCAATAGAAATCACCCAACATAGGACCTCAGATGCTCAACTAGCTAGAAAGGTAGCTTGAAAAGAGAACTCCCACCCTAAAGGATTTGAAAGCAAGGCTAGAGGCAATACTGGCTAGAGATCAGATTACAACCAAGAAAGAGAAGAAGCCAAGAATCAAATATAAGGTAACAATGGATGCCTCCATATCTAGGGCAGTGCAAATAGGTACGTTAGTAGTTGGAGAATAGGGAATGAGCTATAACGTCTCCACCATCGACTTGGGAGTAGCTACTAGGGAACAAAAGGTCGACCACCTCTAGGAATCAGTTTCCACAGTGGTGCACCATATCTAGTAGGATGAGGTTTGAAAGGAAGAGCTCAAGGCATAGCTGGTTGATCTGATGACCTACATTCAACAATGGTCATCTCCTGATGAATATCCTACCATGTCATCATCCCCGTTGTAGTTGCTATCCCAGGAACAAAGTAACAAGCTAGACATGAGGAGAAATTTGGATAATACCAAAGAAACTTGGTTCCGATAGCTCTTGGACATTGGAAATATGGGCATCAATTTGGTTTTCCAAACAAAAAATAAGTTCCTAGAAGTACAAACATCTCTTGAAGGCACGAATAAAATCTGTGAGGGGTTCTCAAAGAAGTATAAGAGTGCTTATACAAAAATTGAGGCTATCCTCAAACTGCCAAGTGAGGTTTGGGCAAATGACCTTGCCTTCAAGGATGATGACCATTGGTTGATGGATGTATGGAAGTGAGACTTTGATCACCAAAAGGGGAGGCTAGAACAGATCTTAGAAAGAATAAATCCATATATCGAATGGGCCAAGGAGGCCAGACGAGATTGTGCTAAATATGTCAAGCTGATAATAGGGTACGAGATACCTATTGTTATGATCAATCCGGAAAGCATAAAGACACACTTTTGAGGAAGGATGGAGAAGAGAATTTCAACTGAGGTCACCAAATATTTTATGACTTATGCTACTCGAGCTTTTCCCCAGTCTAAGCTTTTCAAGGACAACGTTGCCAAGTATGACGAAGACTAGGAAAATCTTGTCAATAATTCCAAGGAATGGAGTTATCAAGTGTTAAGATATGACATCATTGAGGTTGACAGGCTCTGAATGATGATCTTGAGATTCATGGAGTACATGGCTTTGAAGGAACATGAAGGCAACCTTGTCATTGATAAAGAGTTTCTGAAAGAATAGTACAACAAAGGGCAATCAGCAAAAAGACAAAATGCTACACTGTTACCCCTAGAAGACAAAATAGGCAAAAGACAAAAGATGTTTTTAAAATGTAATTTATTTGGGGGTTGGTGAAACACTACTGTAAAGTGAATCTTTTCCACTCATTTTTCTTTTTGAAAACTATAAATAGGGGTATCCTCCTCTCATTTTAAGAGAGTTGAGTTGTTGTAAAGGCATGTTGATGAAATTTCAATAGAAATACAATCATTTCTTGGTGTATTTTGGATTTGTTCACATGTTTCATGATTCTTCTCCAATAAGTTAAGATTCTAGTTTAAGTTTTTTTTTGTTCTTAGTTTCCGTTTAGCTATCCTTGGTATATTTAGTAATGTTGTCTTTGGTTCTTAAGATTCATGTTGGGTGTATTCTTTTCTTGTCCATAGTTTTAGTCATTTGCTACTGGTAAGTGACTGCATAAAGTTAGTCTGGGCCATGATATTATAGCTACTCTTTAAAAATCATCTTTGTTTACATCTACATGGAAAATGAATTATGAAATATCTGTAGTCCTTAGAAGATAGCATAGATTTCATGACATTGCAAAATTTATGGTTTAATGAAATCCTATTTTAATGAAACTATCCACAATAGGAGCCTCCATGATCATTGTTCATCAGTAGTTGTAGGTCCAGGAAGCTTCTCTCTTCCTTTCCCCTTTCCCCTTTTTTCTAGAGATAACCTATGCTAAGGTTCATTGCACATTGTAAAGTCAAATTCATTAAAAATATGGAGTTCAAGACTATTGTTTGAACCTATAGCAAGAGTGTAGTAATTTCCTATCCAAAGAACTTTGTTCATAGATCCAATTCTCCTTCAGCTTTGACTCACGTAAGACTACCTTATGACTCCAACAAATCACATCATACATCAACTAATATATTCCAAGCATCGTCATGACCTGACATCTGAGAGACCTTGGGATAGTGTTCTACAATTTGATTGTGGAATATTGTCTTTCAAGAGAGGTAATGCACCTATGCATTAACTATGTTGTGAAGTGCACAAAAAACACCATCAACACATACAAATACCAATCCAACAGATATCTTTACAAAGGTAGTGAAAAGGGAGAATATGAGCTCCTCTTCAACTTCGGTTGGTCTTCATGGTTAAAATTATAACAAATAAGAAGGGTCCAAGGTGCTTTATTCTAGTGGGAGTTGCAAGTGCAATGGTGTCATCCAAGATCAATCTCCAAGTGGGAGATTGTTTCGTGTGGAGCTTGATCATTCTCCAAGTGGGAGATTGTTATAAGTGGTTGGGATGAGAGTTGTATCACAATATTATTTGCAAGATTGTAATATGTTTTTACACTGGATAATAGAATCAAGATGGTTGTAGTTTTGTGGATGTAGCCTAGATTGGGTGAACCACATTAAATTCTCTATGTTGTCTTGTTGCTACTATAAAAAAAAATTGTGTGTTTTATTTCTCTATTTTATTGATCAAATATGTATTTAACTATTAGATATTTTTCTTCTAACCCTAACACATATGTACATACAATATTACATACATACATATAGGAATACATACTCTATACACCTAAAATTGGTCTGGAGAATCTGATTAATTAAATATAAATTATTTGATTAATTATCTTAAATTCCTCTACTATTGAATAAATAGAAATGTTTATTTATATAGTTAACGTTCATATTCATATTAAAATTCTTCTAATTCTCCTATTATCTCATCTCAATTAAATAAAAAAAATTAAATACTTTATTTGATTTAATTATCATTTCCCTGCTTTATTCTATCACATCAATCTTAAATTAATTAAATAAAGGTCATACACTTTATTGATTAATTTCCATATTCTTCTATTTTAATTTAATAAACAACTTCTATAGTTTGTTCTATTAAATTATTTATCCCTCTCTGGCTAATTTAAATAAATCAAAAATATTTAAATAAAGGAATAAAGAGTATGCCTCTATATTTCCTCAAAATCAAATTAGATATCCTATGTCTAATTTATGTCAAAATATGTCAAAATTAATTTATTCAAACTTCACAGGAATTTTGGAAGACAAATTGGAAATTCATCTCTCAATCATCTTCCATCAATCCTTCCTGTTATATTTCTTGGTTTTTTCATGCGTAGAGACAATCCCCAAAATCTTCTCGATCTCCTCCATCTCTCACCATTCAATCCTCCAGATTGAATCCAAACCTCTAGTTTGTTGCCCCTATGCAAAGTTGCTGCTATGAAATCTATAAATACAACTTCAATCAACAAAGAAAGGATAAAAAATTATCAAGTTTATGCAATCTTACTCTACATGAAATCATCAAGCATCAAGCATCAATCATCAAGCCTCAAGAAATTCATGGATTTAGTATTTTAGATTTCATAATTATGGCTACCTCTTGTAGCTTCATCTATTTTTTCATGTCAATTCATGTTACAGTAGCTCTTTTATCATCTAGAATTATCATATAGCTTCACATCATTGCATCTAGCATCATTCCATTCTTTATATTTTCATTTTAACAGTTATAGTGTTTTATTTAAATCTAAGAGCACAATAGCTTAATAAATCCTTAAAGATAGGAGACAATGAGACACTTTCAATAGATTTCCTGCTTTAGATTAGTTTCTTTGCTAATTCTTTGATACAATGTTTCATTGAGAAGTGTTTTACTTTGTTTACTTATTTCACACTTACAATTTGACACCCACCATGGGGCCATAACCCCATATTTTGCATTTTTTTCTAGAAATATTGCACAAATTTTCAACATGTTTTGTTTCAGCATTTTCATCAAAAACTATAGCACATCCATGGAAAACTATGGTGCTTTCGTGCTTTGTTTCAGCACTTTCATGAAAATATAGCACATCCGCTAAATGCTTTAGCACTTCTACTATAGCACTTCCATGAATTGTTTTAGCGCCTCAACCACCGATCTGTAGTATAACTGATATAGCACTTTCATGAACAACTTTGGCACTTCGGTACTCTATTTCAGCGCTTTCAGTTTTAGCGTATCTAGTGAATACTATAGCGCTTTCATAGATTGTTTAAGCACTTCTATAATTTTTTATCTAGATCTGATAAGACCAAGGCCATAATTTCATTTTGATACATTTGGACTAAAATGAACCAATCCTAGGATAGTAATTTGGTTTAAAATTTATCAATCATAGGGTAGCCATTTTGGTTTAAAATTTATCAATCCTAGGGTAGCCATCACACTTTTTTTATATCAGTTCAAATGGACACCATGATTTTTGTGAAGCAAAATCTTCACATAGATTAGCAAAAAAAAATTTTGGGCTTAAAACAAATCATTTTTCTACTATGCTTGTGTAGTGAATAGGCTTATACTCTCCCCTTAACTAGGTGATCAAAGTGCCAGACTCATCCTTTATTTTCATGCAAATTTATGCTTTTTTTAAAACCTTTAGAAGGCCTACCATAGTGGGAAAAATTACTCACCCTATGATAATGACCTAAGTGGGAATGCCTAAAGCCAAGGATTCCAACCCACTCTAATCAAAATGCAAGTTGTTGATGAAATTCCAACTTGACGGTAGTGTTCAAGATAACCATCCCCAAAATCCTTGTTCTAAATATTGGGAGGTCTCTTGAGGGAGTTCATCATTTGTCACACCGCATGGAAACCCTATCTAAGAACCATAGCATAGTATCTCGTCGAGTCAGTAACCAGACATTGTAATATTCACGGTGCAAGGGGAGGGAAGAATCTGCCCCCAAGACACTCACCATATAATTTCCAAGGATTGTTTGCTCAGAGGATGAGAAATCAAACTTTGAGTACGCACCTGGAAATGACAAAAACATGGGTGCCCTCTAGGGGGTCACACGGCTGTGTGAGTCAATGCAATTTCAAGATGTGGGTTGTTCAGTATAACAATGCCATTTTTTAGTCTATTTGAAAGTATATATTTGTTAAAAAAAACTAGTGAAAATAAATAAGGACCACTTGCGGTTCTTGAATATACACTATCTATTCAGATTAAAATAATTATTCTACAATTTTCTTGCTGCGTTTTCAAAATCATTATAAATTAGATAAAAGATCATCCAAAAAATTGCAAATCAAATTAGGTTAGAAAAATTTATGATTCGAGCGAAATCAACAAATTTTGTCAAGAAAACCATCAAAGTCAAGAAACCCAAGAGACCACTTGGTTACCAAAATATTGAGGAAAATGTGTTTCTTATATCAAAGTCGAAAGATCTTGCTACAACACAAAACCTTCATTCATAGGTATCACGATTTTGCTAGAGGTCATACTACTGATTACGCTGTAGAATGTCTTTATTCACGAGATTTCTTCCAAAGGAGAGCCCTCACACAATATTATAATCATAGTCAATGCATACATCAGTCCTACATCCCACAACCAATGATAGAATAGACCACAAGGCCAAATCAGATTTTGCAATAAAAATTCTTACCCATCCAAGTCCTGTTTTAGCACTCTGGGAATCTATTTTAGCGCTTGGGACTCTATTTTAGCGCTTCCAAGCACAGTTTCAGCACTTCTGAGAACTTTTATAGAGATTCCATAAAATAAAACTTTTGAGCACTATTATAGCACTTCCATAAAATAGTGCTTCTGAGAGTTGTTTCAGTGCTTTCAAGCACTATTTTAATGTTTCTATGAAATAGCATTTCCATCATCTGTTTTAGCGCTTCCAAGTCCTATTTTAATGCTTTTGCGAAATAGCATTTCCAAGACCTATTTTAGCGCTCTTGAACTCTATTTTAATGCTTTCAAATCAGAGAGTTCCAAAATGTATTAGTCAGTTTGTTTGTCATCGAAACGCAGATTTTTTGTCAAAACAGAGGTATCTTTTTAATAGTCATTGTCTAGAAACCAAAATTAGATAGGTTCCTACAAGTTTCCAATATTTTTAGCTAAAGCACAGATCTTGCAAATCATAATGTGTCAAATCAAAATTAAATCTTGATTATTACACTAAAGTTTCATCATCAGGATATTATCATCCTATCATCACGAAACAAGGCCTAGTAATCAAATTTTTAACCTAGTCTTATCAATAAGATATATCATCTTATTTAACTTTGTTGAAAATTCACTTGACATTTTCCAACATAGAAGACAAAATTTTGGTAGAAAGAACAAAACACTTGTATGCCAATCTTCACCAGGTTACAAAAATAGAGGCTCTTAGAAAAGGAACCTGAAACATCAAATACAATGGCAAAAGAAAATCCTTGGAATAGTCTACATCAAAGTGACAAAAATGAAATAACTCCAGAAGACATACAAACAACCCAACAAGATCTAAAATTCCATAAATTCATGGAAAAGATCTTAGAACAGAACATGGAGAAATACCTGTTAATGTTGGTTGAATCAGGTGCTAAGATTCCCAAAGACTTTGACGTAAAATTGCCTAAGAGAAGCACCTGGAACAAGAGAAACTGAAATACCACAACACACACAAGGTGTAGATTTTATTGTTGCATTAACAACCCAAATGTAGAACTTACAACAAAAAATACAATACATGAAAAAGGAAACATCAAAAGGTATGCAATACATGACATTTGTCCTTATCCTTTTGACTCAATAGTCGACATGATACCTTTTCCTCAACACTGTGAATTCCCCAAGTATGATAAATAAAATGGAAAGACAGATCTGATCGATCATATCCAAGAATTCAAAACCATGAGCCTAGATTTTTCTCAAGAGAAAACTTTCCTTATGAGATTATTCCCAAGAAGCTTGGGAGGTTCATGTATGGAATGGTTTTTTGAATTACAACCAGGAATAAGGACTTTTGAAGAACTTGTCAATAGGTTCATATCCTATCATTATTTAAACATCTGACACAATATCACGATAAAGGATCTGTATAACATGAAACAAAACAAAGGGGAGACATTCTTGTCCTTTTTACAAAGACGGTGACTACTATTCGCTAGATATCCTCACTCCATTCCCGAGGAAGAGAAAATGGAATTGTTCATAGACAATTTGACAGACGAGATGAGTTACAGAATTGAATTATAATGTACTCCTATATTTGAAAAGGTGATAGAAAATGGCATTAAGATTGAAGAAGCATTGGTTAAAAGAGGGGTTATTAAACATTACAACAATAAATCAAATAACACAAACTCCTCAAATCAATACCCCGACAATGACAAACAAAAATTTTGGTAAAAGAACAAAAATACGGGAACCAACAAAATGACAAGTGATTTACAAAATGCCAAACCGGTTTTTAACTTGACCACATCTACTTCAAAAACAAATCAAAAAAACAATCAAATCGATAGGTCAAATGTCATTCAAAACAACGAAATCACAAAACTGCAAACATACCAAAAATCACCAAACCGGTGTAGGTTCACACCTCTAGGACAAACATTAGAATCAATGATGAAAGAACTAGTCACAAGTGGTCTTATTACTATGCGAGAAGCAAGATTCTGAGATGCAAAGGTCAAACCACCACGGTGGAATGACACAGATTATTGCAACTTCCACAACAATAAAGACAATAAAACTAATGATTTCATGGAGTTAAAACACACAGTTCAAGATCTAATCGACAATAACAAGGTATATGTAGAGGGACACCAAAACAATAATGATCATACAGCCTTCAAGGACCCTTTACCAAACTATGACAAAGGAGCATCATCTTCTAAAAACAAAAAAGGTAGAAATATCAATCATGTATGTGATACTACGATCCTTTGTCTTACTGAAGTAGAAAATGATAAAACCATTGATCATCACATGGAAAAACACAAAACCAACAACACTACCCCTTTGGATTTTCTCCCAAGCATACAAGTCTCTGAAAATAAAATAAACGTTTTAAAAATTAGAGAACGATAGGAATATACACCAGTAAATGTAACGACAAGGGGGAAATCCAAGGTATTCTTAAAGGGAGTTGCACCTAAAAACACAACCCCACCTCTATCTCATTACAACATTGTTGATCAACTTCAAAAAATTCCAGCGTAGATATCAATACTAGAACTCCTGAAACTATCACCATCATATAAGGAGATTCTAGAACAAGCACTAGTTGCCACTACAATATCGAAAAATCTAGATGTTTTCCAATTCCAGGCTATGGTTGGGCATTTGACTACACCACACTATCTATAATTCTCTGAATAGGATGATGTGTCACTTAACCATCCCCATAACACTGCACTCCATATTGAAGTCTTGATCCACAATCATCATGTCAAAAGAGTCTTAATAGATGGGGGAGTTGGCTTGAACATTTTCACTCTAAAGTTAATTCGTGCACTAGGGTATTCAAATGATGTTATTGATGCCCTAAGGAAAATTCCAATAAAGGCATATGATGAGGAAGAGATATCTTCTAAGGGACTGATTGTGTTACCCATTCAAGTGGGACCAATGATGAAACACATAGCATGTCAGGTACTGGAAAAAGAGTTAACTTACAACATACTATTGGGATGCCCATGGATCCACAAAATGCAGGAAATACCTTCCACATATCACCAATTCTTAAAACTCCTAGTAAATGGATATGAGGTGACTATATCAGCTGATTATAATCATCCTCAACATTGTGAAACACTTAGAATCTCTCAAGATACCTTTGTGCCTCACAATAGGGAAGCATGAAGTTCACATTCATCAAATGAATAAAAACGTACAAACATTGTCACCAACTGGGTAGAGAAAAAGGATAAATAAAAAGATACAAGTCTTGTTGATGCTCAATTAATAGACAATCCATATCCCCAAACTTCTTTATCACAAAAATTTCAAGAACAGGTCCAGCTGACAAACAAGGGAATGGGACAATATTCTATTGAGCAATCGCTTAATCTATCACAATTGATGCCATCTCCAAAGACATATGGCCAACCATAAATGATCAAACATCAAACATCACTACCTGTCACAGATCTAGAAGAAATATTTGTAAAATCTGGCACTATAGAGGATGAATCAGATGAAAAGACTCTCCTCGATTGGTTATACAAAGATGGAGAACCATCAACATCAACACAGACAAATATGGAAAAGGGAAGGTTGTCCTAGAAAAGATGGGTTATGAAGGACAGGGACCTATTGGAAAAAGGAAGGAAGGCATCATAGAACCTATTCAACCTCTTACTCTTCATTCAAAAGATAAGATAGGACTAGGATACTCAGAAGAACAAAGACAAGAAATGACAAAGAAGGTTGGTGAAAATCCATCACGTTAGAGATAGCACTGAAACTGGTTCTAATGAATATGAATGGGATATGTGTTCTAATATATCTTACACAAATATCCAAATTGATGTAATAAAAAAATATTCTCCTACACATGAGGAGGGACAAAGCTCTAGGTGTAGACCATTCGTATCAAGATCACTAAATATCGATGACTCGAGTGGGGATGAAAAGACATTGAGTGAACTAGATGATCTTGAAGAGGGTACTATCATTGATCTCGACATACCTAATAATGACTATGATGACATAATTTTCATAACCCTTACCCCCATTAAACTATGTCAATCTGATGACTTCATGCCTTTAGTGCATCTCGAACTTATTGACTGGGAACCTATTGAACCTATAAATGTACCCATATTTTTCAATGATGATGCCATCATAAATTTCCTATGTTGTGATGAACTTGGTATAAATTCTATCCATAATTCTCATAACAAAGTGACTCAACAGGAGGGTGTCAAATCTTCCAGTTGCAAAAGTAAAAACAAGAATGATGGATCTAATGGTGAAAACCATTCTATGGCTGCATTAGATTTTGAAAAATAAAAAATAAAGAACACATCTGATAGTGAAAGCCTCTCTAAGGAACTGAAATATGGGAGATGTGACACTCTTCCAGAGCATTATCATGAATGTTTATTAGTTTTGGTAGAGCTAAAATAGTTTGTAAACATTGGCACTCACGAAAAAGAAAAGATCTTACATCTGGCAGAATCCATGATAGAACAAGAGAGACCAAAATTTATCAAATTCTTTAAGGAAAGGAGCATTAACTTTTCTTGGTCATATTCCGATATGCCAAGCTTGGATCCAAATCTTCTCATGCATCATTTGTCTTTGCCTACATGAATCAAGCCTATAAAGCAAAAAATGAAAAAAATGTATCCCCATATCGCATTAATGGTAAAGGTTGAGCTAAATAAATTATTAGATGTTGGATTCATAAGGTCTATTGATTATGCCAAATTGATATCAAACATTGTACCTATCTCAAAGCTAGAAAATAGCATCAGGATATGTATAGATTTCAAGGACCTGAATAAGGCATGCCTAAAAAATGATTTCCCATTTCCTAATATAGAAATCATTGTAGACTTAATGGCGGGGCATGCCATGTTGTCAATAATGGATGGTTTCTCTGGATACAACCAAATTAAGATAGCTCTAGAAGATCAAGAGAAGACTGCATTTACAAGTCCATGGGGAACCTTCTGCTGGAATATCATGCCATTTGGTTTGAAAAATTTAGGGGCAACCTATCAAAGAGAGATGACCACAATATTTCATGATATGATGCACACCTTTATGGAAGATTACATGAATGATATCCTGGAAAAATCTTGTTCTAGGGAAGAACATCTACATATCCTAAGAAAAATCTTCACAAGGCTAGAGAAATTCAATGTCATGCTAAACCCTAAGAAGTGTGTCTTTGTGGTCACATCAGCAAACTTCTAGGATACATAGTCTCCAAAAAAAGGCATTGGAGTAGATCCATTGAAAGTTAAGGCAATAATGGAAATTCCACCACCCAAAAATATCAGCCAACTCAGGTGACTACAAGGAAGGCTCCAATCAATCAAGATATTTATCTCCCAGCTGGTAGACAAAATTCATCCATTCAATCATCTATTGCATAAAAATATTGTTTTTAGATGGGATAATGGCTGTGAAACAATGTTTGACCAAATAAAGAAATATCTAATGTCACCACCTATTCTCATGCCACCTCCAAAAGGAAGACCTCTAATACTGTACATTGCAACAACAAATATCTCTTTAAGGGCATTATTGGTACAAGAAGATTATGAAGGAAGGGAACACGCCATCTACTACATCAATAGAACTTTAAATGGATATGAAATAAATTACACTTTAATTGAGAAATATTGCTTGGTGGTGGTGTTTTCTACTCAACACCTGCGATAATATATGTTGACTCACACAATCAGGCTTATAGAAAAAATCAACCCCTTAAAATATCTACTCAATAAGGATGCCTTAATAGGTAGACTAGCTAAATGGGTCATGCTTTTAAGTGAATTTGATATTCAATATGTGGAAAGAAAATCCATCAAGGGTCAAGAAATTGCCAAACAATTGGTTGAGGCGCCTTTACTAGATGATCGACCTATGACAATGGAGTTTCTAGATGTGGACATCTTGACAGTGACGCCACAACAATGGATATTGTATTTTGATGGATCATACACACAACGAGGATCTGGAGCAGGGATTTTGTTCATCACTCCCTAAGGAAACACCATCCTGAAAACTTATAGACTGATGTTTCAATGTACCAATAATGTGGTGGAATATGAAGCATTAATCATTAGGGTGAAAATTGCAATTGAATGGAAGATTACAGAATTATAGGTGTGTTGTTAGAAAACGTGTATTAACTATGCAGTAGACTGACACACCGATAAGACATTATATTGAAGGAAAACTAATTAAAAAATCATAAATGAAAACTCTAACAATTTCTTCGAATTCATCCCATCGTCCTCTATCTCCAATGGATTTGATTAAAGGTGCTGGCTCTCAGTTGTGTGAGCAACAACTTGTTGAAATGGTAGCTTAGGAGAATGAGATTAATTGAAATGCATGTGCATGATTAAATGATTTAAGCTATGAAATTGAAATGCTATGATGCTAGAATGCTGATAGTATTGAAATGCAACTATAATGACTGCATATGAAATCTAAGATTTGAGGTGTCTTCTCAATTCATAAGAGGGTTGTATTTATAGATTTTTGAAGGAAAGAATCCAGTTGGCAAGGATCAACAGTTGAGTTCAGACCTGTTAAGATGAACGGTGAGAGATCGAGAAGTTGAAAGAAAGATGGAAGATGTTTCCATAAATTAAATAAATAATATTTAAGTATGTGTGAGAGATGATAAAAAGTGCTTTAATTAAATATATAAAATACTTAATTAAATATGAGAAGAAGAAATTTTATAATTAAATATTATAGAATATTTAATTATGGAGGAAAAAAATCTTTTAGTTAAATATTTTTAGAATATTTAATTAAGTGGAAAATAATAAAGAATTAGAAAGAAAGCATTTTAATTAAATAATGGAAATATTTAATTTATGGAGAAAGAAGAATATCATTTAAATTTGTGATAAATAATATAAATAAATTGTGAAATCTATTTAATTAATTAAGAGGAAGATAGCAATAATTAAATAAACTTTTTTATTTAATTAAACTAGAAGAATTGAAAAAATGAACAATATAAATAAATAATTAAATTTATTTATATGTAGACGACTTAAGAATATTAATTAAATAATTCATCTTTAATTTATTACCAGGTTTGATTAACCGTGACCATTTTTGGATGTGTATATTTTGCCCCTCTTTGAAGTGATGTGTTTTATGCATTGCTTCAAAGAATTTTTCCCCAGAATTATAGGAATTGCCTGATGCTATATGCCCAGTCGAGAGATAAATCGCATGATAAAAGAATTGGAATGATTTTCAGAGGAAAATTAGTAATTTAGCTCTCGAAATAGCGCTCTGTTTTGCAAAAAAATTGAATATTTTCACACTTTTACCCCCTTAAAAGGTAAAAAAGGTGAAAAGTCATTGTCATTTGCACAGTAACCTTTAGTAATTTTCAGAGCTCTTAGAGGGGAAAACAAGATGATGATCCATTATGAGAACCATAGATTCGAGTGAGCCTATCAATATTAGAGACCAGCTGCATATGGACCTCAGGTAAGTCAACCTGATCCTATTTGTAAATTTTTTTGATGATTTTTCACATTTTTTTAAATTTGTTAAATTTTTCATGTCCTGGTTTCACACATACGAGCCATAGTATCGTGCATAGGGTAGATAAAGTCGTGCATAGGGTAGAATGGTGCATAGGTTACCTGTAAGAGCGCATACAACAATGTTTCCCGCGTAGGATGTTAGATTGGCGTGTAGAGTGAACTGGCGCATAAGGTGATTGTTTTAGCGTATTTGTGTGATAGAATCATGCATAGGTGAAATAACACATAGAAGGTTTGTTTTAGCACATAGAGTAGATAGAGTCATGCATTGATGGAGTTGCGCATACATGGTTTAGCTCATTGATGGCCTATTTTGGTGCATCCATGGATTTTTTCTGAATTTGAAATTTTGAATGAACATTGATAAGTGTTTGATGATTGTTGCTAGATTAGACAATTGATTGTATGTTTTTAAATAATCAAGAATAGATTAGTGTGTTTTGATAGATTTTCCTTTGTGCTTGAAGAACAAATAGGTCTAATAAATTTTCTTCCATGCGATATGAAAAACAAATAGTAATGATAGATTTTCT
Organism: Sequoiadendron giganteum; assembly: GCA_007115665.2. Lineage (NCBI taxonomy): Eukaryota > Viridiplantae > Streptophyta > Pinopsida > Cupressales > Cupressaceae > Sequoiadendron > Sequoiadendron giganteum. The sequence continues at coordinate 97,326,532 of CM021110.1, read as the reverse complement.
TTCCCAATTGAAAGTCAAATAGATAGATATTGAGTCATGTTGACTATTAAAGTTGTTTCCATGAGATATGAAAAAGAAATAGTAGAAATGATAGATAGATTTTGGTTTTATGCGATATGAAAGACAAACAGATGTTGATTTGATTGAGTTGATTGTCTGTTGATTGAGCTAATTGATATTGCTTTTGATGTACTGATTTGAGTAGAAATTGCTTGTTGATTGATTTGTATGATTGCTTGATGATGTTATAAAGGAGGAATTTAACCTCCTCCAGATTAGAGAGAGATTCCCTTAAACATGGGAAATGATTCCCCGATTGTCACAGGATGATTTAGGGGTGATAGACCAGTGTGGTTTGAGTTCCTTGTTGAGGATCCCATAGTATCAAGTCAATAGGGAACTATTGACTATGTTGGCTAAGAGATGGCACAATGAGAATAATACTTTTCATCTGCCGATAGGAGAGATTATGGTGACACCAAAGGATGTGTACAAGATTCTAGGTATTTCGATAGTTGGGGAGTTTGTGATCTACAATCAAAAGGAGATTGGAGGGACCGATGCACTTAGGCAAGTCTTCCAGGATCCTCATGTCTCCGGATATGAGCTTCCCTGGAAGGAGATGGTGGAGAGATATGCCCCGCTGCCTTCAGTTTTAGTAGGTATGATTGGTGGTTTCCTTTTTCTTGATCATAGGGCAAAGGGACTATTAGTTGGATGGGGGAGGATTTTGGAGGATATGCTTCTCCATGGGACCAGATATGCATGGGGATCATGTATGCTTTCCCATCTATACCACGATCTTCATCAGGTCATGCACATCGATGGGAAGAGTCTCTCCTCCGGAGTTACTCTTCTACAGATATTTGCATGGGATAATTTTTTCATTACGCATCCCATTGTTTGGAGGGATCGTCCCCTTGGGTTCCCATATGTCTATGCATACACAGGGCCTCTTGTCCAGCCAAGGCTAGGCAAGTTGGAGTATTGGCGACGTGTGTTAGATGATCTGGATACAGTCATTTGGAGACTGTATGTAGATTGTGATCCATGGGAGATAGATGATTTAGAGTTTTCCTATTGTACGAGATCCAGATATTTGATTAGATGCACCCCGTATATTATTGAGTGGTTTCTAGTGATGAGAGTTTTGAGGCAACTGGGGTTAGTACAAATGATGCCGCAGGGTGTGGCACATTATGCCAGATGCCGGGAGGATGTACCAAAGTGGGGTCCTATTGTGACCATTGAGGTAGCCCAAGCAGAGTATTTGGAATTGCAGCCAACTCAGTGGGCTATACATCTAGAGGTTACAGATGCAGGGATGACAAATGAGTATGTTGCATATTTTTACACACATCCCTTCCTGAGATTTACAAGTCTGAAGGAGTGTGCCCCATTGATGGGGGGACCAATTATACAGTGAGGGCAAGGGTAGGGACAGGCATAGGAAGTAATAGAGCAGCCATAAGGGGAGGCTGAGGTAGGGGCAGAGGATGTGGCAGCCATGAATATTGATGAGGAGGAGGACTCGAGCAGCCAAAATGATAGCAATGATGATAGTGGGGATGACGGAGGTGGTGGGGGTGTAGGATAGAGATATTTCTTTGATGTTCTCTTCAGGACGATGATGGTCAACCAAGTACTTCAGCTCTATGGATCATTATCAGGGCTCCCTCGTAGGGACAGATTGATGCATTGTAGGCAGAGGTTTAGAATCTGTGGAGTCAATTGGCACAAGCTTAGGGGATGATTAGTCAACTATAGGAACAGGTTGCACAATCACCACCTCCTAACCCACAGGTAGCACAACTTATGGCTGAGAGGGACAACTTCCAGGAGAGATGTGTATAGGCTGAGGGAGTATCCGAGAGACTTCTCTGATCAATAGAGAGCACCTCTATTGGAGAGGTTGTTGTCAAGGGACTAGAGACTGCTCGGGAGGTAGAGTATTACAAGATGAGGTATTTCAAGGTAGTACCACTTGAGAGGAGGATTGCTTTCACACAATCAGGTACTCGGTCTCAGACCCATTCACGCAGTCACTCCAGGAGTGCTACTAGGAGTGTGGGTTAACCAGTCAAATGAGAGGTCAGAGCTTCTAGGAGGAGAGATCCATTGACCCACTACCTTAGGAGGCAGCAGTAGTCATGTTCCATGGCTAGATGCCCCTCAGTGATGAGCATTTTTACATGTTTATTCCATTGTATTTGATATATCTTTTTGAAACATTTGATATCCTTGTATTTATTAGACATTTGTTTTAATGAGATTTATGAGATGTAGTGGTGATTCGATTATGTATGTGTTATGGATGATTTATACTCATGTTATGGATGCATGTTTATTTCTATATGCTATGTTGTGTATGATTTTCACGATGTATGACGATGCAAATGATGATGTTAATGATTTTCTTTCATTTTATGTATGATAATGCAGGATGTGTTGAAATGAGTGTAGTATGATGATGTATGATGAAATTTAAAATGATGTTCTTTTATGATGTATGTAATGAATGCAAGATGCAAGATGTGATGGTGAATGTTTTTAATGATGTGAAAAGGATATGATGTAATGATGAATGATTTAAATGGAACATTATGATGAAATGAGATAAATGAATAAATGATATGATTATGAAGATGTTATATTTAATGAGTGATATGCACTTGACATGGATAATGATGTAATATGGTAATAACGATAATGTCAATGGAAATGATCATGATAACCTAAATGATATGTGAAATGGATGATATTGATGCAGTTTCATTGTTACTGTAGATGATGTAAATCAAAATGCAAATGTAAATGTTAATGTTATGATGAATGACTTATATACATGATATGAATATGATGAAGTAATAATGAAATGATGATGCAAAGTGTAAATGCAAGGATAATGATAAAAATGAATGATGGTGAAATGATGTGAATGAAAATGGAATGAGATGTAATAAATTTCTAGGTGTACTCAATCATTGTTTTGAAAAGATATACAAGAATTTGGCCAACCCTCAAAAATCTACTGAAACAACCCTCAAATGATGCAAATGAGTTATGCAGTAATGAACTATTCTCCTTGTTGCCATTTCATGTTGTGCTTGGTTTTCATCATTGAGCCTTTTGATATGTTGAAAGTTAGTACAAGTATCAAAGGGTATGTTAGCGCCAATGATGACCTGAGTACTACTTTTATGATGTTTGATTTAGCAAATTAATACAAGAATCAAGGTATAATTGAACCACGATGACCTGAGTATTGTTTGCATAAATAGAAAAAAGTTAACCATTTTCCTATGCAAATTCCAAAATTCCATCGATGATACTTTGTAGAGCATGTCCCATGAAAAATTTGCACAATACTAATGATTAGCTTATAGACAACAAGCAAAAAAAAATCATACTTCTTCCCTATGATTCTAGTTCAATACATCATTGAACCACTCCAAAGACATGATGTCATCAAATATCAAAACAACAATTGCAACTTATTGCTTAAGTTTATCATTCATTTTATTTAGATTAAGATCATCCAATTTTTAATCATCTATCAAAAGAGTCATGCAGTCTCATTGTAATTGGAAAGTTTTGTTTGTTTCCTAATATTTTGATTCTAGACACATGTTTTCGTTTGCCTATGAGAAAAGCTCCAAGAAGCGAACTACCCCCTAGTGACCTTGTACTTTGACTCTTGCTAGACACAACTACTACTAAGGATAATCCTAATTCATCAAGCCATGATGAGGTCCCTATTATTTCAAGGAGATGATGCGATGTAAACTATGATGGCGAGGCATGTGTGTGATACCGATGAAAATATGGATATGCAAAATGAATCCTAATAGATGAGAGAGCCAAAGAAAATCACAAACAATGCCTATTTGCCAGGTTTTCACCATTTTTTATTATTGCAATTTTTCTTGATATTTTTTTGTTATTACCAAGATGCCTGTTTGCCAGGTTTTCATCAAAGCAACATTTTTTTTCTTTATTTTTCTGATTCTTTTGTATTTTTTCTCTTTTTTAATTTTTGTATTTTTGCTCTTTTTGATTTTTTTGTATTTTTTTCAGCACTTTTTATGTTGTTTTTGATATTTTCTCAGGAATTTTTATATTATTTTTGATATTTTCTTAGGCATAAAACTTCTTCAGATGAATGTTGTTGGTTGGATCTTCAAACAGGTCCCCTTCTACAGTTGACAACTGATATGCCCCAGATTCATATGCTATAATGATAACGAAAGGGCCCAAACAATTAGGTTCAAACTTTCCTTTCTTTTCTCGATCCTGTTGATTACGAGGGTTTTATTTGAGAACCAAGTCACCCACTTGAAAAGTGCATGGTCTAACTCTGTGATTGTAGTTGCGGAACATAACTTTTTGATATCCCTTCAAATGATTAACTGTAGTTTGACGTCATTCATCAAGCAGTTCCAGCTCTTGCAACCTTGATACTCTATAGTCTTCATCATTGTTTAGCCTCTTGAGTGATACTCAGATTGAGGGAATCTCAATTTCTAATGGTAGAATAGCTTCTACTCCATAGACCAAAGCATAAGGAGCAGCTCTTGTTGGTGTGTGAATACTTGTTCTATATGCCCATAGTGTTGGATTTAATGTGACATGTTGATCATGTCTTGCTTCATTCACTGTTTTCTTCAAAATCTTCAGAATTGTTTTGTTTGAAGCTTCAGCTTGACCATTCCCTTGTGGATAGCAAGGTGTAGAGAACCTGTTTTGGATGTGAAATCTTTCACATAGCTCATCAACATCCTAATTTTTAAAGGGTCTTCCATTGTCTATGATAATGGAGTTGGGAATACCATATCGACAGATGATATAGTTTAAAATGAATGAAGAGATTTGTTTGCCAGTAACAATTGTGAGAGGAACAACTTCAATCCATTCAGTGAAATACTCAGTGGCTATAATGATGAATTTGTGTCCATTTGAAGATGATGGGTGTATTTTACCAACCAAGTCCAATCCCCAATGAGAGAAAGGCCATGTTGTGGTGAAAGGTTGTAATTCCTCAACAGGAGCGTGAATGAGATTCCCATGAATCTAACATTTTGCACATTTCTTCACAAAGATGAATGATTCCTTCTCCATGGTTGCCTAGTAATAACCTAATCAAAGAAGTTTCTTTGCTAAGGTTAGTCCACTTGAGTGTGTCCCACAAATTTCACCATGTACCTCTTGTAAGGCCTTTTCAGATTCATCGCGTTCGAGACATCTAAGGAGGGTACCATCCTAAACCACGTCGATATAAGATGTCAGCAATTAAGGTGTAATGGGATGATTGAGGGATGAAATTTCTTTTCTGATTCCTAGATAAGTCTAAGGGTAAAATAGTATCCTTTAGGTAAGTGTAAATTTGGCCATATAAGGGAGAATTAGAACTGGTTAAGTGGAAAATTATTTGAGTTTCGGGATTTTCATGGGTGGGAGAAAACAATTGTTCCACCAAGAAATCATACCATGTTTGATTTTCTATCAACTGGAGTAGAGAGGCGATTGTAGCCATAGCATTCGCTGCTTTATTATCAATACGAGGAATCTGTATGAACTTGATATTAACAAAGTATTTCTTGACACCATCCACCATTCTTTTGTAAGGTATCAACTTGTCATCTTTAGTGTGATATTCGTCATTGATTTGATTTTTAACAAGTTGTGAATCACCAAAAATTTGAAGTTCTATGATTTTACAGTCTACTCCAATTCTAATGCCAATTATTAATCCCTCATATTCAGCTATATTGTTTGTGAAAGGAAACATAAGATGATAATATTTTGGAATTTTATGTCCTTGAGGTGTAATAAAAAGAATCCCAGCTCCGGAACCATGTTGAGTGTAAGAGCCATCAAAGTAGAGTGCCCATGACTACTGGATAACTATTGTGAATACATCGACATCAGGAAAATCGATGTGTATTGGGTGTTATGTTGATAGTGGTGCTTCTACTAATTGATCTGCAATTACCTGTCCCTTGATAGCTTTCCGATCCACATAATGAATATCAAATTCGCTTAGGATCATAACCCATTTATCCAACCTGCCAGTTAAGGTTGCCTTACTTAGAAGATATTTAAGTGGGTCAATCTTAGCCATAATATTTACTGTATGAGTTAGCATGTAGTGTCATAATTTTTGAGAAGTGAAGACTACTGCTAAACAAGATTTTTCAATGAAGGTGTAATTTAGTTCATGACTTGTCAAGGTCCAACTGATGTAATATGCTCGCTCTTTTCTTGAGCTGTCTTCCTGTGCCAATAATGCTCCTAAAGACACTTTCGTGGCAGCAATGTATAATATGAGAGGCACACCTTGCACTAGTGGAATCAACACTGGTGGATTCATGAGATACTACTTCATATGATCAAATTTTGCTTCACATTTGTGCTCCCACTTAAATGGAACATTCTTGTATAAGAGATGTGTAAATGGTAAACTTTTATCCACCAGTTGAGCAATGAATCTTCAAATGGATTGTAACTGTCCCTGCAAAGAGCATAGTTGACTAATGTTCCTTGGTGGTGGCATATCAAGAATTGCTTGTACCTTAGTTGGATCTACTTCAATTCCCTTTTATGATATAATGTAACCTAGTAGCTTTCCAGATCGTACTCCAAAGATACATTTCTTTGGATTAAGCCTCACTTTGAATTGTTCCTTTTTTTTGAAAATTTTAGACAAGATGTCTATGTGTCCTTCTCTGGTGTTTGACTTGGCAAGGAGATCATCGACATAATATTCCATGAATGTATGCATCATATCATGAAAAATCGTTGTCACTACTTGTTGGTATGTAGCTACTGTGTTCTTTAACCCAAATGGCATTATGTTCCAGCAATAGGTACCCCAAGGACATGTGAATGCTCTTTTATCCTGATCCTCTGGTGCAATCTTTATCTAGTTGTATCCTAAAAGTTAATCCTTTAATGAGTACATTGCATGTCCAATAGTCAAATCAAAAATCATATCTATGTTTGGCAAGGGGAAGTCATCTTTGGGACATGCCTTGTTCAAATCCCTGAAATCTGTACAAATTCTAGTCCTTCCATCTAGCTTTGAAATAGGTACGATATCGGAGATCCATTCCACATAGTCCATGGACCAGATGAATCCCACATCCAAAAGTTTCTTTAATTACTCTTTAACCAATAATGCAACACGTGGATGCATTTTTCTGAGTTTCTGCTTCACAGGTTTTGCCCCCGGCATAATAGATAGATGATGCATGATGAGATCTGGATCTAATCCAGGCATATCCGTGTAGGACCATGCAAAACTAATTTGATTATTCTTGAGAAATTTCATGAATCTAGGTACTTCCTCTTCTATTAGAGATGCGACCAATTGCAAGACTTTGGGCTTTTTTGTAGTACCTATATTGAGTGCCTCTGTTGGTTCAATTAGAATGGATGACCTTTCCTGATAATTCTTTGGAAGAGTGTCAAGTTTCCCATCCTCTAGCACCTTTGAAAGGTTTTCACCATTGGATACGCTTTTTATTTTTCTCTTTTCTTGATCTATTACTGCCTTTGTTAGGTTTTCACTGTTAAGTCTTTGTTTTATATTATTTATTTCATAGCTGAGAAACTTGGCACTTTCCTGTTGAAAACTCTGATCTTGCAATTTCCTGGTGGAACTTGTTTCCATTTGGGATGAACAAAGGAAATTTATGATGGTTTCGTCATTAGGAAAAGTTGGGACATCAATGGGTGCGATTTGTTCCAAATCGATAAGTTTGGGATGGACCAAATAAAATAGATCATTAGGATGAGTAAGGTCACTGGCCGTTAGGGTCATGATATTATTGTTAACATCCTCATAAGGGAGGTCTAGGATGGTATCCTCCTGTGAATGATCTATCTCACTCTGAATCAAATCGGTTTCACTTGAGTCATGATCGCTTTGTAGAACGTAGTCAAGTGGAGGCCTTGAGCTTTCCCCTTGTAATACTGCAGGTGTAAATTTGTGTATGAAATCCACCCTTTTCTCTGAGATGCAAGTATCATCAAAGAAGTTGTCCCATTCATATTCATTGAAGTCAGTGTCAAAATTGTTTGCTTGAATTCTAAAAAAAAAAATCAGTTAACTCCTCTTTAGATATTCCTTGTACTACTTCTTCCTTTGTATCTTCACCATATCCTAACCTAGTTTTATCATTTGGGTGCATTGTTTTTAGTTGGATAGGTTCAACAATACCTTATTTCATTTTTCCTATAGGGCCATTTCCTTCATAACCCATTTGTTGCATGATAGCGTAACCTTTTCCATATTTTTCTATGGGCAATTTGACATGTTGCACTGATTCTTCTTCATCTTTGTAGAGCCAATCAAGGATAGCTCTATATTCCATGTCATTTTATTTGATAAACACTCCATTAAACTTGGTGATGGGAACTGAAGCTAAGGCTAAAGCTGTTGTAGCCTACTATATGGATGTTAAAGGTTGACCATGGGATCTTGGAGATATGGGTAAATTAGAGAGAGATAAAGAATATTCTCCCACTCCATTATCTTTCAATTTTAGCTTGGTGCCAAAATTACTTATCATTTCACTAGCTTGTTCATTGTACTTAGAGGCAGAGATGGCCAACGCCTCTCTATTGTGTGGGACAAGTGTGTCCTGAGTTGCCCTTAGGTTAGAGCAAGTTTGACTGCTAATGTGATCAACATGTATTGTTACTTGTTGTCCATCATATGGAAACTTCAAGCATTGATGATAAGTGGATGGAACAACTTGCATGTAATGGATCCATGGATGACCCAAGATTATGTTATAAGTTAGATCCTGATCTAGAACCTAAAAAAAGGTATTCTTCACAATAGGTCCCACTCTAATTGATAACATGATGAGGCCTTTGGAAGTCCTTTCCTCATCATCATATGCCTTGATTGTAATATTCCTTTGTGAATCTATAGATTCTGCTAAATATCCCAAAGCTAGGACCAATTTCAAAGTGCAAATGTTCAGTCCGGCTCCCCCATCTATTAGGACACGTCTAATGCGGGCTTTGTGAACCATGACCTCTAAGTAGAGTGATGAATTATGTGGATGGGTTGTGGATGAGTTATCTTTTTCAGTAAAGGATAAACATGTGGATGAGGACAAGTTTCCCACCATGGCTTGAAATTTATTGATATCCTAATCAAGGGATACAATTGTATCAACAAGGGCCTTTTCCAGAATGTCATTATGTGCAGGTGAGAACTTTAAAAGTTCCAAGATATAAATTTGGGTTGATGTTTTTCGTAGTTGATCAACCAAATTGTATTGACTTGGAGGGGGAATTGCTGCTTTAGATGAGCTTCCTTTGACAATTATTTTGGCTTGTCCCCTTGTTTTAGCATTGACCTCTCGATATTCTTGCTTACCTTTGATTCAGATAGCATTGATGTGCTAGTCATCAGTATAAATATGATTGATAATGACATCATGGACATAATTAACATTCTTGCCCTTGTCACCCAAAGATTCTCCCTTTTGATAATTAGGGAGAGGATCCTTGAATGCTTGATGGTCATTATTGACATTTTGTCCCTCAATTGTGATGGTATGGTTATCAATCAAATCCTTAACAATATTCTTTAACCCTTGGTAATTTTTTATCTTATGACCTTTGCACCTATGATAATCACAAAAGCATGAGTCATTCCATGATGGTGGTTTAACTCAAGGATCATAATCTCTTTGTGGTGGCAATGTAATAGCATTTTGATTCAGTAGCTCTTTGAGAATGGATTCCACAGATTGACCCAAGGGAGTGAAACTCCGTCGATTCAAAAAGTATGAAGATCTGGGCATATTTGAATTTTGTTTATTGCCAAAATTATTTCCATGATTATTAGTTTTGTTCCCTTGATTGGAAACATTGCCTTGGGTACTAGAATTTCCAATATTATTGCTACGTTGAACACCTAATACATTAAGGATGGTAGGCTTTGCATTCAAGTTGTTAGCATCTACTACCTCATCATTCACAACATTTTTATTTCGAGTCCAAAATCATGACTTGTCATTGTTGTTATTATGGTTGTTGTTGTTGTTGTACGAATTTGAACTTTCTTTATCAATTTTCAGAACTCCACATTTGATCAAAGCACCTTCAATAGTAATCACATTTTCAATTAATTTTTCAAATGATTGAGGATAGTGAAGGTTTAGTCTGTAACTCATTTCTTGATTGAGACTATCAATGAAGATCTCCATATTTTATATTTTAGGAACAAGGTGAGAGTATCTAGCAAACAACCTTCTCCACCTTTGCAAAAATATAGTGAAAGATTCCCCTACTTTTTGTTTCACCTTACAAAGATCAAGCATGGTTATCGGGTGTTGGATGTTGTAGGAGTATTGTGATATAAAATTTTTTATGAAATCCTCAAAGGTTTTTATGGGGGGAGTGATCTTTGAAAGCCACTCCATAGATTATCCACCCAAACTTCACAGAAACAATCACATTAAGTAGGTATCATCATGAGCAAATTCTAGGCTCATATTTCAAAAATCCCTCACATGTTCAATGGGATCAGTTTTCCCATTATACCTATCAAATTTAGGGATTTCACACTGTTTTGGAAAGGGAATCATTTGAAGACTCCTATCAAAAGGATAAGGACATCCAAAACATACTTCTTCGTGGTACCCCCTTGCATTTCCATTATTTTCCCTTGTAATTCCTTGATCTATTGAGTAAGGGTGCTAAAATCATTAGGAGGAGTTTCAAGATTTTATTTAATCCCTTATATATCAAAATCAGTAGGTAGCTTAGCTCCTTGATTAGCTAATGAAAGGAAATATATTTCCTTGTTTCGTTCTAAAATCCTTTCCATAAGAGTATGGAGTAGAGGATCTTGCTTTGCTTCTTGGAGCTTTTCTTCCATTAGTTCTTCAGTATTTGAGTTATGACAAGGGCTTTCTTCCCTCTCACTATTATCACCCATTTTTCTTACTATACTTTCATCTTTTTCTATGTGCTTTTGAGATCTCATGACAATAGGCATAAGTTTTACTCCAATTCTACTATTCTTGATCAAAAGAATGAAATAGTGCAATGTTGATGGATATGAAAGTCAAGATAGAATGAAGATTCTATGACTTTAAAATATTTTTAATCTTTAGTTCATGATTCCCTAATTGAAAGGATGAAAATCCTGTTCACGGGAATTAAACCAAAGATCAAAAATAAAGATGATTTTGCACTTTGTGAGGCTTGATCATAGCTTTATAAAAATATGGATTTGATGGATGCCTAATGTGTTTGAGCTCTCTATTGTAGAATTTCATTGGGATGAGTAGCGTATGTAATTGTAGGTTAGGGAAAATAAGAAGAATGAATACGTTGACTGTGGTTGTGCCATTGAGAAAGGGCTCTTCTTTGAAAGAAGGCTCGTGAGTATAAAGGTTCTATAGAATAATCATTAGTGAAACCTCTAATATAGTCGTGATATTGGTGAATAAAGGTCATATGTTCAAGCAATGCCTTTCGACTTTGGTATAGAAATTTCCTCTTCTTCAATAACTGTTTATAACCGAGAGGTTTCTTTGGCTTTCTAATCTTCCTTTCTAGAGACTTCTTGGAAAAAGTTATAGACTTCCAAACTCTGAGCATGGAAAAAACTAGACTAATATGACTGGTTTTTGAATGTCAGAAAGTTGCTTGGGTTCAGAAAACACATGCACCAAAACAGGGCCTGAATGCACCAAAACAGGGCCTGAATGTGCCAAAACAGAGCACAAATGCACTGAAATAGATCATGGATTGCTGAAACAGAGCACAGATCCACTAAAATAGAGCATGGATGCGCCGAACTAGAGCACACATGCATCAAAATAGAGCACACATGCACTGAAACAGAGCAAAAATGCACCGAAAGAGAGCATTAATGCATCGAAATAGACTCGGGATGTGCTAAATTATCTAAATTATCCATTTATACTTTTGAGACAGACATGTTTTGGATAGTTTGATATTTTTGGATGATCTTAATCAGATTTAATTATGAAAAACATAGCATAGAGAAGCAGATAGTTGTTTTGTTAATCCTAAAATCTATTCAAAGAGTGTATGTTCTTGAGGTTTTCACAGGTTTTGAACAAAATACGCACTTCAGTCCGACTCACTCTTAATTTGTCAAATAGGTCATCATAGTAATCACATCCCACAACTTAAAATCACATCAACTCACATAGCCATGTCAACCCCTAGAGGGCGCCCATATTTTTATCTTTTCCAAGTGCGTACTCAAGGTGACGGAAGTGGATACCGAATCCCCTGAGCAAACAATCTATGGTGACTATATTGTGAGTGTATTGGGGGTAGATTCTTCCCTCCCCTTGCACCATGATTAAAATGATGTTTGGATACTAACTCGGCTAGCTTTCTACACTATGGTTCATACTCAAGGTTTACGTTCAGTGCGACAAATAGATAAACTCCCTCAAGAGACCTCCCAACCTTTAGAACAAAGGCTTTGGGGATGGTTATCTTTGCACACTGTCGTCAAATTGTGGACTTTCCCCGAATTCGCTTTTGATTATAGTGGGTTGGAAAACCTAGCTTTGGTTGTTCCCACTTAGGTCATTACCTTAGGGTGAGTACTTTTTCCCACTACGATAGGCCCTCTAAAGGATGTAATAAAGCATAACATTGTAGAAAATAAAAAGGCAGTCTAGTATTTTGGTCACCCATTTAAGGGGAGAGCATAGACCTGTTGCCAAAGACAAAGAAAACAATGTTCTTTTTAAAGCACCAAATGACAATGAACTAAACTAAGTGGAGATATTGCTCCACAATAATCATGGGGCTCATTTTAACTGCAAAAATAGCGTGTGGTGACTACCCTAGGATTGATAGATTCCAGATTTTAAATTTATATCCTAGGATTGGTTCATTTTGCCTTAAAAACTGAAATGATAGAAATTTTGTCCACGGATGGCATCAGAATCAAAAAAATTATTTCAGAAACCCCCCTGCATGCACTAAATTTTTTTTTGTCCACGAATGGCATCAAAATCAAAATTTCTATTTACAATCCCCCTGTATGCACTAAGACAGGTCCCCAATGTACCAAAACAATTACTGGATGCGCTAAAAGATCAATACGGGATGCACCGAAACAACCCCTGAATGTGTTGAAATAGTTTCTGGATGCATCAAAACAATCTCCAGATGTGCTGAAATAGTCCCTGAATGCACCAAAATAGTTCGGGGATGCACTAAGAGAAAGATCGTATGCGCCGAAGTGTGACTCTAGTCTGTCACCTCTCAAAAAAATCTACAATAAAAAGATTAAAATGGGGAGATGCCCCACAGTGGGCGCCAAAAATGTGTTGTTAGAAAATGTGTATTAACTAAGAAGTAAACTAATACACCGATAAGAAATTATATTGAAGGAAAACTAATTAAAAAAGCATAAATGCAAACTCTAACAACTTCTTCAAATTTGTCCCATCATCCTCTATCTCCAATGGATTTGATTAAAGGTGTTGGCTCTCAGTTGTGTGAGCAACAACTTGTTGAAATGGCAGCTTAGGAGAATGAGATTAATTGAAATGCATGTGCATGATTAAATGATTTAAGCTATGAAATTGAAATGCTATGATGCTAGAATGTTGATAGTATTGAAATGTAACTATAATGACTGCGTATGAAATCTAAGATTCGAGGTGTCTTCTCAATTCATAAGAGGGTTGTATTTATAGATTTTTGAAGGAAAAAATCTAGTTGGCAAGGATCAACGGTTGAGTTCAGACCTGTTAAGATGAACGGTGAGAGATCGAGAAGTTGAAAGAAAGATGGAAGATTTAAGAAAAAGATGGAAGATGTTTCCATAAATTAAATAAATAATATTTAATTATGTGTGAGAGATGATAAAATGCGCTTTAATTAAATATATAAAATACTTAATTAAATATGAGAAGAAGAAAGTTTCTAATTAAATATTATAGAATATTTAATTATGGAGGAAAGAAAGCTTTTAATTAAATATTTTTAGAATATTAAATTAAGTGGAAAAGAATAAAGAATTAGAAAGAAAGCGTTTTAATTAAATATTGGAAATATTTAATTTATGGAGAAAAGAAGAATATCATTTAAATTTAGAATTTAATTTTTTGATAATTAATATAAATAAATTGTGAAATCTATCTAATTAATTAAGAGGAAGATAACAATAATTAAATAAACTTATTTATTTAATTAAACTAGAAGAATTGGAAAAATGAACAATATAAATAAATAATTAAATTTATTTATTTGTAGATGACTTAAGAATATTGATTAAATAATTCATCTTTAATTAATTACCAAGTTTGATTAATCGTGACCATTTTTAGATGTGTACAACAGGTATATGGGGATTCTCAGCTAATCATTTATCAAGTAAATGACGAGTATCAGATAAAATATGAAAAATTTGGTGCCCTATAAACAAAAAATAGATGATCTAAAACAATTTTTTATCAATTACAAATTTGATCAAATTCCAAGGGCAGAGAATAAAGAGGCAGATGCTATGGCAACAATTGCTTCACTCTTACAATTGCCATAGAAACGTGGTCATTATGAGTTTATGGTAGAACAAGTATCATTTCCTTCTTATAATAGTTTGGAATCCAATACCATATGCCATTTAGAGACCATTAAAACCTCCATCTATGAGAGAACCTATGCTTACCTAAAGGACAATATCCTCCCTCCTGATCTTTCTAGGAACTGAAAATGCAATTTCATCTGCCAATCTATCTAACATATTCTAATCACTAACATCCTTTATCATCGAGGTCTTGATGGTACCTTACTCTGATGTTTAGAACACAACGAATCTTAGATGACCTTACGTGAGGTTCATGAGGGTATTTGTGGCACTCATTCAAGTGGTATAACTCTAGCAAAGAAAATCCTCCATTTAGGATATTATTGGCTATGTATGGAGAAAGAGTCTTATCAGTTTGTAAAGAAATTCCAAAAATGTCAGATTCACAGTAATTTGATCCATGCATCAGCTCAATAATTGAATCCATTCACATCAACATGGCCCTTTTGTCAATGGGGACTAGATTTGGTAGGAAAGATAAATCCGTCTTCATCCAATGGACACAAGTTCATAATCACAACAACACAATACTTTACAAAATGGATAGAAGCAGTTCCTCTTACAACTATCATTGGAAATTAGATCTTGATGTTCATATTGAATTACATAATCTGTCAATATGGAATACCTCAATATATTATCACTGATAATGGACGGCAATTCAAAAACCAAGATGTCCAAGAATTATGTGAGAAGTTCCATATGCAACATCATTTCTCAACACCATACCATCCTTGGGAAAATTCTCAAGTAGAGGCCTCGAACAATTTTTTTTTGAAAATAATCAAGAAAACAGTTAACGATGTTGGATGTGATTGTCATGTTCAGCTTAATCCTACACTATGGGCCTACAAAACCAATATCAGAACACTGACAAGAGCTACACCATATGCCTTAGTGTATGGATCAGAGGCCATACTACCCATTGAAGTAGAGATTCCATCACTCTGTGTATCACTAAGAGGAATCATTTCAGATGAGGACTATAGGGTATCTAGAATTCAAGAATTGGAATTATTGAATGAGAATCATCAACAAGATTTCAACCATCCAACGGAATATCAAAAACGAATATCACGAAGTTACAATCATAGGGTAAAACCTAGAATCTTTTAGGTTGGGGATTTGTTCCTAAAAGAGAACCCTAGAAATCAACAGGACAGGTAAAATAAAGTGAAGTTTGAACCTAACTAGCTAGGTCCTTTTGTCATCATATCAGTGTACGGATCAGGGGCCTATCAACTGTCAACATCGGAGAGGGATTTGTTTGATGAACCTATCAACAGTATCCATATCAAAAAGTTTTATACTTGAATTACCTAGTGCACAGGTCAAAATTTTGGCAAATGGTTTCCTTAATGAAAACCTGACAAACATGCATCTTAGTAACAAAAATTACAAATAAAATAAAATACAAAAAATACAGAAAGAAAAAAAATGAGGAAAAAGGGAAAATACAAAACAAAGGGTGCAATCAAAACATATGGTGAAAACCTAGAAATAGGCATTGTATGTGATTCTAAACTAGCTTTCCCATCTATTTTGATACATATCAAGATCATTAGTCTTGCCTTCATTACCATTTCACATCATATCATTAGTCTTGCCATCATTGCATCCATTATCAAATCATTTCACATGGTCATGTCTCACTCTAGCTTGAGGGCAACATCTGGATATCAATGGGGGCAACAAAATGTGGCTTCACTAAGTGGGAAAACAAAAATACAATAAATACAATAAAAACAATGATGAAAGCGCAACATCAATCACCATCGGAAATGCATCAAACAGCTGTATCCTATCGAGAAAATCCAAAAACAAGTCGAAAAGTCAGTCTAGAAAACCAAAAACCAAAAACATGAGTCTGTGTTAGTTGAACTATGTGTTCTTTGCATGTGTAATGTAGGAAATGCTAATCTTTGATCAACCCCCGAGACCCCTATGATAGGTTAGTAGGTTAGGTTTTTGGTCAAAAATCTCAAAAAATCACAAAAACATCACAAAATTAGGATGGATGATCTAATCTAAATAATGATTGAAAAACTCTAAGTAAAAGGTGGATAAATTGTATTTTTTGATTAATTAGGGTTATCATTTCTTTGGAGTAACTCGATGATTTAATAAATTAGAGAAACAAGGAAGAAGAATGATATTTTTTTTGTCTGTTGTCTATACGTTAATCATATAAATGTGTGAATTGTCAGGGGATGTGCTATACAAATGCATCACTGATGAAATTTGGAATTCACACACTAAAATTATTAATATCTTCCTGTTTACCAAAGAAATTCCTAGGTCATCTCGGTTTAATTATACCTAGATTCTTGTGTTTGCTTGCAATATCAAAAATCATGAAAGTAGTACTTAGGTCATCATTGGTCTAAGGTATACCATTAACACTTGTACTCACTTTCAACATCCTAAAAATCTCTATGATCATACCAAGCACAAAATTACTATTAAAATGAAAATGGTTTGCATAAATTTGCATGTTAAAATTAGACTGTATTCATAATAAATTCTACATCTATAGAGTGTTTGTTGCATAAAGGATTCCAATTAATGATTATCTTTTCTACAAATATGATTGAGTATACTTGACATAAACCAAAAAACATCGAAAAAAAATAGGAGCATCATATCATCATTGCAAGAAATTTATCATCTCATCATTCATCCATTTAACATCAAATAGTTGTGCATTTATTGTACCATATTTTTACACATCATGTCATAAATAAATACATCATGTTCATTACACCAAATCATTTATTACATTATCATCAGCTAAAAATTATCATAAATAAATACATCATGTTCATTACACCAAATAATTTATTACATTATCATCCGTTACAAATTATCATTTTCATATATACATCATGTTCATTACACCAAATCATTTATTTTCATTATCATCTGTTATAAATTATCATTTTCATATACATAATTTTCATTATTACCTTATACAAATCATCATTGTCATCCATATATCATCCATCACATATTCATACAGAAGCATTTAAATTAGAATCATCACATGATATATAAAGCATGTAAAAATAAATACATCCATCATAGAATAAAAAATAACCATCATAGATCAATAGGAATCAACTGCATATTATATATATCATCAATTCCAAGTAGACAATAAAGTCTAGAATAAGAAGAGATGCACCATCAAAAATGAGATAACTCGAAGTATACATCATGTCTCAAAAAGTATGTGTCAAAAATCACAAAGAGTATCTAGGATTTGTTGCTGCAAGATGGTGTAGGCATCACAGTACCAGTACCACCACCACTGACGGATGGACCAGGATATCTGGGATCTCTCCATGGAGGCTACATCACACCCTCACTCACTATCCTGGTATTTGTCCTGCCAGATCTCAATGGGGCATAACTAACTCTCCACTTGGCAGGAACTACATCATGATATTGACCCCTATAGAAATCTACCTCTCGGCCAACCCGCAAAACCTCCCTCATATAATCAGCCACAAAATTACCATCAACTACTCTCTATAAGGTCTTTGTAGTCTCCTATTCCCTCTCAGAAATCTGTCTAGCACTATCCCTCTTTGTTGTCAAGGTACCAACCTATGTGAGAACAACTACCAACTATCCCTAGACCTATGCCAATGCCTGTGCATGAGCCTATGCCTGAGTCTGCATCTGTGTCTGAGTTTTCACAAGTAAACCCTATGCTTTTACTAACTGACCATGCAGAGTCTATACCTACATCTATAAATTGGAAATCTATCTTTGATGATCTACAATGGGCATCTCCACTACTTGCCTCTTGCGAGGCCTACTCGAAGATGGACTGACACTGCCTGGCCCAACCCCTCTTCCACCTCCACCACCACCATCCCCATCATCACCATTGCTATCCTCGATGTTGCTCCCATCAATACTGCTCGGATCAGTATCAGATCAACTATCCTCCTCGCCCTTAATGGCTATAGCTGGATCCTTGACAACATCCTCCTTCAAAGGTAATGGTGTTGGCTCATTTGGAATGGTGATCCAAGGACATGGATGCAATGCCAAAAATGTGGCATACTCCTTTGTCACTGGTGCCTCTGCAACATCCCAATGCATATCCCAAGATGATGGTTGTAGAGCTTGGTATCCCTCCACTAATGTGTCATACAACAAGCACGGACCCCAATCTATTGTATCACTCTAGTTGGGAATAATGAGTGACCCCCTAAGGCATACACTACAAAATACCATACTTCTTGTAGACCTGCCACAATAAGAATCTCTCTAGAACAAAAGGAGTCATGCCAATCAAATACATGGAATCATATAAATATCTGAGCACTACATCCTCCTCCTCCTAGTGCTCGCAATCTAGATAAGATTTCCATACAACACTCTCTAAGTCATCCAAAACTCATCTCTAATGCTCTAACTTACCCCTTCGAGATTGGGTAAGTTGGCCTTTGTAACAAAAAGCATATGGTTAGCCTATAGGTCTATTAAGAACCAAAAATGGTCGCACAATGGAAAAATTCTCCCATGCCCAAACCTATAATAAAGTCACCCCTGTTGATAGGCTACATCCTCCCAAGTATACCATTGAGTGTAAGTCATGATAAAGGTGGGCTAGCATACACATCCCCCATGCATATCTAGTCCCGTGCATGACCATGCTCTCAAGAATACAGCCCCGACCCACAAAGAATCCCTTTGACCTACGATCAAGACAAAGGAAGCCTACAATGAATCCAACTAGCACTGCTGGTAGACTAGCATAGGCATCAACCATCATCTGCCACCGAACACTAGGTCCTACAATATGTTGATCATGGAATACTCTGTGGAGTGCATCTCTCCCACCAACCTCATATGAATTGTAAACTACTATCTCTCTGATAAAAGGTATTCACAAAATCCACCACACATCCTCTAGTGTGACTATCATCTCGCCAGTGAGTAGATGGAAGGTGTTATGATCGATGTGCCACCGCTCGACGAAGGTAGTAAGGAGACCTTGATTAATCCTAATTTGGGGCATATAAAGAAGAGTAGACAAACCACATCGAGAGATTATCTTAATCTCATCAAGAGTCAAATGAGGAATCAAATCCATAGTCAATGGAAATCGCTCTCGCATCTAGAGGTTACCCAGATGCTCCTATCATCATAAAAGGTTTAAAAATCAGTGCACTATGTCAAAAATCACAAGTCAATCTTCTATTAGATCCAATCAAACTTTGGTATGAATTTTTAATAAAAATTCATGAACAAACATCAATTGAAATCACCTATCATGAGGCTTATCACAACCATCATCTAATCTCACCTATCATGAGGTTTATCAGATATGAAATCATTCCTCACCTATAATGAGGATCATCACCAATGGGATTATTTCTCGCCTATCATGAAATTAAGTCTTATTGATCATTAAAATCGTTCATTAGGGAATTTGGATAATCAAATCATACCAAACCAAAGAATGGACATGATCAAAATTGACAAAATCAAGGTTAAATATGTCAAAATCTACAAAACCGAGATGGATGCGCTAAAATAAGCATCCAAAGCACTAAAAGTCAAAAGCGCTATTTCATCATCTAGATGCGCTAAAACAGGCATCCAAAGCACTAACAAAACAAAATAACTATTTTGGAAAACCAATGCGCTATAACAATCTATCGAAGTGCTACTTTAATCAAAGCACTATAACAGAGTATCTATGTGCCAACTTATTGCATCAATGTGCTAGAACTTTCTAGGCGCTAAAAGCAAGTGTCAAAGCACTAATTAAAACTAGCTAAGCACTCATTCTTGAAAGTGTTAAACTATTCTATGAAATCGCTAAAGAAATTAATGTAAGCTCTAAAACCAAAAATGGAAGCACTACACCGAAGTGCAAAGCACTACAGTGCGATATTAATGTGCTAAAACTACAAAAATTCATAAAGACAGAAAAAGGCCATGAAAAACAAGAAAGAACAAATTACGAGGTGGAATATGGGTACGTAGCAGAGGTTCGTAGGCGGACAATCGCTCGTGATGTCAACAACGCTCGAACCAGTGTGTGTGGTAGGGGATTGAAATCTTGCTCTAGCTAGCTCAAATGTCTCTCTCACTAGGTTTTGAAAAGTCAAAAAGTACAAATGAGGGTGAAAAGGACATTTTGAACTTATATAGGTTTTTCAAAAGGGATTTTTGAGGGGATTTATTTTATTTATGAAATTAATTGAAATTCATCCATGGGCTAATTTTTCTTCATCAATGTCGGGAGATAAATTATTTCTTCATCAAATCTTCGTCAAATCATCATGAATTTTTCTAAAAATTTGAAAAATCCACAAAAATCATCACTTGAAAATCAATATCTAGTGCATGTTTTAGACATACTGAATTTTTTTCGTCGATACTAGTAGTAGCAGCAAAATTTTCTTTGAAGCAATGTGTAAACACATCACTTCAAAGAGGGAAAAAATGTATGCACCTAAAATTGGTCTGGAGAATCCGATTAATTAAATATAAATTATTTGATTAATTATCCTAAATTCCTCTACTGTTGAATAAATAGAAATATTTATTTATATAGTTCACGTTCACATTCACATTTAAATTCTCCTAATTCTCCTATTATCTCATCTCAACTAAATAAAAAAAATTAAATACTTTGTTTGATTTTATTATCATTTCCCTACTTTATTCTATTACATCAATCTTAAATTAATTAAATAAAGGTCATACACTTTATTGATTAATTACCATATTCTTCTATTTTAATTTAATAAACAAATTCTATAGTTTGTTCTATTAAATTATTTATCCCTCTTTGACTAATTTAAATAAATAAAAAATATTTAAATAAAGATTATTCCTCTATATTTTCTCAAAATCAAATTAGATATCCTATGTCTAATTTATGTCAAAATTAATTGATTCAAACTTCACGGGAAGTTTTGGAGACAAATTAGAAATTCATCTCTCAATCCTCTTCCATCAATCCTTCCTATTCTCTTTCCTGGTATTTTCATGGGTAGAGACAATCCCTAAAATCTTCTCAATATCCTCCATCTCTCACCATTCAATCCTCCAGATTGAATCCAAGCCTCTACTTTGTTGCCCCTGTGCAAATCTGCTGCCATGAAATCTATAAATACAACTTTAATCAATAAAGAAAGGATCCCATATTATCAAGTTTATGCAATATTACTCTGCAGGAAATCATCAAGCATCAAGCATCAATCATCAAGCCTCAAGAAATTCAAGGATTTAGTATTTTAGATATCACAATCATGGTTAACTCCGATAGTTTCATCTAGTTTTTCATGTCAATTCATGTTACAATAGTTCTTTTATTATCTAGCATGATCATATAGCTTCACATCATTGCATCTAGCATCAATTTGTTCTTTAGATTTTCATTTTAATAGTTATAGTATTTTATTTAAATCTGAGAGCATAATAGCTTAATAAATCTTTAGAGATAGGAGACAATGAGACACTTTCAGTACATTTATTGCTTTAGATTAATTTCTTTGCTAGTTCTTTGATACAATGTTTCATTAAGAAGTGTTTTACTTTGTTTACTTATTTCACACTTACGCATGCATACATATATACATATATATACATGACATACAAGCATTCATGTACATAGAAATATACAAATATATAAACATACATTCAATAGAGTAACATTTAACACAACGCAAGATATAACACAAGCATGCTATAACATGCTCATGTTATGTCTTGCTAGACATATCTTGCACAAACAAAAAAACCATGTTAAAAGTAAGATATAACACAAGTGTGTTATAATGTGCTCATGTTATATCTTGATTTGGTAATCCCCAAGCCTTTGGCTTGGTATTCTCCTTAGAATACTAACCTGTCACGTACTAATTCTATCACGTATTTAAATTTCAATTATTAAATCATGAGATTTGCATGTTTATGATAGATGATTATAAAAATTGAAATTTAAATTTAAATGCAAATAAAATGATTTAAAATTCATTATTATGAAATCTGGGGTTTGTCATTGCTGATGAAAATTTGAGTGTAAGTGAACACAGGAATAGGTGAACGAGAATGAAGGTGAGAACATTGATCAGGTAGAGTCGTTTTATCCATTAGACGTTAATAAGAATGATGGAATCTCACACACCACTTAGTTATTATTAATGTATTTTCGTGATGATTAAATGGTTTAAAATTTTAATGGTTATTATGGCTATGCTTTTGTTTAAACGTAACTATGCTTTTGTTTAAACGTAATTGTAAAGATGAATATGTTTGTTTTGAAATGGAAAGATTGCTTATTTGCAAAAATATTAGCCAATTTGAGTATATTATGTTATTGTGTGGAAAGAAAAATTTAAATCCTTTTGAAAACTAAAATATACTTTTTATTATTTTTAGTTGAAAATCATAATGCTTTTTAATTCTAAATTATTAGAATATCGATATATAGAAATATATATGTTTAAATTAGAATATATATTAAATCTAGTTATTTAATGAAATTGGAAATAAATGCAATACGCTTTAAATTTAAAATGAATTGAGAACAGGAGTAAACAAATGGAAAATAATTACCTTTCGATCAATTTAGCATGCAAACGAAGAGATAAAACTCTAAGTTATGGCCACCACTGTTGGAAACTTGGCACATATTGTAGATCACAATTTATTAAAGACTTCACCATTTGAAAAAGGAGAAGAGGGTTTTTTTGTTGAGAAAAAACTACAGAAAACATGTGCAAATGAGCATAGAAAAATCTATTTTTTACAAAAAAGAGTTGTTTTGTTTGGATTCAGCTGATCTCATATGAAAAAGAAAGGAGAAGTTAGCCAAAAGATAGGAGTGAAGGGAGAACAAAAATTTAATATCTCCAAGAAGCACATATGAGAAAGGAGAGAGGTGCGTGGAAAGTGTAGAAGAGGAAGAGAGGAAGGCACATGGGAAGAAAAGGAAGGAGGGTGTGGCCACCAGGGCGAAGGCAATACACAACAAAAATAAACCCTCCATCATACGCTTAGGAACAAGTGAACAGAGGAGGACAAGGTGCAGCTAGAGAAGAAAGAGAGAACTCCAAACAGAACTATTAGAAGAGGATTTGGAAGGTGTGCGTAGGAAGAGAGCAAGAGGAGAGAACATAAAATTGAAAAAGGAAACAAATAATCATTGCTAGATTTAGAGGACACATAGAAATAGAAAACTGTCAAGTAGATTCAATGAGAACATTGTTTACCAAATTCACAATCAATTCATATCCGAGTTTAATTCTTCTTCTTTTATTTTTGTATTTTAACTATTGAAAACATATCACTATTTTTATCAAATTTAGAGGAAATTTAAAACATGAGACTGTATTTTCTTGTAGATAAAGAACAACTTGAATAGAAAATTATTGAACAACTTGAACAAAAAACTATTAAGAGACAGTAGATTTCTTTATTTATGAAATTTTGATTTAGTATATTAAAAAGATGCACACGGAAAAAAATATGTTTTAGATTTACTTAGATTTAGAAATGTTTCAGAAAAATAAAAATTGTCAAAGAGATAAAATTTTCAAAACAAAAAGGATAAAAAATATAGTGAAATTATTATAGAATTAAACAGTTGAATTTTCTTGGTTTAAATAAAATTAAAAAGGATAAGATTAAATATGTTTTGTGTATTTTAATGTGCTTGAAAAGTTAAGTGAAATATGACAATTATCTTGGAACGATTTTAAATTGCTATGAAACAAAAGTAAATGTGAGGTTTTATGTTTTAGAAAAGATAATATTTTAGGGAAATATGAAAACCAGAAAAGAAAGAAAGTAAAGTAAACATATAATTACTTTGAAACTAAACAAATTAGAAGGGGATTATATTGAATTCTAATTGAATTTCTTAGTAAATGAACCAAAATAATATGTGCTCATTTATTCTAGTTTTATGTGTACTTAGTTACATACTTGAGATACACCTTTTTTTTTTTTTAAATCTAAATATAAATTTAATGTTATTTGTGATTTAAATATGTGAAAATACTGCAATAAAACGGTGTTTTCTTAAAAATAAAAGTGCAGTTCATGTGTTGGGAATGATAATCTATTTATTTTTGAATGGAACCATGCATGCTTGATAAGTGAATGTGCATGACATGTGTTTGAAAAGTTACCTTCTAGGACAAGTGTCGAATATGGGTTTATAGAGAGCGCAGTTTTGCTTTTCCAAAACTACTATTATTTGTCGTGCATGACATTTTACTTGGCCAAGTAACTTAAGGACCATTGATAGATGAAATATGAATAACTCTCTACCATATCTTAGTATCAAACTTGCCTATTTCTTAAATGAATTAGAAAAATGAAAATGCTTGTGGATTTACTAGTTATACTAGGCACACACCACATTCCATCTTGCTTGTCGACTTCTTTTTGCTAAGCGATTCGTCCAAGGTCAGGTATTCTTTGAATGACCAAGGAATTCCGGGGAATTGTAAGGTTTGAGGTTCAGTGGAAAAAGCGCCTGAACCTTGTTCTTGTCTTCATGTTTGAAGATAAGTAGTTGGATTGAAGATCAAATGAAGATTTCTTCATATATCTATTATATTTTATTCTTGTATGATTATTGTAGAACTTAAGGTGATAAAATGCCTAAGTCTTGAATTGTAAATTTCTTTTACAACTTTTTTGTATTATTTAATGTCGTGAAAGATGACACGTGTATGAAATCAAATTGGAAGTATTATGAATCTTATTGTAGAATTTAAGGTGATGTTTGGAATCTTTTGGATTAAAGTAATTTGGATGAATGAGTTATGATACTTTATGGAATGGAAATGAACTTATTAAAGGAATTATAAGATTTTTTGGAATTAAAGAGTTTCACTCTTTACATTTGGTATCAGAGCCCTAGGTTTGAACACTAGGGTCCTTTGTCCATTATGCTAAAGAAACATTCCTTGATGCAGGAATTGTTGATACATAATGGGTTCCAGAGGAAAAGGAGTTGTTGCAAGTAATGAGAATGACAGGTTGGATCAGATTCTCACTCTTTTGAATCAGTAAGGTTTCAGAATGGATAATCTTGAACAAGAATTTTGAGGAGTGAGGGAAGGAAAAAACCCTCAGAATGAAACTCCTCAAAATCAAGAGCAACCCACCAATGAAAATCCAAGGGTTGAAGAACTACCAAATCCTCAAGCTAGGATTGAAGGGGAGTTGGAAAAAGACTTGAAAATGGTAGCGCCCCCCAAGCTTGATGGTAAGACCATCGATGATGGAGATGAAGTCTGGGTAATTGAAATGGAAAAGTATTTTGAGCTCAACAATATGTGATGAGGGTGCAACTCGAGACACATAAAATCACACACACAATTAGAGAATAATATTAATGTTTTGAATATGAAAATATTACATGCAGAGGATCTCAAATCCTTGAGTTCTACAATACATCCAAATTACAGAAATAAACTACAAAAATTTCCCTTTTCACAACATGCGATCTTCTTTCCCTAGAAACTACTCACAAAAATCAGAAGATACCCTATAAATAGCCCCATTCTCCGTTTGGAGCCAAAAACAACATTTTAATTATGCACAAACTTCTAAAAGCCCTAACTCAAGATTTAAAGGCTAACCACTTTCATTTTCTACCAATTTTTGGGCCAATCCGGAGCCTTTAAGTCCCTCAAAATTAGCTCTGAAGATTTTGTAGGGCAAAAAGCATAAACTAAAACTTGAATAAATTTTGAATCGGGAATGATCTTTGCTTGATTCTTTCACCAAAGTGTTTATTATTCTGTCCTGAAGCTTCCCTTAAATTTTTGTCTCCTCATGCCTTCAAACTCATACCTACTAAAAATAGCAGTTGAGTAGAAAAAACAGAAAAACAGTTTTGAAAGTTGGGAATTCTTCTTCGATGAAAAGGGTATCCAAAAATGCAACAACATCTACAAAAAGCTAAATGAATGTACAATATATTTTTGGCTCATGTAGGATTTCCCTTATACCACTGGATGCTCCTGCATCAATATGTCTAATGAGACCAAGGCAGTTTGGGCTGCATATCAACTTACTGGAGAAGCTGCTACTTGGTGGGATAATGAGAAAACTAAGAAGAAGCTGTTACTAGGTGGGACTACATGGGAAGTATTTTTGCAATTTTTCAAGAAGAGATGGCTTCCACAACTATTCTTTGATAGAAAAATGATAGAGTTTCAAAATCTGACACACGGTGGTTTGAGTTGAGACATATCTCATCCATGCAAGAAATAACATCGAAAAGGATATTTCATATATGCTATATTGGTGAGTGACTTGGATAATGTCTAGAAAAGTCTAGAGGGCTATCCAGTTCTCAAGGAGTTCTTGGATATCTTTCCTAAATAACTTACTCAGTTACCACCAAAGACAAAATTTGATTTCTTAATTGAACTTTTACCTGGAACTGAATCTCAATCCAAGGATCCATATAGAATGACTACTACATAATTGTATGAGCTAAAGGTTCAATTGGAGGAGTTATTGAAGCAGGGATTTATTAGACCAAGTGTATCCCCATGGGGTGCACTAGTAATCTTCATGAAGAAGAAGGATGGGACCTTGAGACTGTGTATTGATTACAGAATGTTGACCAAGGTTATCGTTAAGAATAGGTATCCTTTACCTAGGATAGATGAGCTATTTGATTAGATGAAAGGGGCCGCAGTGTTTTCTAATATTGATCTTAGATCAGGTTACCACCAGATAAGGATTAAGGAGGAGTATATTCCAAAGACAACCTTTTGATCTCAGTATGGACATTACAAGTTCATCATGGTACCTTTTGGTCTAACGAATGCCCCAGTGGAATTCATGAATCTTATGATAAAACCTTCTTTAGAGATTGTTTAGAGGATTTTGTGCTTATATTCATAGATGATATTTTGATTTACTCCAAGACAGAAGAGGAGCATGAGAATCGCTTGAGAATAGTCTTGCAACGACTAAGAGATCGAAATCCTTTTGGTAAGTTTTTGAAGTTTACTTTCTTTCAAAAGAAGGTTCACTACTTGGGTCATGTCATATCTATTGAGGGAATCTCGATTGATCCTACAAAGATAGAAGCAATAGTGGAATGGCCAACATCGCAGAGTGTTACTGAAGTTCATAGTTTCATGGGGCCTGTAGGGTATTACAGGAAATATGTGGAAGGATTCTCTAGGATAGCAGCACCTATTACTTCTGTTCAGAAGAAGGGAAGGAAATTTGAGTGGACTAAGAAGTGTGAGGAGGCATTTCAATTTCTAAAATAGAAGTTGACATCGACACCAGTTTTGACTATACCAAATTCTAATGGGCACTTCATAGTGATTACAAATGCTTCAAGTGAAGGTGTAGGAGTTGTGTTGATGCATGAAGGGAAAGTGGTTGCATATGAGTCTAGAAAACTGAAACAATATGAATTGAATTATGCGCCACATGTTCTTGAGCTTGCAACTATTGTTCTTGCATTACAGATGTTGAGACATTATCTCCTATGAAAAACATTTGAACTAAAGACAAATCATTTAGGAATTAAGTACATTTTTACACAGCCTAACCTCAATTCAAGACAAAGGAGGTGGCTTGAGTTCCTAAGTGAGTATGATTTTGGTATTGAGTATATCAAGGGAAAGGAAAATAGATTTGGAGATGCTCTTAGCAAGAGAAGACATTTGTCTGCTATGTTGACCACAAGGTCAAGTTTGAGACAAGTGTTGCAGTATCTTCCAGTAGATGAGCATTATGAGAGGGTCAAGCTGCCTTAGAGGCAAATCCTTTAGATCATAGTTTTGATGGTATTTTGAGATATCAAGGAAGGATGTATATCCCTAAGGGTGGAGACTTGAGGAGGTTGATTCTAGAGGAAGTACATGGTGCACCTTACCTAGGGCATCTAGGAGTTACAAAGATGGTAGCAGAGTTGAATACTTTGTATTTTTTCCCTAAGCTCAAGAAAGATGTTATGGAGTATGTGGCTAGATGTTTGGAATGCCCAATGAGTCAAGGCTGAGCATGTGCATCCAGTAGGATTTTTGTATCCCCATGATATAGCTGAGTATAAGTGGCAAGTAATCAGTATGGATTTTATCCAAGGATTACCTTTGAGCAAGAATATGCATGATACCATCTTAGTTGTCATTGATAAGCTAACAAAGGTTCCACATTTCATACCTGAGAATTTGAAAGATGGATCATTGACACTTGCAAAGAAATTTGTGCAAGAGATATTCTGATTGCACGGTGTATCAGAGACCATTATATCAGATATGGATACCGAGATGACATCTAGGTTTTGGACAACACTGAATGCAACTTTAGGAACTAAATTGAATTTTAGTTATTCTTATCACCCAAAAACTGATGGCCAAACATAAAGGGTCAATCAGGTTGTGGAGGATATTTTGAGGATGTACTATATGGATGAGTAGTACAAGTGAGAGGAATATTTTCCATTGGTTGAGTTTTCTTACAACTTATTCCATGCATCATTTGGTATGCCACCTTTTGAGGCACTTTATGGATGGAAGTGTCGCACACCCATCAGTTAGAATAGGAGGGAAGATAGGATCATCATTGGTCCGGATATGCTCAAGGAAATGGAAGAGAAAAATAATTTTATCAAGAGTAGGTTGAAGGAGGTAGCCAATAGACAGAAGAGCTATGTTGATAGAAACAAGACTTTCAATAGTTTTTTGTGGGAGATAAAGTTTTTTTGAGGGTTAAGCCTCATAAGATCTCTATCTCATTTGGGAAATCATCAAAGTTGGCTCTTAGATTTGTGGGACCCTTTGATGTATTGGAATTCATTAATCCATTTGCTTATAGAGTAGCGTTACCACCTCCTCTAGCTAGAATCCATAATGTATTACAACTTTCTTTATTTAAACCATACCATCCTGATGCATATCATATACTTGATTGGCATTCATTATAGGTACAGGACCAAGGGGTGGTGCTAGTGGAGCCCTTCTGAATCCTAGATAGGTGTAGCATTAAGCTGCGTAATAGGGATAGTACTCAATACAAGGTCTAGTGGGACTAGTACATTGAGGATAGTGCTACATGGGAGGATTCTGAGATGATTGACCGTCATTTTCCTCATTTTCTTTCTTAGATTAGTATTTTCTTAATGAATGAGATACTTGATACTCTCATTTTTTATTCACATGTTGTGAACTTGGATAGCGTGGATGCTACTATGAATTTCGTAAGCTTATGCTTTGAGGACTATTATGTTAGTTATTATTCCATTATGATTGAGATACTATGCTTATTTATTGATTAATAAGACATCGAGACGATGTCTCTTCCAAGAGGGGAAGGATGTCACGTATTGATTTTATCATGTATTTAAATTGAAATTATTAAATCATGAGATTTGCATGTTTATGATAGATGATTATAAAAATTGAAATTTAAATGCAAATGAAATTATTTGAAATTTATTATTATGAAATTTGGGGTTTGTCATTGTTGATGGAAATTTGAGTGGAAGTGAATGTAAGAATAGGTGAATGAGAATGAAGGCGAGAACATTGATCAGGTAGAGTCGTTTTAGCCATTAGATGTTAATAAGGATGACGGAATCTCACACACCACTTAGTTATTATTAATGTATTTTCATGATGATTAAATGGTTTAAAATTTTAATGGTTATTATGGCTATGCTTTTGTTTGAACGTAATTGTAAAAAGGAATATGTTTATTTTGAAATGGAAAGATTGCTTATTTGTGAAAAGATTAGCCAATTTAAGTATATTATGTTATTATGTGGAAATAAAAATTTAAATCTTTTTGAAAACTAAAATAGAAAATATTTTACTTTTAGTTGAAAATAATAATGCTTTTTAATTCTAAATTATTAGAATATCCATATATAAAAATATATATGTTTAAATTAGAATACATATTAAATCTAGTTATTTAATGAAATTGGAAATAAATGCAATACATTTGAAATTTAAAATGAATTGAGAATAGTGGTAAAAAAATGGAAAACAATTACCTTTCAATCAATTTAGCATGCAAACAAAGAGATAGGACTCTAAGTTATGGCCACCACTGTTGGAAACTTGGCACATATTGTGGATCGCAATTTATTGAAGACTTCACCATTCACATGAATGGGGGGAGAAAGGAAAATCCGTTTGAAAAAGGAGAAGAGGGGTTTTTTTGTTGAGAAAACACTACATAACACATGCGCATATGAGCGGAGAAAAAACCTTTTTTTTTTAAAGAGTTGTTTTTCTTGGATTTAGTTGTTGCATGCACAAAAGGAAGGAGAATTCAACTAAAAGATAGGAGTGAAGGGAGAAAAAAAAATTAATATCTCTAGGAAGTGCATATGAGAAAGGAGAGAGATGTGTGGCAAGTGTAGAAGACGAAGAGAGGAAGGCATGTGGGAAGAAAAGGAAGGAGGGCACGGCCAACAGGGAGGAGGTAATACACAAAAAAAAAAAAACACTCCATCAATGCTTAGGAATAGGTGAAGAGAGGAGGACAGGGCGTGGCTAAAGAAGAAAGAGAGAACTCCAAAAAAAATTATTAGAAGACGATTTGGAAGGTGCACGCAAGAAGAGAGGGAGAGGAGAGAATAGAAAATTAATAGAGGAAACAAATAATCATCACCACATTAAGAGGACACAAAGTGACAAAAAATTGTCAGGTAGATTCAATGAGAACATTATTTACCAAATTCAAAGTCAATTCATATCTGAGTTTAATTCTTCTTCTTTTATTCTTTTATTTTAACTATTGAAAACATATCACTATTTTTATCAAATTTAGAGGAAAGTTAAAACACCACACTATATTTTCCTATAGATAAAGAACAAATTGAATAGAAAATTATTGAACAACTTGAACAAAAAACTATTAAGAGACAGTAGATTTCTTTATTTATGAAATTCTGATTTAGTATATTAAAAATATGCACACGAAAAACAATATGTTTTAGATCTACTTAGATTTAGAAATGCTTGAGAAAAATAAAAATTTGTTGAGAGATAAAAATTTCAAAACAAAAAGAACAAAAAATATAGTGAAATTATTATAGAATTAAACAGTTGAATGTTCTTGGTTTAAATAAAATTTAAAAGGATAAGATTAAATAAGTTTTGTGTATTTTAATATGCTTGAAAAGTTAAGCGAAATATGATAATTATCTTGGAACAATTTTAAATTTCTATGAAATAGAAGTAAATGTGAGGTTTTATGTTTTAGAAAATATAATATTTTAGGGAAATATGAAAACTAGAAAAGAAACAAAGTAAAGTAAAAATATAATTATTTTGAAATAAAACAAATTAGAAGGGGATTATATTGAATTGTATTTGAATTTTTCGAGTAAATGAACCGAAAGAATGTGTGCTCATTTATTCTGGTTTTATGTGTACTTAGTTACATACTTGAGATACACCTTCTTTTATTTTAATTTAAATATAAATTTAATGTTATTTGTGATTTAAATCTGCAAAATTACTGCAATAAAACTGTGTTTGCTTAAAATTAAAAGTGTAGTTCATGTGTTGGGAAAGATTATTTATTTATTTTGAATGGAACCATGCATGCTTGATAAATGAATGTGCATGACATATCTTTGGAAAGTTACCTTCCAGGACGGGTGCTGAATAGGGGTTTATAGAGAACGTAGTTTTGGTTTTCCAAAACTACTATTATTTTTCGTGCATGGTATTTTACTTGGCCAAGTAAATTAAGGACCATTGATATAGATGAAATATGAATAAATCTCTACCATATCCTATTATCGAACTTGATTGTTTCTTAAATGAATTAGAAAAATGAATATTCTTTTGGATTTACTAGTTATACTAGGCACACACTAGATTCCATCTTGCTTGTCGACTTCCTTTTGCTAGGTGATTCATGTAGGGTTGGGTATTATTTGAATGACCAAGGAATTTAGGGGAAGCATAAGCTTTGAGTTTGGGTGGAAAAAGCGCCTGAACCTTGTTCTCGTCTTCATGTTTGAAGATAAGTTGTTGGATTGAAGATTAAATGAAGATTTCTTCATATATCTATTATATTTTATTCTTGTATGATTATTGTAGAACTTAAGGCAACAGAATGCCTAAGTCTTGAATTGAAAATTTATTTTACAATGCTTATGCCTTATTTAATATTGTGAAAGATGACATGTGTATGAAATCAAATTGAAATTATTATGAATCTTATTGTAGACTTTAAGTCTATGTTTGGAATCTTTTTGATTAAAGTAATTTGGATGAATGAGTTACAATATTTAATGGAATGTAAATGAACTTATTAAAGGAACTATAATAGTGTTTGGAATTAAAGAGTTTCGATCTTTACATAATCCAAAGAATTGGAGGGCCTTCCCAATGATCATAGACATGATTTTACAAATTCTGCAATATTTCACATAATCGGGTTCATGCTCACCGTCAAGATTGCATGTGTTTCAATGTCGAAAAAATCAAACGCCTAGGTAATGTTAGGTTGCCTCTTAGCTATCCAACAATGTAATTTTTTTCAATTTTCAACAATGTTAAGCCTTTGATCTATAATTTATTTTGTTTATGTGTCTTTTTTTTTAGCAAAAACTAGTGTTTGCTTTTTTTTTCATTATAAATTAACTGTTCATCGAAATTTTAAGTAAATTACATTTTTAGAAATTAGACTCCATTTTACAAATATTAAAAAAAATCAATTAGTTTCCAAAATTTGTAGGGATAGCACAGCCAAAATTTTGTTTTTCAGGAAGTATCAACTTTGAAAAATCGTGTATCAACTACATTCTATTAGCTAATTTCTCACCGAAGCAATTTTAAAAATATTAAAAATATATTCACCATGCTACATTCCCACAAAAGTTGTTGTATTATGTTATTTTGACAAAAACAACACCAATTTCTGTGGGACCCTCTTTTGAACCCCTTAATCTCAACTATTTTAAAAATAAATTAGTATTTTAGAAAGTAGACTTGGAGCACTATGATCCTTGTTTTTGTTGCATCTCAAAATTTGAGTGCATCTATCCTCAATTTCATGTCCAAGGTCAGTATTTCCTAATTTCAGAAAGAAAAGTGGCCACTTAAGCCCCCTTTCCAGCCACCGATATTTTTTACCTTACCCATTTAATTTTAATTATAAATAAGTTCAATTTGTTCTTAAGGGTTTAATGAAGGTTTTGGCAGAGTAGTAGCCTCTGTGCTACAACTTTCCTCTGTCAACAAGATTTTGGGTTCTTGATTATCCATTAACTTCTCAAAACTACTTGAAAGCCTTTCGATTCCTTTTAGTAACAAACTTATCTTCTCTAGTGTTTTATCCTTTTTTATTCCTACTATATTTTCCTCTTTTGACAGTAAAACCCACATTTGTGCATTCAATAACACTCCTTATGGTGCGCTCTAACCGTGACTTTGTCGTTAATTTCACTCTTCTCTTATGTCTCTTTGAATTTTCTAAAACTTGTCTCTAGGTAAATCCAAGAAGATGAGTCCACAAAACATTAAAGTTTTTACCTTAGATAAAAACCCGATATCAACTTCAGGAAAACAAGATCTCATTTTCGGTTAGGGGTCCCGTTTTTTAATGGCCTATTTTAAAATAGGTCATTAAAAAATGAGATCCCGTTTTAAAATGGGCCATTAAACAATGGGATCCCATTTTCTAACATCTCATTTCATAAAAAAATAAATATATACTTATAAGAAACAAGATCCTGGTTTGCAAAATAGGATCCTATTTCATTTAAGTATAATTTTTTAATATTTTTCTGAAACAAGATCTCGTTTTTAAAGTTTTTTAATTTTTAGTCAGGTTTTTGCTTTATTTTTTGGTTCAAGAAAAGGCCTGGGGACCCGAAACTAGGCCATAGAATTAGTTTGACCTACAAGTTGAAGGTCCTAATAATGTCGCAAGAAAATAGTGACTTTGGGCATATGTTTGAAGACTTTTTTTACAGATTTTTTTAATGAAATTAAAACCCATTGTAGATAAGATAGTGTAGATTCCAAATATGTAATTTTTTTAACAATTGAATTAATTTTTTATTTTCAATTAATTTATGATGAAAAAAGTCCATAAACTTGAATTATCATGGTTTTTAGTATTTTAATAACTTTTTATTCAAATAATTTTTTGAATTTTTTTTTTGTATGAAAGTGTACTTCAGACAATTATTTTTAATTTAAAAAAATAAAATTTTTAAAAAGATAAGTTTAGGTCATCTTATACGTGACATACATGATGATTTTTTAAAACATCAAATATGGCCAATAAAAAATTTTAAAAAATATTCACTAAAAAATTACAAAAACATATGGAAAGTGTGCTTCGGTGAGTTACAAATCTTTTCCCAAAATGATTTAGAAAAATATTATTATTTAGGTCAAAATATGGATGATGTACATGTGTATGGTATGGTAAAAGAAAAGTGACTTTTAAACAATGGTTTTTAGAAACGCTTATTAAAAATCAATTTGTATCATTCGAGTATTGAAATAAGTTACATATTTGGAAACTAGACTCTGAGTACTACATTTTATAATTAGTGACGGACAAGTGCACCAAGATGGTTCCCAATAAGGGGATTTAAGTGGTCACTTTTTTTTTCTTCTAAAATAAGGAAATACTGACCTTGGATGTGAAATTGAGGATAGTTACACTCAAATTTTTGAGATGGAACAAAAACAAGGACCGAAGTGCTCTAAGTCTACTTTATAAACTACTAATTTATTTTTAAAATGGTTGAGATTAAGGGGTTCAAAAGAGGGACATACACAAATTGGTGATGTTTTTTTCAGAAAAACATAACATAACAACTTTTGTACGACCCTCGTATGGTGAAATTTTTTGTAGTAGTTTTAAAATCACAATAGTAAGAAATTAGCTAAAAGTATGTAGTTGATTCACGATTGTTTTGATAAATTTTTAATGAATATTTGATTTTTTACTAATTTTCGAAGTGGACACTTCCTAAAAAATAGAATTTTGGTCATGCTACCCCTACAAATTTTGGAAACTAATTGAAATTTTTAAATTTTTTTTTTAAAATTTGTAGAATGGAGTATAGTTTCTAAAAATGTAATTTATTTGAAAATTCGATGAACGGTTAATTTATAGTGGAAAAAAAATCAAACACTATTTTTTGGAAAAAAAAAGACATACAACAAAAATAAATAATGGATGAAAGACTTAACCTTGTCAGAAAGTGAAAAAAATTACATTGTTGGATAGCTAAGAGAGAGCCCAACATTACCCATGTGTTCAATTTTTTCGATATTGAACCACATGCAATCCTGATGGTGAGCACAAACTCAATTATGTGAAATATGGTAGATTTTGTAAAAACATTTTTCTGGTCATTGGGAATGCCCTCCAAGCCTTTTGGTTGGTATTCCAAAGAAAATACCAATCCTAACACTCAAAGATTTCCAAAGCAAGATATAATGTGAGCGCGTTATAACGCGTCCGCGTTATATCTCAATTTTGACATGATTTTTTGCTTTTGTGGAAAACATGTCAACTAAGACATAACATGAGCGCATTATAATGCACTCATGTTATGTCCTCTTTTATGTTAAATGCTAGTCTATTGAATGTATGCTAATATATTTGTATGTTTGTATGTACATGTATGTTTGTATGTCATGTATGTATGCATGTATGCATACTTGTATGTATGTATGTATGCATGTATGTATCAATGCATGTATATTGTATGCATTCTTATATGTATGTAAGATTGTATCTACACATGTATGTATGTATGTTTGTATGGATGTAGGATTTTATGTACATATGTATTATGCTTGTATGTATGTAAGTATGTATGTATTTACATGTCTTTAGAGGGAGGGAGAATTTAGAGAGAGAGAGAGTCTGGAGAGAGTGAGAGGGGGTGGAAGTGAGATTTTAAGAGAGGGAGTGAGAGAGAAGGGTTGGAGTTGAGAAAATACAACACCACAGAAGCCCAAATATCTCTGCAAATAAATAACCTGTTACAAGGAGAAGCAAATAGAATGCAAGGAAGGAATGCAATGCACTAATGAAAGAAGGATAGGAAATTAAACAATATTTGTTTAATTATGTAAAGTTCCCTTTTACCTCTTTTTCACTTAAGCTAACATTAGGTGCATAATAATTAATTACTTTATTAATTATTATTGTGCAAGCCTAGGGTTTTCCTTTTTAGGGTTTTCATCTATATGTAGTTGAAAACTATCTTTTGTATTATTATTCATTTTACATTTTGGGTGAATACATTGCTCCACATTCTTGAGCATTTCCTTTGTTGCTTCTCTTTGTTTCTCCTTGTAACAGGTTATTTGCTTGCAAAGATCTTTGGGCTCCTATGAAGTTGTATCTTCTCAACTCCAACATGGTATCAGAGTTTCAGATTTGTAGCTACTTGTTCTTGTTTTGAAGATTTTTGGTGCTAGAAGGGTTTGTTGCAAGCCATTTTTTATTGGAGCCATCATCATTTTTGCTTCAAAAATTTAGTTTTCACTCATTTGCAGGAAAAACAATTTCTGAGTTTTGTAGCCAGCATCAAAATCTGAACTGGGTATCTTTTAGATTTTGCATATCTTGCCCAGATTTGGAGAAAATCACTATTGAAAAAATGGCGCACGTCATTTTTCTCCTAGCTAGAAGTAAAAAAAATCATTTTCTCGTATTCTGCTTGTTGGATCAAGAAACGATTTTTGGGTTTTGTTTCTAGCATCAAAATACTTCTGGGTTTCTATTTTTGTCTACAAATAGTGAGTAGATTTTCCAGTGAGATTCTTTAGCATCCTATCATGGCACAAATCTTGAGACAGATTGGTTCATCCTTCTTCACAGGGTTTCTTCAACATTGTCCTTTAGATCCATTTCTTCCCAAAGGGAGGAATATCATTTGCCACTTCAGGATCTCCTTTTGGATTCTACATCAGGCATCTACCATTGTGACATTAGTTTCTTCATTATGGGGGGGCCTTCTTCTCTTTCTATCTCTCCTATGGAGACCATTGTACATGTACTTATATGATAGAAGTTGTCTATGGGGGGTATTATGTTATCCACCTCCTATCCTTCTTTCATTAGTGCATTGCATTCCTTCCTTGCATTCTATTTTGGGGAGGATTTTTGTTCCCACTAGGTTTTCTCCTTTACCCTATTTCATTTAGTTTGCATTGATTTTGTACATGGTTACTTGATCTAGCCTTGTTGTCGGGACCCATTGTTTTTGCTTTCAGTAGCTTCTTTTGGTTTTAGCTTCTCCCTATGTCTATCTTAAGGGGGGGCGTTAGAGTAATTGGACATTTAATTTATTAATTAAACAATATTTGTTTAGTTACGTAAAGTTCCCTTTTACCTTTTTTTCACTTAAGCTAACATTAGGTGCATAATAATTAATTACTTTATTAATTATTATTGTGCAAGCCTAGGGTTTTCATCTATATATAGTTGAAAACTATCTTTTGTATTATTATTCATTTTATATTCTAGGTGAATACATTGCTCCACATTCTCGAGCATTTCATTTGTTGCTTCTCTTTGCTTCTCCTTGTAATAGGTTATTTGCTTGCAGAGATATTTGGACTCTTATGAAGTTGTATCTTCTCAACTCCAACAAGAGGGACTTAGCTAGGTAGGGTGGGAGGG
Organism: Sequoiadendron giganteum; assembly: GCA_007115665.2. NCBI lineage: Eukaryota > Viridiplantae > Streptophyta > Pinopsida > Cupressales > Cupressaceae > Sequoiadendron > Sequoiadendron giganteum. The sequence continues at coordinate 97,288,260 of CM021110.1, read as the reverse complement.
AGAGAGGGAGGTAGAGAGGGGTGGTGGGAGAGAGAGGGAGAGAGAGATAAAGGGGAGAGAAAGAGACAAACAAAAAGAGAGAGTTATGTAGGTAGGGTGCCAAATGGAGAGACTTGAGAGTGTGAGGGGGGTGAGAGGATAAGACTTGAGAGATAGGTAGTGTGAGGGAGTGCGAGAGAGAGACATGAGAGAGGGGGAGGGTGTGGGAGGGAGTGACGTGATAGAGGTAGAGAAAGAGGGGTGTGGAGTGAGAGGGACTTATCTGGGTAGGGTGGGAGGGATAGATAAAGAGAGGAGAGAGAGACAAAGAGAGAGTTACCTAGGTAGGTTTCTAGAGGGAGAGACCTGAGAGAGAGAGGGGGTGAAAGGGAGAGACATGAGAGAGAGGGAGAGAGAGGGAGTGGGAGAGAGTGAGAGAGAGTGGGAGGGACATAGAGAGAGATGGATAGAGGGAGTGAGAGAGGGTGGTAGGGATTTATTGAATGAGAGGTACATAGAAAGAGGGAGAGGGTAGATAGAGACAATGAGAGAGGGTAGGAGGGAGGGAGAGATAGAGATAAAGTGATAGAGGTTGAGGGTATAGGGTTGATGGCTTCTAGGGTATTAGGGTTTAAGGGTTGAAGGTTGAGGGAATAGGGTTGATGGTAGAGGGTATTGGGTTAAGGGTATAGGGTAGAAGGTTTAAGGGATTAGGGTTGAGGGTTGAGGGGTTTAGGGTTAAGGGTTTACCTAATTGAGGGTAAAGGGTTTAGGGTTTAGATTTGAGGGTATATGGTTGAATGATTAGGTTCAAGGTCTAATATAAAGGGTAGAGGGTATAGGGTTTGAGGGTTTAGGTTTTAAAGATTGAGGGTTGAACGTTGACAATTGAGGGTTGAGGGTTTAATGTATAGGGTAGAGGGTAGAGAGTTTAAGGGTTGAGGGATGAGTGTTGAGGATTGAGGGTTTAAGGTTGAGGGTGGAGGGTGGAGGGTATAGGATATAGGGTTGAGGGTTGAGGTTCCAATGTATAGGGTAGAGGGTATAGGGGTTGAGGGTTTAGGATTAGGGTAGAGATTTTTCTTGGATTTAAGGGTGTAAGGCTTGAGGGATTAAGGTTGAGGGATTAGGGTTTAGGGTAGAGGGTATTGGGTTGAGGGTATAGGGGAGAGGGTTGAAGGTAGAGGGTTTAAGAGTTTAGGGTTTGATGGTTGAGGGTTTAGGGTTGAGTATTTAGGGGTTTAAGAATTAAGGGATTAGGGTAGAGATTTTACTAAGTTAGTTTAAGGGTTTAAGGGTTGGGGTATTAGGGTTGAGGGTAGATGGTATGTTGGTGTTTTATTTTTCTAGCTAGGCTTTGAAACCCTCTAAGAGGTAGCCAACCTCTATATTAAAGAACCACAAAGGTTAGTGGCCAACTAACAAGATTCAGTCAAAGACTAACATCTCCTACACTTCTAGCTCTGCAGGACCAATGTGGGTATACCTATATAATGCCCAAAACTTAAATGCAACTATATACTAACATTTCTTTTTATAGCATATAATTGTCAATTCTATTAAACCACAAAGAGCACTGAAAACTTCAAACCTAGCTAAACTCTCAGTATATCAATAATCACTCAGAAATTGAGAGCATAACACAACAGTAAACCTCAACCGAACAACAGGGATTTAAGAATGATTTTGCATTTATAAAAAACTTTTGAGATGCACAAACCTGAATAATAGATTAGTGCCAATTCCGGGCCATGGATTCAAACACAAATGAATTCCCTAGAAAACATACTTCAACCAGTGGATTTAAATTGCTAATGCTTTGCATCAACTGTTAGTGTCTTGCACCAACAATCCCTCTATTATGATCAATCAAATTATCCTTATCAAATCCCTTTTACACACATGATATCACAATCACTTGCTCAAAGCATTTAATCATTTCTTTGAAATAGAACAATGAACAGACAAAACAATCTCATGAAATTTGAGATGATAAAATCAACGACACTTAGTTTTATTGAATTTATATGACTAAATGTGTACAAATATGGAGAAAATTTGAAGATATTCGTGAATGTGCAAACACCTTCATGATTTCATTTGCATAAATTGGTTGTATTTACTCATGAAATCAAGAAATTACAGCTTACAGACTCAAAAAATAACTCTGAATTTACAATTCTCTATCTACCCAGCCCAATACAAAAAATCAGAACCCTTTACAATGAGAGAAAAAGAGAAAATATAGAAGGAAAATGAAACAAAATAAGCCCTAAAATGCATCCACAGTTGACAACTGGCAGCTTCATCCTTCGTTGAATAACAACAAGAAAATATCTCTCTTCTCTCATCATTTGCAACAACAAACTTTACCTCTCAAAACTGTCTTTGCTCATCATTGTTTTGAAACAAAAAGTCTATCCATGTGGAGAATTTCATCATTCACCCGGCTACTAGAAAATACCTCTTCCGTGAAAAAAAAAATTCAACTCTCTTTCACAATGCTACACTTTATTTGCATATTCACTTTATACTTTAATAGTGGAGCTTTGACCTCATCTTTTATTTGCCTATGATATTATACTATTCATATTTGATATTTTACATCACATTAATTTCCAGCAAATAATATTTCACCTGTTTTACAATAAAACCCCTCTATAAAATGAATATTTAATTCACATTACTCCCTCCACCTTCACGTGCATTTACCCAACAAATAGAAACTTTGCTGAATATTTTACTCACTTTCTAAGATTCCCCATTTAAAATTTGTTTGGGTAAAAAATATTACCCACACCTTTGTATTTTTTACCTCATGTCACCTCTATCTCGAACAATACTTTATATTTAAAAAATGCTTTGCATTTTAAAAGAACTAGAGACTTTGTAATAAAGAAAACCATCAAACATTTGAAGAAACCCATGGGTCCACCACCTCCACGTGCCCAATTTTTGTTGTCCTTGCAACACTTCCCCTGACATCAGCCTCATCTCCGCAAGGCTTGCGAGGCTCTTCCATCCCCCGTTTTCCCTTTTTAAAAATTAAAACTCCTCATAACTCTTACCATTGGCAATGTTTTATTTATTTTTAAACAAACTTTGCTTCAAATTTTCTCGTGCCCACCACTGGCCTTACCTCGTGCACCTCGCAGCCTCTTGGCTCACGCGATATCTACTCCCACGAGGTGTGCGAGATTTTCCCCAATTCCTTTGTGCATTGCTCTGCAACTCATTAACAATGGCGGCCAGACTAGGTATAAGCTTGATCAGAAAATCAGACTACATTGAATCATTTGGATGGGCTCTACTGCAAATACAAGCTGCTAAAAAATGGTGATGTCAGAGAGTCGTTTTTGACAATACAAGGGTGTTTTAATAGTTGCAAACTCCCGGAAAATGACCAGAACAATGGTGAAATAATTCCCAACATATGTAGATAAGTCTAGGCCTCATTTGGGAGGTAAAAAACACCATTTGTAACAAACATACATCTTCAAAAATCTGCCTCAAAGCCAAAAACGTGAATAGCATCAACCAAAACTATCTCCTCAAATCAGACCAAAATTCATGAGACACCTCAATGGAACTTGCTGATGAAAAATCACCCTCTCAACACTCTTCTGCACACCTCGCAAGCTTCCACAAAAGCTTATTTTAATAGTGTGAGGCTTGTGGAAAGCAATAAAGTTTGAACTTTATAAAACATACAAAACATTCAATCTTGCCCTAAAATGACTTAATTCCCATGCACTTTTCCTTTTATAATAAGATATTTTAAATATATGCAATTTAGACATTAGAAAATAATGCAAATTCAAATTTCGATTGTGGCCCAAATAGAGAAAATTTATTGTGGGTAAACCAAGACACCTGAAGCCAAGATTTTTTGCGTGCACCCATAATCAGTCATTTAGAGAAAACTCATTTGCTCAAAGTTTGTCCAGCCATTTAAATTCAAGTACCTCCTTTGTAAACTGGTCTTTGGGACGTGTTAGCCGTGATTGAAATACATTAGAATAATGTATCAAATGACCTTCGATCTTGATTAAAATGGATATGTAGAGGTTTTATACCAAAGTAAGAAATGGGTTGTCATTAGAATTGAAAAATTTTAAAAAATCGGAACACCATTTTTGGCCCTGTCGCGATCAGAAAACAATGAATTAACCCATCTGAACTCATCTTGAAGCCCTTAAGTTGATTAGGAATGCACACATTTTATCCAATAATGGAGTGAAAAATATGGTTTAGAAAAAGAGATCCTAAGGTGAAAGATATTAAATTCCAAATTTGCTTACTTAGACTTTTCTGCAATTGCACCTGTTCAGAATTAATCCAAGCTCACCAGATCAGTATTTTTCAAAAATACCAAATCAATTCCTAGTGAACTCCCACTGGAAAAATAAGCACATTTAGGTACCCTGAGCATGTGTGCAAAATAATTTGTTATGAATCAGCTCCCATCGAACGATATTGACGATCAAAGTTGACCCCTTAGAAAGGTTTCTAAAAATGCATATGCAAAACAAGAGAAATTGCATTTGGTTTTGATATGTTAAAAATTAAAAAACAGATCATGAGACTTTGAAAATTGACACACAAGCTCATTTAGGTGGGGAGAATGCAAAGCAACAATAATTTTCTCTTGACGATCAACAGGGTGCAAAATGCAAGCTCAAATAGGAGACAACTTTGCAAAACTGAAAGTTTGCAAACAACAAAAAAGTGTTGAAACCCTCCAGCTTTTCTTTTCAAAACACTCTCAAAACTTATTGTGAGAAGCTGAAAATTGGCATGCACGTTCACATATGTCAATTGAACATATCTACCCAAGGTTTTTGCATAAAAATTATCTGGCTGAAAATTACAACCATCCAAAGTAGGTCAGTCAGATAGATTTGTTAGGTGCACTTTTGAAAGTGTAGAGGCAAAATTTGAGAGTGCCATCAGGGTAAATGATTGAGGGTAGATGGTAGAGGGTTTAAGGGTTAGGTTTTAAGGGTTGAGGGTTTAGGGTTGAGGGATTAAGAGGTTATAGGCTAAAGGCTATAAGAGTTGAGGGAATAGGGTTTAATGGTTGAGGGATTAAGAGGGTATAGGGGTTGAGGGATTAGGGTTTAAGGGTTGAAGGTTGATGGATTAAGAAGGTATAGGGGCTAAGGTATTAGGGTTTAAGGCTTGACGATTTAAGGGTTGAGGGATTAAGAGGGTATAGGGGTTGAGGGATTAGGGTTTAAGGGTTGAGGTTTGAGGGATTAAGAGGGTATAGGGGTTGAGGGATTAGGGTTTAAGGGTTGAGGGATTAAGAGGGTATAGGGGTTGAGGGACTATGGTTTAAGGGCTGAGGGTTGAGGGATTAAGAGGGTATAGGGGTTGATGGATTAGGGTTAAAGGGTTGAGGGTTTAAGGGTTGAAGGATTAAGAGGGTATAGGGGTTGAGGGATTAGGGTTTAAGGGTTGAAGGTTGAGGGTTGAGGGATTAAGAGGGTATAGGAGTTGCAGGATAAGGGTTTAAGGGTTGAGGCATTCAGAGGGTATAGAGGTTGAGGGATTAAGAGGGTAATAGGGGTTGAGGGATTAGGGTTTAAGGGTTGAGGGTTGAGGTATTAAAAGGGTAAAAGGGTTGAGGGATTAGGGTTTAAGGGTTGAGGGTTTAAGAGGGTATAGGAATTGAGGGTTGAGGGATTAAGGTTTAGGGGTTGATGGATTAAGAGGGTATAGGGGTTGAGGGATTAGGGTTTAAGGGTTGAGGGATTAAAAGGGTATAGGGGTTGAGGGATTATGGTTTAAGGGTTTAGAGTTGAGGGTTGATGGATTAAGAGGGTATAGGGGTTGAGGGATTAGGGTTTAAGGGTTGAGAGATTAAGAGGGTGTAGGGGTTGAGGGATTATGGTTTAAGGGTTGAGGGATTAAGAGGGTATAGTAGTTGAGGGATTAGGGTTTAAGGGTTGAGGGTTGAGGGGATTAAGAGGGTATAGGGCTAGGGAGGTTGAGGAGTTAAGGGATTTTATAGGGTTTTAAGGGATTAAGAGGTATAGGGGTTGACAATTAGGGTTTAAGGGTTGAGGGTTGAGGTTGAAGGATTAAGAGGGTATAGAGGTTGAGGGATTATGGTTTAAGGGTTGAGGGTTGAGTGATTAGGAGGGTATAGGGGTTGAGGGATTAGGTTTGAAGGGTTGAGGGTTGAGGGTTGAGGGTTGAGGGATTAAGAGGGTATATGGGTTGATGGATTAGGGTTTAAGGGTTGAGGTTTGAGGGATTAAGAGGGTATTTAGGTTGATGGATTAGGGTTTAAGGGTTGAGGGTTGAGGGTTGGGGGATTAAGAGGGTATAGGGGTTGAGGGACTAAGAATGTATCTGGGTTAAGGGATTATGGTTTAAGGGTTGAGGGTTTAAAGGTTGAGGGATTAAGAGGGTATAGGGGTTGAGGGATTAGGGTTTAAGGGTTGAGGGTTGAGGGTTGAAGGATTAAGAGGGTATAGGGGTTGAGGGATTAGGGTTCAATGGTTTAAGGGTTGAGGGATTAAGAGGGTATAGGGGTTGATGTATTAGGGTTTAATGGCTGAGGGTTGAGGGTTGAGGGATTAAGAGGGTATAGGGGTTGAGGGATTAGGGTTTGAGGGTTGAGGGTTGAGGGATTAAGAGGATATAGGGGTTGAGGGATTAGGTTTTAAGGATTGAGGGTTTAGGGATTAAGATGGTATAAGGGTTGAGGAATTATTGTTTAAAGGTTGAGGGTTTAAGGGCTGAGGGTTGAGGGTTGAGGGATTAAGAGTGTATAGGGGTTGAGGGATTAGGGTTTAAGGGTTGAGGGTTGAGGGTTGAGGGATTATGAGGGTATAGGGGTTGATGGATTGGGTTTTAAGGGTTGAGGGTTTAATGGTTGAGGGATTAAGAGGGTATAGGGGTTGAGGGATTAGGGTTTAAGGGTTGAGGGGTTAAGATTTTATAGGGGTTGAGGGATTAGCGTTTAAGTGTCGAGGGTTGAGGGTTGAGGGATTGAGAGGGTATAGGGGTTTAGGGATTAGGGTTTAAGTGTTGAGGGTTGAGGGATTGAGATGGTTTAGGGGTTGAGGTATTAGGGTTTAAGGGTTGAGGGATTAAGAGGGTATAGGGGTTGAGGGATTAGGGTTTTAGGGTTGAGGGTTGAGGGATTAAGAGGGTATAGGGGTTGATGTATTAGGGTTTAGGGTTGAGTGTTGAGGGATTAGGGTTTAAGTGTCGAGGGTTGAGGGATTAAGAGGGTATAGGGGTTGAAGGATTAGGGTTTAAGGGTTGAGGGATTAGGGTTTAAGGGTTGAGGTTTGATGGTTGAGGGATTAAGAGGGTATAGGGGTTGAGGGATAAGGGTTTAAGGGTTGAGGGTTGAGGGATTAAGAGGTTATATGGGTTGAGGGATTATAGTTTAAAGGTTGAGGGTTGATGGATTAAGAGGGTATAGGGCTTGAGGGATTAGGGTGTAAGGGTTGAGGGTTGAGGGATTAAAAATTGAGGGTTTAAGGATTTAGGGTTTAGGTTTGAGTGTTTATGGGGATTAAGAATTGAGGGATTAAGGGTCAAGAGGGTTGAGGGATTAGGGTAGAGAGTTTAATAAGTGGGTTTAAGGGTTAGGGGATTAGGGTTTAAGGGTTGAGGGTTGAAGGATAAGTGTTTAAGGGTTGAGGGTTGAGGGTTTAAGAGGGCCTACCATTAAACTCTTAACCTTGTACCCTCTATCTCTCTCCCACTCTCCCTCTCTCAATCACTCTCTCTTTCTTGCACTCTCCCCCTCTCTCCCTCCCTCTCATTCTCCATCTCTCTCTCTCTCTCTCTCTCCACTATCTCTTTCTCTTGCTCTCTCTCCCCCTCCCTCTACCTACCCCCTCTCTCCCTCTCTCCCACTCTTATCTCTCTCGCCTCTATCCTTCACCCTAACCCTTTAAACCATTAACCCTTAAACCCTTAACCCTTAACTCTTAACCCTCTACCCTCTATCTCTCTCTCAGTCCATATCTCCTTCCCTCTCTATCTCCATCTCTCCCACTATCAAATTCTCCCCCTCTCCATCTCCCTCCCTCTCTGCCTCTCTCTCTCTCTCCCCCTCTCCCCCTCTCTCACTCTCTCTTTCTCCCCCTCTCCCTCTCCCTCCCTCTCTCCCTCTCTCCCTCTTTCTCTTTCTCTCCCTCTCCCTCTCCCTCCATCTCTCCTTTTCTCTCTCTCTCTCTCTCCCACTCTATCTTTCTCCTTCTCTTCCACTCTCTCTTTCCTTATCTCCCACTCTCTCTTTCTCCCACTCTCTTTATTTCAACCATACACCCTCTACCTTTAACCCTGACCCCTTAAACCCTAAAAAAATTATACCCTCAACCCTACCCCCCTCTCTACTATATATTTTTCCTCTCTATCTACCTCTTTGTCTCTCTCTCCCACACACACACTCATGTCTATCTCCTTTACTATAAGGGTACCGGGGAAATATATAAAATTAGGGTAGAGGTTATAAACAAAGAGGGAGAAAATAAATCTGTTTAAAAAACCATATTTCATATAATGTGAGTGTGTTTTGAAGAAGTAGAGATGTTATAATTTTAGCAAGAAATAGCACACTCATGTTATAACACAAGCGTGTTTTATCTTCCACTAAAAATAGTAAAAAACTCAATATACCCATGATGTCAAGGCCCACATTCTGCATATTCTCCTAGTTTTGTGTGTGCTCTAATAAAAGTAGCTTTTTTATTATGTTGTGAAGTGTGCAAGCATGCTATTCACATTCCACCACCTTTTTCATGATCTTTCTACCACCTTTTCATGAAATGGAAGAGTTTCTACATTGAAAGACATATTCAAGTTTGAATTCCATTGAAAACTGACATACAATTGAAGTTTGGAGGGGAACAGGCTTTTGAAAATTTCAAATTGTTGTGAAGTTTAAAGAAAGAAGAAGCTAAGGCTACATAATTGGGTTGAACACCTCCATTTGAAAGTTTGGTTTTTTAGGTATGTGAATTCTTTACACATTTTATTTTATTCTATTATGGATTGCTTTCATTTTTGTTATTTTGCATATTCCATGTTGATCATTGTTTGTTTTTCATTATAGCCTTAGGTTGTCAATGCACATTTTAAATTACACAATTATATAAACTTGCCAATTACCATTTTAAACTTGATGTAGAGTGTAGTGTCCTTTAATTATCTTAATAACTAGGAACATGAATTCCTCTACTCAGGGATTGAACATCACAACCAACAGTCATAACCTGATAAAGGACCTCATTTAATTATCAACCTAGGGATGTAAGACTTGAAATGGGTTTGCAAAGTATATGCACTAATCACCTATTTCAAACATGTATTATCTATTGAAAACATTATCCTGGAATTGGAATTAGTGGAACAAATTCTAACTGGCTAAACTTGCTTGGAATTAAAATTGAAAGACAAAACTATTTTGCATCTATTGGATGCAGGAATAGTTGATAATTTTGTATTTTTGCCAGCTGCAAGAACAGTCACACTAAGCTCTATAAAAGGAAGTGCAGTTAATTTAACTTGCAAAATAAAAATATAGACAGTTCCCTAAGTGGGCCCCCTTAGGTAGTGCCAAAGATAAACAAAAAATTAGACTGTAAACTTGATAAACACCTTTATTGATTTGAGATGAACAAGTACATGGCTTACAACCTTCAATTGTATTTCTAAAAAATAAAATGTATTACAAAATTAATCTTCCAACCCTTTCTCTGAAGGAGAGTGAAATATTTATTAAAAACTGAATCTAACGACTAACTAACCCTTCCCTCATAAGATGGGAAGTCTTTATTACATCATAATTAACTAAGTGAAGAGGTAAATATAAAAAGGAAGAACTGATTCAAATCAATTTTGAAGATTTAAAGCACCAACCATCTTAGATTTATGTGCCACCAAGACACCTAAGCTAGATTCTTGGAACACTTTCCTTGCATGGTGGATGACTTGAAGCTACCTTCGTAATATTTGTTGCTGAATTAGTCTTCATTGAATCAGTCTTCCAACAATCAAGTGGAAACTGAATTTCCTCCTTGAGACATGGTACCTACAAATAAATTAACAACTACTCCTATGGCAGAAATTTAGCTCAACATATTCAACCTTTAAGATGATCCATCACCTCATTTATACATTCATTAAGCATTAATTTAGAGAAAACACTGTTTCAGATATGGTTGTAGGAAGTTCAACAATAGAGGCTACACGAAAGGCATTTCATCACAAAATTTAAAATGCATACCTATTCTATCAAACTAATAAAACATACAGGCAATAATCATGGAAAGACTTGTCATAATAAACTTATTGTATTTAAGCATAAAAGTCTAGTATTGTTCCCATATCTACCACTAAATGTTTGTCTCAGCATAATAAAAAGTAGAAAAGTATTTAAAAAACATAGTCTAAATATGCCAAAAGATGGGCTCATCATTTCCCCTCAACTGACTACTTGTTGGACCCTTCAGCAAGTCTGACATTCTTTCTTCGAGAAAATTCCCTCAAATCAGCATTTTGCTGCTATCCACATTCCCCATGCTGAAAACTCTAAAAGTGAGCTCTCATAGCTTCTAGTCATTTCCATCTGCTATCCTCAGAGTTCTTGTTGTAAGTGTTGTTTTAACCCTGCATGGCCAACAATGGCCATAAGATAATGGGTGGTTGCATGACTAATGACAACCAATTCTCTTTCTTTGTTCTAGAATTTCTCATATATCTCTCTGCCCTCCGAGTGGCTAGATACAGGGTATTTGGGGTGTGCGATTTTTCCTTTCTCAACTTAAATTGTAAGTACTCCCATCTTGTTTGAATATGTTGGGTGGCAGCATCAAGATCCTTGTTTTCAATTTGGGAGTACTGAGTAAATACCTCTTGTCTCAATGGTTTAATTAGTGGCCTAGCCCTCTCATCTGCCCATAACTTCTTCCAATCAAAATAGATACCCATCCCACTTTTGGATTCATTCCTCACTGTTAGTGGCATGTTAACCTCATCATGCTTTTATCCATCAAAATTCTCTCCCTTGCTTATTTCATTTCTAACCTAGGAGATCAGAGCATTGATGTGTATGTCCCCAACATAGCATAGGGGATTCCATTCTTTATCACGAGGGACAACTAAACTATGTAAATAAAATTCACACATAAGATATCTGACATGTTGAGGTGAGTCCCTATATGCATCATAAAATTCTTCTGGGGTATTCAAGCAAGGGATTTTACCTTGCTAGATCCTGATCAATTGGAAGTTTAGATATAAATATTTTAGGTACATTGCGTAAACAAGTGAGGGTGATCTGCATTGCATTATCTATGGAACAAGTTTGACTACTTGGTTGAGAGTTTCAATTAAATTAGCAATTTCTAGATTCTTGTTCTGGATTATCCTCTGCAATCTCTCAATTTCTAGTTCATAAGAAGTCTATTGATGTTGAAGTTTTGTAAAACATGTCATTCCTATAGAAAAATTGGTAACATGGAGTGGAGGCGTATGGTTATAGTTTTCTGTAGGTGGCCTCTGAATTCCCTGAGGTGTATCAAATTTTTCCTGCTCTGCTTCCTCAATTATTTATGTGTTATTGGATTTCCTAGAGATTTCTTGTTCTATTTCAACATCTAGTTGTCAGTTTTCCTATTCTTCCTGAGGTGTATGATGCTCCAGTATGTCTTCCTGAATAGTAGGCATTGCAGCTGTCATTTCATTTTTTTCACTTTCTCCTTTTGATTGAATTACAATTGTTATTTCCTCCTTTTCAACATATTCCACTTCTTCCTATAGCTGATCTTCCATCCCCTTTTGTATTTGTTCTGCAATGGATTCTAGCTCATCAAGACCATCTCCTTAAGGAATAATCTCAGTCTAATCAACAATAGGTTCCTCCTCCGCAAGTATAGGACTAGAAGGGTCTGAGGTTGATGGTGTGGCTTGAGAGGCATTGAGTGATTGTTGAGCTGCCTAATTCTGGAGTCTAGAGCTTCTTCACAAGGGAGTGGGAATTGTTTTATGTTTATTTGGGATTTTGGCTGTAGGAATAGGTGATTCCCTTGTTTTATTCCTTTTAATAGATTTAGGAGTAGGTGCCACCATGGGTGACTTCCCCTTTTTTAATTTTTGGAAGATGGCTTAGGGTCTAAAACAGGGGTTTGTATTGGTTGTTTGGAAAATTTCTCAGAAAGAGGAACTGTTAGAGTAAAGGTTTTTACTTAATTATGTTAATTAAGTTGTCTTTATTCCTCTCTTAAGATTTCACCTTTAGTTTGCATATTGTGACATTTAATAATTATATTAATTATTAAATATTTACCTATTAGGGTTTCTTTTAGGTTTTGCACATTCTCCTTTCTTAAGGATTGATCATTGTAATTTTACATCTCTCTGATTAATACATATTTTCAACTTTCAGAGCACCTTTGCTTTTTGTCTCCAATGTCTTCTTCTGTGACAGGGTATTTGCATGCAGGTGATCTTCAGGGTCTGTGAAGTTGGCTTTCTCAACTTCTACAGGAACTTCATCCTGTGAATCAAATGACTCTGGAATAGGAGATGCAGTAGTAGAGGACTGACCTATGGACTAAGAGGCTCATTGTTTGAAGGTGAGAGGTTGCCTTCTAGGTCCAACATTTTGAACCCTAGGGTTAAAGTTAACAATAAACTCTTCCCAAGTCATCCCTGATACATCTTTAATAGATTTTTCAACAAGTAGATTTATAAGGCAATGGTGGGAGACAAAGTTAATTCTACCCTTTTAAAACTCAACAACACTATTAGAGAGTAGATTGTATAGGAAATCAATAATTTTCATTAACAGGTCATGGCGTAAATGAGATAAGAGTTTAAAATGATGAGAATGTAATAGGGAAAAGCGACCTTCACATGTTATATATTTGATTATATAACATGCCCGTGGTATCTAGTCCTGCGACAAACTCATTCTTTAGGTTCCTCACTTATCCACACATAAAGGAGGATCATTAGGCTAAGTAAAATCTGCCCTAGCACTTTGTGCGTCCCTGGATCAAGGAAATAGCTCACCAACCTGTGGCAACCTTGTGATTTCTACAATTATACCTACTGATGTATCAATTTTTACTCCCCTAACATTTGTCTTTCCTTCATGAAATGTCCTTATGAACTCTTTTGCAATGTTCTCATCAAAATTTTAAAGCTCAAGAAAATAATTAAGCCACCTATATTGTCTAAATGGTGGCAAGTGTTGCACATCCTATAATAGGATGTTATGGTCTATTAGTTCATTCTGAACTAGCTGGCCTCCTATTTTTCTACTGTTTCTTCAACTCAATGCTTCACGTGAGAATTCAACCTAGTTATTTCAATTTATACCCCCAAATTTGACTTCTTGCAACTTCAAATGAACCTCTCTTCTTTCTCTCCCCTCAATCGAAGCTTTTGAACCACTTTCAAAAGATGCAAAAAAATAGAAACAAAGAATTCAGACAGCTTAACTCAAGTGGTAAAATAGTAAGAAAAGTTTAATCATGGAAGAGAGAAAGACATGCTTGGTCATTATTGCAGGAAGTAATGGGTTTTTATTTATTTATTGCAGATTTTTAAAAATCCAGAGCTTAAGCTGAAAAGATAGTAATAGTTGACGTGACAAGGACTTGTGGCGGCGGAAACAATGGTGTGGCTAATAGTCATGAATTAGAAAATATGCTCAAAAGTGTGAAAAAAAAACCAAAGGATATTACATCCATATAGGAAATTTTGTTTGTCATAATTAATACTTAAATAAATGTAATGAATGAAATAACTAATCAATATTTAAGTGAAGTGGAGCTTACCTAGGATGATTCATCATGACTGCCTAATGTGACCCATCTTCCTGATTGTAATAGGTGATCTTGAGAAATGTGGATGGTGCGGTGTACGATAGGTGGATGAGGTGGTAGAAAAAGATATTGAAAGGGTTGCGGATGGAATGGGGATCCTTGTGGATAAACCCTTTATTATGACATTTTTATGCACTTTCATGCATGGCCTAGGGAATCGAGCTAAGACTTAATTCCTTTGGCTGTAGGATCAATATTTTCCTACTCAAATTGAAATTGTTTCAAAAATTCTCCCCTGTCAATGGGCTTGAAATAAATCTTTAGACGATGCCCATTAACCAATAACTTAAACTGGACCTCATCAATGGTCCTCAACTATACGACACCATTATCAAATACCTCTTCTATTTCGTATGGGCCCAACCACCTAGTCTACATTTTTTCTTGAATTTCTTTATACATTGATTCATAAAGTAGAGCCCAATCTCCTACTTTAAATTTCTTCTCCTTGATATATTATCATGCCACCTGATTAGCTTATTTTGTATTATTTCAGTATGTTGCAGGGCATTCTTCTTGAGCTCATCCAAGGCATTTAGTTGCATGACTCTTTCCCTCTGTGTAGTTGTTTACTCCATGTTCATGTCTAAATCCGTTTTGAGAGTCTTATGTTCAAACTCCATTGGAATCACAAATTTCTTACCATACACCATTTCAAAAGGTGTATATCCTATAGTAGTCTTTCATGTAGTTCTATAGGCCCATATAGCCTCAAGTAACCTTGCAGCCCAATCCCTTCTATGCAAATCTATAGTTTTTGTCAAAATTGCCTCTATGTGTTTGTTAGTGATCTCAACTTGGCCATTAGCCTGCAAATGATAAGGAGTTGATTTCCTATGCCTTATGTTGTATTAATTTACTAAGGGTTTAATTAGAGTAGAGGTAAACTATGCTCCTTGGTCTGTCACTATTTCCCTAAGAACACCAAATTTGGTGAATACTTCTTCATAGAGGAACTCTGCTACTTTATTATCCCTAGCATGCTTCATAGGTCTATCATCTACCCATTTTGTTACATAATTTGTGCATACAAGAATGTAAGACTTACCATTTGAAGGTGTATCAATTGGGCCTACAAAGTCCTATCCCCATTTTTCAAAGGGTGTAACAATAACTTGTGGAAATAGAGTCATTTCATCTTATCTAGTCGGCCTCCCCATCCCTTGGCATCTATCACACCTCCTGGTATATTTGGTTGCATCTCTATGTAACATTGGCCAATAATAGCCAGTATTTAAGATTTTCATTATTTTCCTCTTAGTAGAAAAATTTCCTCCGCAAGGTTCATCATGGCTTGCATGTAGTATGTCATGAGTGTCTCCTCTCATACACATCTACTCATTACTTTATCTGGCCCTGTATAAAACATGCAATCTGCAATCCAAGATAAGTTAAAGATTTTCTCTACTAACAATCTATTATCCTTAGGTGAGAGATGAGGAGGAGTTCTTCCTGTAGCCAAATAATTTTCTATATCTGCATACCATGGGTGAAAGACTTTGATGGCAAAAAAATGGTCATCAGGAAAAGAATCCTCAATGAGGGCAGAATCATATTGCCTTTGAATTCTAGACAAGAAATCAGCAACCACATTGGCTTTACCTCGCTTGTCCACAATTGAAATATCAAATTCTTGCATCAACAACAACCACCTAACCAGTCTCCCTATAATTGAGCTCTTGTTCATGAGATACCTGATTGATGCATGATCAATATGGATAAACATCTGATAGCATGTGATATAATGCTTGAACTTGATGAGGTCATAGATGATTGCTAACATTTCTTTTTCTATAACAAAGTAATTGAGTTCAACTCCTTGCAAGTTCTTGTTGATATAATACAATGCATGCTCAATTGAACCACATTTTTTTCCTAGGACAACATCAATAGAATAATCTAATGTATCTATATGAATATGGAATGGAAGTGACCAATTAGGTCCTTTCAAAATAGTTTCTTGTGTAAGGGAAATTTTCAGATCAAGGAATGCTTTTTCACATTCCGCTTTCTAGGAAAACTCTACATCTTTCTTTAGTAAGTTGTATAGGGGCCCTATTGTCTGAATGAAATCCTTAATGAATCTTCTATAATAGTTGGCATGTCCTAGAAATCTTCTAAGTTACTTTTTCTTGGTAGGAAAGGGTAGACTAGAGATGACTTCAATTTTAGAGGGATCTACCTATATTCATGCAGCAGAAATAGAGAGACCAAGAACAATTCCTTCTTGCATCATCATGAAGCACTTCTGACTATTTAGTGACAAGTTATGATCTTCACACCTTTGTAGTACCTTTTTCAAATTGTCCTGGGCCTCCTCAAATGTTGCACCATACATAGTAAAGTCATCCATACATATTTTGATACAGTCATAAGAGATATTTGAGAAAATACTAATAACAGCCTTTTCGAAGGTTGCAGGTGCATTACAAAGACCGAAAGGAAAGACTGAATAGGAAAAAATTCCCTAGGGGCATGTGAAAGTAGTCTTTTCTTGGTCCTCAGGAGCAATCTTTATTTGATTATATCCATTGAACCCATCAAGGAAGGAGAAATACTTTTTCCCTGATAAATTATCTAGGACTTGATCAATGAAGGGAAGAGGAAAGTAATATTTCTTTGTTGCTGAGTTGATCTCCCTATAATCCACACACACTCTCCATTTTCATCCTTTCTTAGGGACAATAACCAGTGGAGAAACCCACTGGCTATCTGAGATTGGGTAGATAAAGCCAGCATTCAACATCTTCTGTAATTCCTCTTTAACAATTTCTCTTAGGGTTGGGTTGATTCTCGTCTAGGGCTGTCTAATAGGTTTGAACTCACTATTGATGAAAATTCAGTCTGTACATATATTTGGATCAAGTCCTTTCATGTCACTATAATCCTAGGAAAAATTTGGCTTCTGGGTAGTAAGCATTTGGACCATTGACTCATGCTACTTACTAGTAATTTTTTTATTGATATTCAAAGTTTTTCCTGCAACCACTTCTACTTGGGAAGTTAGTTCAAGCATAGATACTTCAGATAGAAAAGTCATTTCTACTTTGTGGGGCAATAAGGTGTGCAAACAGTCAGGTGTTGCAGGATAATGAGCTGAAGTGAGCAGAGGAAGAATTGTTTGTAAAGAACATGAAACTTTTTCACAAAGGGGGTATTCAATACCATAATTGTTCAAAAGGACATTAGACAATATCTCTTCCTCTTCTTGTTTTGCAATAAAAGGCTCTCTTGTGATCATCATCAAATTTTCCACATAATTCATATCTTCCACATCTTCTCCTAAATCTGGCCAAACTACTTGTCCTAACTAAATTTGAGGATGGGTTGGAGCATAAAGGGTGAGCTTTTTGGTGCTATACCCATCATAGATAGTCATGTTACCAGACCTACATCCTATATAAGAATCTACAGTGGCTAACCAAGGCCTTCCTAGAATTATAGGATAACCTCCTAGTGATGCTTTTGGAGATAAAATCATAAAATCAGCAGGATATTCCCATGAATCTAGGGTGACTACTAGGTCTTCAACTACTCCATCAAGTTTGACAATTGAACTATCAACAAGTTGCAAGACTACAGGTGTAGGCCTTAGGTTTGAAATACTTACTTAGTACAAGGTCTTTTATCATGACATTGATAGCTGCTCCAAGATCTACAAAATCATTTTTGATCTGAACCCCATTAATACTGATTTCAACAATAGGGTTGCCAGGGTCTGAATATTTTGGGATGGTAAGCTTCCCTAGCATCAAATCAAAGAGTTGACCTAAAACATGAATAGTCCGAGGGTCTTTCTTCTTCCTACCTGACTTCTTTAAACATGATTCTTTGATAGCTTTGATATAGATAGGTGTTTCCTTAATTGCTTGGAACAAAGGAATTTTTACACATATGTGCTTTAGCTAGTAGATAAT
This sequence comes from Sequoiadendron giganteum, assembly GCA_007115665.2. Classification (NCBI taxonomy): domain Eukaryota; kingdom Viridiplantae; phylum Streptophyta; class Pinopsida; order Cupressales; family Cupressaceae; genus Sequoiadendron; species Sequoiadendron giganteum. The sequence goes on along the minus strand of CM021110.1, from coordinate 97,270,499 downwards.
TTCAAAGGTAGGCTCTTCTTGCTATTGAAAAACTTCACCTTCCAACCTTTGTGGAAAAGGAGGTGGAAGCCTATTGTATACTTTAAGAAATCATGGATTTTGCATGGGATCATTAGATTGGACTTGGCCATTAATATCTTCTTTCTCATTCTTCTCAGATGGAAATTCTAAGATTATGGGAGGAGATGGTGTAGGTAACACTGTTCTTGACCGTAAGTTAATATTGTTCAAGTTAACATCATATGCAGCCTGCTGATTGGGATCAGTAAAATAAACTTGTTGTTGCTATTGAGGCTGATTATTGGGATTAGGTATTTCTTGAGCAGGTTACTGGGTTGGCTTAGGATTTTGGCTCTAATTAGCTACAGGAGGTGGCATGATTGACTGTTGTTGGGGTTGTTGCAAGAAACCAATGGGTGGATTTGACCATTTTTGGCCTCCTCTCCACTAGTTAGATTGTTGCCAATTCCCTTGTGGAGACTACCACTGATTTTTTTGTGGTGATATCCAATTTCCCTGTGGGGGTTACCAATAGTTTTGCTCAGAATTTGGCCAAGGATTATTCCACTGAGTTTGGGAATATGGGTCATAATTTGGAGGGTACTAGTTCTGCCACTGATTATTGTATGAACCAAAATTTTGTAAAGGGTCTTGAGGTGTACCTTGTCTTAGGGCCCAAGGCCTACGTTGAGAAATGAAGAACACCTCTTCATCTCCTTCTATTGGTTTGAACTCAATGAGAAGATGATGTACCTCCAAATTAGTCACTACCTTGCATCTGCAATCCTTCTTCCTTTGTCTATAGTGGGGGAAATATTTAGCTAGCATTGACTTAGCTTCATCTTTCTTCCTCCTAGCCTACATAGTGTCCAGTTGAGTAGATACATCATTGATAATATCTTTCTTGAAGTCATAAAAGATATTAGAAATCTCCCCTTTGGACATGTTTGAACCAATTCCTTTTGCAATGGAGGGTCTGAAAGCTCTTCCTTTCTTCACATTTTCTCTAGAGTAATTGAGACAGATCTTCTTGATATCATCCCAATCAATTTGGGTGATATCTCCTCCAGCCATGAGGTCTAGTGCTTCCATGCATGTATCATTAGCTCTTCTTAGAAAGAGAAGGTTTTTAGACTCCTCATTCAACTAATGTTATGTGTTTTTCTGCACACTAAACAAAAACCTAGACACATAGTCTTGCAAGGTTTCATCCTCTTTCTGTGACATCTTGAAGATGTCATCTCCTCTCATATCATTCCCTCTATAATATTATTTATAATTTCCCAAGAATAACTCCTTTAATTCATTCCACGTGTTCACTGCACTACCGCCTAATCCTATGCACCATCTTAAGGCTAACTCCTTTAAGGTAGAGGGAAACAATTTCATCTTATGTGCTTCAGTAGTGTAATAATAACTCCTACATAGGATATCAAACACAAACAGGAATTTATGAGGGTCCTTTGTAATAAGTCCATAGAATTTTGGGAGTAATGAGGCAGGGATATTCTTGAGGTTATTATTGTCATGGAGTTCAGGGAGTGGGAATGGAAAAGTAGGTCTTTCCATCCTTGGTGGTGTTCGTGGGTTAGCTCCTAGCTGATAGACTACAAGGGCAAGCGGGTTATTATGTGGGTCCTTGTTATTGGAAGTGTGCAGATTATTCAACTGCTTAGTAAGTGGATCAAGGTTGTCAGTCTCATCAAATTGGTTTAAACTTATTTCTAAGGAAGAGGATGAGGTAACTAGGTCCTGACCAACATCCAAATATGGTTCTTCTGGGACAAATTCTAGGTCAATTTCTTGGATATTTAATCTATTAGGAAGGAATCTTCCAAATTGGTCTCTTCTTCTAAGCATACAACAAAAAGTAAGTCTAAACTTTGGAAAAATGTTGGAATGGTGAATTTTTAAGCTAAATACTAAGAATGAAATTTCAAACTTTCTACTAGAATGTCTACAACAAATTCTTAGTTTGACACCATCCCCAACAACGATGCCAAAAATGTAGTGTCCTTTAATCAGCTTAATAACTAGAAACATGAATTCTTCTACTCGGGGATTGAACATCACAACGGGCAGTCATAACCTGCTAAAGGACCTCATTTAATTATCAACCTAGGGACATAAGACTTGAAATGGGTCTAAAAATTATATGCACTAAACACCTATTTCAGACATGTATTATCTATTGAAAACATTATGCTGGAATTGGAATTAGTCGAACAAATTCTAACTGGCTAAACTTGCTTGGAATGAAAACTGAAAGACAAAACTATTCTGCATCTAGTGGTTGTAGGAATAGTTGACAATTCTGTATTTATGCCAGCTATAGGAATAGTCACACTAAGCTCTATAAAAGGAAGTGCAACTATTTTAATTTGCAGAATAAAAATATAGACATCTCCCTAAGTGGGCCCCCTTAGGTAGTGCCAAAGATAAACAATAGATTAGACTGTAAACTTCATAAACACCTTTATTGATTTGAGATGAATAAGTACATGCCTTACAACCTTCAACTGTATTTCTAAAAACTAAAATGTATTACAACAGTAATTTTCCAACCTTTTCTCTAAAGGAGAATGGCTTATTTATTAAAAACGAAAACTAACGACTGGGTATGTGCAAGATCATCATGGAAAAAATAGGTCCTTTAGTGGAAATAAAATTTAGAAAATTAGAGTTAGAAAACTTGAAGTAAAATTTGAATAAAATATCTATATTATTTCAAAAATATGTAAAAATAGAATCTGTATAAAATTGAATGTAGTTTCTAAACTACTAGGTTTATTTTAAAAAATAAAAATATATTTGTTGAAAATTTGAAATTTCAATGCAGTAGTACTTAAATTTTAGGGAAAAAATAAGAAGTAGGTGTCTGTCTGACCACCCTAACCACAATAAAATGATAATATTTTTTTTATAATATTTTAGATATAAGTAGGGGACTCATGCATCGATGTGATGAATATTTTTTGTAATTTTTTTACATGTAAATAATTAATTATGATTTTTTTATTACAACTTTTAAAAAATATAAAAACTCGTATGTCTGACCACCTTAACTTGGTCAAAACTTCCTGAAATTCAACTTTATTTTTTTAATCCCATAGTATGTGAAGCATAGAATGTGACACATGTTTTGGATTCAAAAACTTTGATATCGTTTGAAAGTTATAGATTGTTTTCAATCAACCTATCAATCAGGAATTTAGTCGTAATTGAAACAGAAAATGAATAATAATAATTTATTAAATTAAAAGTAAAGAATAATTTATATTGGTGGAAAGCTGAGAATCTCCTTTAAAAACCTTTTCGTTTCATCAATTTTGGGTAAAAAAAAAGTCGTCAGCCACGTGGGCCATCATATCACTTAGATATTGCCTCTTTTTGGCCCATCATGATCTTGCACATACTCGACTAACTAACCCTTCCCTCACAAGATGGAAAGTCTTTATTACATCATAACTAACTAAGTGAAGAGGTGGATATAAAAAGGAAGAACTGAGTCAAATAAGTTCTGAAGATTTAAAGCACCACCATCCTAGATTTATGCGCCATCAAGATGCCTAAGATGGATTCTTGGAATACTCTCCTTGCATGGTGAACGACTTGAAGCTGCCTCCTTAATATTTCTTGTTGAATCAATCTTCATTGAATCATTCTTCCAACAATCAAGTGGAAATTGAATTTTCTCTTTAAGATGTGGTACCTGCAAATAACTTAACAACTATTCTTGTGGTAGAAAGTTAGCTCAACACATTCAACCTTTAAGACGATCCATCACCTCATTTATACATTCATTAGGCATTAATTCAAAGCAAGCAATATTTCAGATATGGTTGTAGGAAGTTCAACAGTAGAGGTTGGAGGAAAGGCATGTCATCAAAAAAAGTCACAAGGCATACCTATTCTATGAAACTAATAAAACATTCAAGCAATAATCATGGAAAGACTTGTCATAATAAAATTAGTGTATTTAAGCATAAAAGTCCAGTCTTGTTCCCATAACTACAACTAAATGTTTGTCTTAACATAATAAAAAGTAGAAAATTATTTTAAAAACATAGTCTAAATATGCCAAAAACTCGGCTCATCATAGAGCATCTACAAGGATCCACAAATAATCAACGATACTTCTGACCCTAACCTAAATTGAAGAAGATCAACCAACAAACTTAGTCATATTTTCATCAAAATCCTTCAATTTCACTTGATTTCATATTCCCACAAAACATTAGGACTTTGATTCAACTCTTTTTCAAAATTAAAAAATAGATTAACCATCATAAAATTGATTTTAACATAGCATAAACTTGATTAGAAACTTAGAACCATTCGTTTCATTCATGATTCACTAATTGAAGAACTTAATGTTGCAACTTACATGGAAAAATAACAACAAATCATGGAAGGTAACTACCAACCTTTATCCAGACATCCAAGACACTATAATCAACATTTTATTGATTGAAATAAACCAAATACACATTCCAAATATCTCACCAAAATTCATCCTTTCAACATGCTTCCCCTAGCAGTATTCCAAACTCGTGGTGCATGGGCACCTACAACCATGTTTCAAAATCTACTTTGGTGACAACTTGTTTTAAGGTCTTTGGGTGAGTTCAAGAGTTTTTAGATGCTTTGTGATAGATTTTACTAAAAATAAGGTCTAAATAGACCAATATTTCATGTATTTAGGGATTTTGTGAGTTTGGTGATCAAATGTGCAAGTATGCACTCTTGCTTCAGAAAATTGTCAATTTTGCCATATAATCTTTAAAAGAAAATTATTCAAATTGTAAATGGAAGTGCAAGAAAAGAGTATAGAAGTTGTAGTAGGGATGAAATAAAGGTTATTTAGTGGTCTTAGGTGTCTTGAACAACAAAGTTTCATAATATTTCCTATTTAGCAAAAGTTGTCAATGTTAGCAATTTTTAAGACAAATGAAGGTCTTGGTGTGAAATTGATATTATTCCATAAAGGAATGTTCCTACTTTTATTTGTCTCCCTTTGAAGAGGTTTTCATTGAAATTTGTGCTTGAAATTCATAAATTTCTAGAAATCGAGTTCTTAGACATTCAAGGGTTTGAGGGAAATTTAATGTCTTAGATATCATCCCACCTATTGTGCTCTATGTGACTTGGTGGGGTGACCATGTAGGATGTACTTATGATGTTCTTAGGAGTAGAGAAGAACAAGTTTAAATTTTCCTCATGAATGATGTTGGTTTAAGGGGAAATACCCTATTTACTTTTTAAAAAGTACACAATTTCCCTTCTCGAATAATCATCAATAAAAGAAACATAATATTTAGACTTTGATAACGAAGGAACATCCAATGGACCACACACATCATAATGAATATAATCTAGAACACATAGAAAATAATGGTGCAGACCTAAGAAAGAGGGGTGAAGTATTTCCAAAGGGTAGATGAGGGTTCCTTAAGCTTGGGGGAACCTATACAGTGGTGTCTAGGTAGTTGGTTTGAATTGGGAAGTTGTGGAAGGTAGAGTTTCAATAAGGAGGCCTAAAAACCCTTGTTTCCTAGGTTCTAGAGAGGGTTTTGAAACTTGTTGATGGAATGATTACTTGGGGTACTTGAACCTTGATAATTTTTAGTTTTGAAACCTAAGACAAGAATTTTTTTAGTCATGGAGAATTGTTGGTGGCTTCTTGAGGGGGTCCCTTTGTAAAATTGGCTAATTTGGGCCCTAAAACAGTAAAATTTGTCATTTTGATGAAAGCGTCTTAAAAGAGTAATATGTGGATTTTTTTATATGTATCATACCAATTAAATGGATATCTATATCAATAATTTGTTTGACAGGTGTTTCGGGAGGTTTGTGAGAAAAATCCCTAAAAGTGGTTTGTGAAGCCTACAAGGCAATTTTGGGTCAAAAGTGGATTTTAGAAGAGTTTGTTAGATCTTCTTTTTGTAGGTGGTTGAATGTAAATATGTTGAAAGATTGAATGTTTTGACACTCTTTTCATGCATCAAATTTCAATTTTGAGTCATAATGAAGAGTCGTGGTTTATAGGTAACCCTGTTGTCCTATTGAGTCAATTGAAGGTTGATGTCTTGGTTGGCATATTTGAGAGAAGTTGTGTCAATTTGTATCTTGGGTTCCCACCACTCTGCATAAACCTATTTCTGGGAACACAACATACTTCCCCAACATATCTAAATTTTTTTATAACTTCTTAACTAACTTATCTCTTAACAAATTTGCCAAAAATGTAATTTTTTGCAAATGTCAAGCCAAATCTCCCCTCTAAACACCTAAAATGACTCAAAATAACTAAAGACATATTAAGATTTGTCTCATAGATATTATTTAATATAGATCAATATCTTAGACTCAAAAACAACAAGAACCTTTCTTTTACCCATCTTCACATGCACCAAAAACCCTCCTTTTTACCCAAGAATTAGTGGTTTATTGAGAAACACACATCCAACCCTCACACAATCTTATGAATAATTAAAATAGGTCTAAAATGGTTTGAAAAAACTCAACTCAACAAGAAACCATGCTTTCCTAATGTAAAACACACTTTAGCATATCAAAACCACTCGAAATCTCATGGAAAACTCAAAATTTCACTCTAGGGCTTCATACCCAACACCCTTTTAGACCTCCCCTGCACACAAAAAAAATTACCTCACCTATTTATTGATGATATTCCTTCAAATATTCATAATCATTCTTTGCATCAATGTTTCCCTAAAGGCTAGACAACAACTTCTTGAATTGACAATTTTCATTCAATGGTGCTTCTGCACCATGTATGCTTCCACAATTTGTATACATATATATGACATAAGTTGAAATTTTGTATAATTTACCATGCTACAAATAAAATTATCCACCATTCCAAAGAAAAATAAGAAGAGGAAACTAACAAATGAAGAGAAGGAAACCTTCAAAGAAAAGGAGAGAGTTCAAATGGTGGCATAGCATGAAAAGAATAAATTGGAAACAATTGACGAAAACAAGCCAATTGGAGAGGAACCTTAACTGTCAAAAAGAGAAAAGGAATTGGTAGCACGAATGTGAAAGAATCATGGTAAGACATATTTATATATCATAGTTGGAGACACACTCTCTATGGAAAGTGAATATGAAGGGACACCATTAAGAAAAAGAGAATATGGAGGGACACCATCTACCCCAAGTGAATATTGTTCAACACCATCCAACAGATCTCAAGTTAAGAGTACATCACTCGGATTTGATGAAGAAGGTATGCTAGGATCCCCATGTGAACCTCAAGGGTGTGTCTTCTTCTCCACCCTTGATCGAAGGTACGCAATCTAGCCCACCTAAATTAAATATTGATGAAATTTATGATGTTGAGATATATGTACCTAGGAGAACACCACCTATAATTTTGGATAGAAAGCCAAAGTATTTGATTAATATTGATGAGGGTATTTTGTAGCACATGGAAGGTAAGATTCTAACACGAACTTGTAGAAGATATGCTGATAAGATTTATAAATTATTCTTTGAAATGCTAAATGAGATTGCAAGATGTCAACTATTTGTTGAAATGATGTGGGATGTAAAGTATAGGAACATCATGAAGACTCTTGGTTTGAGAACATAGAATGCATTGAGTGAAGACACTATTGTGAAGAATCTAATGGATGCTTATGAAGTTGTGGGTAAGACCTCATGCTTAAAGGATAGTAATGTCACCCGATGTGTCATTACATCAACTTTGGTAAGTTGTCAAACAAAGAGAGCTCATCTCATTATAAATATGAGTGAACAAATGTGAATTAGTAGAAAAACTTTATCAAGAGCCATTCATAGGTGGAAAATAATTGAGGGCACTGATTCAAATGAATTATGAGCATTCTGGAGGAGACTACCATGAAAAGATAAATAAATTGTTGAAGAATTGATTACACTAACTGAAGATTATTGGAAGAATAACACAAGGTCATCTCCAAATCAAATGGATGTGGTAAGAAGGAGAATTGGTTGTTGAAATTATGAGCCATATCCAAAGCATTTTTTGGATATGACTCAAATCCAATTTTTTCATAACTTTGAAAATAATTACCTCAAATTAGTATTTTTCAAAGATTATTTGAAATTATTAAACCTTTTTATGTTAAGATAACTCACACACACACTACTTTTTGTTGTAGACTACATATTTAATTCTCTAACCATTATGATGTTTATCGTTCTATATGTTTAGATTTGAATACTAATAATGTTTTGCAAGATTGTGGCATAGAAGCCCCACCAAAATCTTCAAAAGTGTTATTATCATTTTTTTTATGTGAAATAGAGGATGGCCAAATATTCTACAGGACAACATACTTGGATGGTTCATGCGAGCATTGTGGTGGCTTCCAGCGTATGCTAGTATGTCAACATATGGAAAGCACAAATGAGATGGGACAAAAACTAGTAGAGTTCGAGAAGTATAAAACAGTGGCATATGCTACAAAAGATGGGTCTCAAGTAAAAAGGTGTGATTTGTCTATTTAGAAGATTGTAGTGTACCGGTTTATGTCCATGTTTCATGACAATATACTATCTGAGTCTGTAATGCATACCCATAGATCCTAATGGTTGGACACACAATTCAAGCTATGCAAGGACACCTTTCTAGTTGGAAGCATAGTACCAATGGTTGAATTTGTGAAGAACTACACTCTAAAACTAGAACGCGAGGTGCAATCACAATATTACAACTCCACACAGGTTTCAATATTTGTGCACATAGCATTATTTCATGCATTTGATACTATAGATGAGAAAAGGAAGGTATTGAGGGAGTACCAATTTTACATTATTGATGATCACACAAATTCTCTAGAGTTCATGCAAGGTTGCTTCCAGATGTTCTATAGTGGTTTGGCTTAGAGGGGCATAACATATGATTGACATGTAATATGGTTGAATAACTGTGCACAATAGTTCAAGAACTTTCACATGTTCTACTAGTTGTGCAGGATGCATGTCATTACAGGTGTTCAACATATGAGGAAATTTTCTGAGGCCGATCATGGAAAGGGGGAGCATGATGGTGCAGGAGCATGCGTGAAAAGAGCATTAGTATGAGAAGAGTTAAAGTATATAAGCAGTGCAAAGTTGGTAGATGAAAAATCAATCATTGAGTGGTGTAATGCATCGATGGTTCCAGGTAATGAATGTATGTCTTCAGTTCGTAGATTTGTTTAATTGATGGATGATACTATCATTGCACCATATGAGGACTATTGTACAATAATAGGATTGAGTGAGGTACACTCTTTCTTTAGCTCAAATGTAGGCTCATGGAGTATCGATACATGAAAGATGGCATGCTTTTTTTATTCATGTACAATGCAAGCTTGCAATGATTGTGAGTCAGAGGAGTGGGTTAACAAATGGTTGAAAAATTATCTTAGCCCACTTCACACATATCACCCTCTGATGACATTAGAACTGACATAGATGGAACCATCAATTGAATTTGACCATGCATTAGATCTAGCTCAACTAGGTGATATATCTACTTTCTTAGTTATTAAAATTCCATATCGTTATCTTACTTTGTAGTGTATTTGTAATGTTGACTAATTTCAAGATATTTTTGCACATATCAATGTAGGGCATGTTTATGCAGATATTGCGGATGAAGACAATGAAGAGGGAACATACTATTACTTGTATCATTGTGTTGAGGTGAAAAAGAAATTTGAGGCCCCAGTTATAGATGGGGAAAACATCAAATACCCTAGAGGCTCAGTTGTGGTTATTGGAATGTGGATGAGAAGTTACCCACATTCAAGTGTTAAAAATTGGCTATTTCAAGACTTTGAAATACATCATAAGATTCTTCATTACTCGAACCTTATCATGGCATCCAATGTTCATTTGACCAAATATAGGGGTAGACCTTTGAACAAGACCTTGTGGAAGGTCCGTGAGTCTTACCATGAGGTAATACTTGACACATTAAAGAGTAGAGTAGACCCGGATGGCTCATTGGATTAACTTGTAAGTATATACAAATTGGTTCTTATTAATTTATACTTGTATGCACATTAATTTTTTTGATGCCAATTCTATCATCTTCTTTTACTTTGCCTATTTGTAAATAACCTACTAAACAGTGATTGGTATCCCCTTGTAGAAAATGCAAATATATAAGCCATCCAAGACAATGTCAGCCAGAAAAGAAATGCAACATCCTTATTTTGATGATCTTGAAAAATCTCAATCATGATTTTAAGCCACTAGAAAAGTGTGTGCAAAGCTTGGCGAGGGAATTTCAAGTTATTAATTTCAAGTTAACCTTATCATGAGCAGCTACGATGTAGACATTATAAGAGCATCTCAAATTTGAAGTTACTATATTCATGAGAGGTGTTGTGTGCAATAGGTATCCTAGAACTCCCAATGAATATGTATGACCAAGAGTTACTAACTTGTGAGACTTGCATGCCTATTTGTAAGTGCCTTCCATCTATTTTCATTTCATTTCCATTTTAGATGCTCTTTCTTTTTCTTTTTTACTTTGCATAGTTGTAAGTAAAATACTAAAAATTGATTGATCTCTCATTCTAGAAAATGATGATTTATGAGCCATCAAAGAAATCTCATCCAAAAAATCAATGCAACATCCTTCTTTTGATGATCTTGAAAAATCTCAATTCTGATTTCAATCCATTATAAAAGAATGTGTGAAGCTTACCAAGGGAATCTCAAGTTACTCAATTGAATTTAACCTCATAAGGAGCACATATGATCTAGACATTCAAAGAGAATCTCAAATGTATGGTTGACATTGTAAAATATTTGTGAAACCTCTACATGCAATATTTTATCAAACCCTAGAGTGCAACTGATAGGGTAGGGTTGGATGGAACAATCACTATTCCATGCTCTAGATCTTTGTTCTCAAGATCTCCTAGGTGTCTCGACCACCTTAACCTTTAGGTCCTACCTCATGTATAGGTACCCCTGGTTCTACTGGCCAACCCCACTACCATCTCATTCTCAATCTACCAAGACAATCCTGGTGCAATGCCACTAACTCTTCCTTAGCCCTTAATCTTCCCTAAAGAATAATTCCCTCCAACAACTAAGTTAGAATTTTCAGGGGTGTAGAGATGTGTCCAAGGGCGTCTAACCATATCCCTATGGTTTTTGACAATCCACCATACTCCATTTGTAATTTTCTACCACCAAACCCTCAGTTAGGGTTTATTAGGCTACTAGCCCAAGAGCCCCCAATTAGACCTCCAACTCTGAGAAAGTAGGTTTATTAGGTCTCCACTGTCCGTACAATTTCTCCAATTGGAACTGACCAAGAACTTGGGTCTTTCTAGGTCTTTTCCCTATATTTTGTAGACTGTCAAAGGTTTCCTCTCATCAAATAGGTTGATGGGACTTCCTCCTTCTTAGTAAGCCTTGGAAAGGCATCCACCTGCCCTCTCCACACTGTGAATTGCCAAGAGATGGCCACCCCTACTAGTTAAGTGTCTTTCACTTCTTGTCCTTCCTAGCCAAGCACTGTCAAGCTCGGCTAGGAAAAGAATTTTTCCATGCTTCCTGGACTGCTAACCACTCCTAACCCTAAGCTATATATAGACATGGAGCCTAATCACAGTTCCCAAGGCTTGTAGACAAGGTAGAGTGGGATTGCAACTAGAACTCCATACTTCACAGTCTGACTGTTAGGTCAGAAATTTAAAAACAAACTAACTAAACACAAGGTAACACCTGCAAATTGAACACACAAACTAGCTACTACAACACAAAGCTTCTAACACAATTTACACTACAAACTATAACATATTATAGATCCATGATTGCTCTTGATCACACAAATGCAAGCAAACACATAGAATTACACCATTCTATCATTGTCCACACTAGTATTCATGAAATCTTAAGCAATACAAGAGATTCCAACCTTGCTCTCAGGTCGAAGCACACCATAAATAGGTCCTCCAATTCAGTTAAGCATGAGCCTAACTATTCCATGGCCACTTGTGGTTTTCCATAGGCCTTATTTGAAAATTTTTAAGAAAAACTATCACCTAGGAGGGTCTACAAGGTCCTAAGTCATCCCTGTAGCCAGTTTCCAAACTAACAAATGGCCAACATGACCTTCAATAACTTAATACAAGTTTACAAATTCCTCCAAGGCACACATTCAAAAGTTAGAAGGAGCTAGCTACATTTGATCTAAAACAAGTGACTAATTCTTGACCTTCTAGTTAACTATCCTAGATGAAATTTGGGGTGCTCCTGCACCATTCTCCCCCTCTGCATAGGCATTACAGAATGTGAGGAGAGATTATAGATGGGTCAATACCCTACTTCTTGAACTGGGCTTCATCCACCCATGTAGCCTCAGATTCATGTTTGTTTTTCCAATTGACAAGATGCTCCATGAACACCTTATGCCTTGTAGATTTCTTCACCCTTGACTCCAAGATCCTTTCTGCCTAAAGCTTGTCTTGAATAGGTAAGGGTATGTTGCTTACATCTTTGAAGATCTCCCTACTAGTCTAATCCATGTCATTTAATGATCCCTTGTATCTGATCAAATTAGCTACATTGAAGACTGGTGAAATTCCCAAATTTGGAGGTAACTCCACCTTGTATGCATTCTTCCCATACTTGGCTAATATCTTGCATGGTCCCATCATTTTCATCTGAAATTTGGTTGATGTACCCTTCTACAACCTAGATTTGTTAAGGTGAACCATGACATAATCTCCTACTGCAAATTGCAAATCCTTTCTTGACATATCTACCTTGTCTTTCAACTTTTGTGTAGCCTCGGTGACTGCTCTCTTTACCTGCTCCTGAATCTCTTTCATGGTTTTAGTAAAGTCTTCTACATGTCCACTCCTATGTTCCATAGCTCCTAGATCCCTGAGCCCACATATACCTCTTGGGTGCATTCCATACACAATCTCAAAAGGACTCTTCCCTGTGGTTCGGTTTACACTATCATTATAAGCATACTTAGCCTGTGATATTACCATATCCAAAGTTTGTCCATATTCTTTAGTTAGGCACCTTAGAAGGTTACTAGGCACCCTATTAACCACCTCTATTTGACCATCGGTCTGAGGATGGTAAGCTGATCCAAAAGATAGGTTGGTACCTAATCTGCTCCATAGAGTCTTCCAAAAGTGACTCATGAATTTCAAATCCCTCTCTGAAATAATGCTTAAAGGCAGTCCATGGATCCTTACAATTTCCTTATAGAAAAGGTGAGCTATATAGCTAGCATCATGAGTGGTTTTACAAGGAATAAAGTGACTCATCTTGCTGAATCTGTCTACTACCACATACACACTATCAAATCCAGTCTTGGTCTTAGGAAGTCCTACCACAAAATCCATGCTAACACACTCCCATGGTCTGTTAGGAATGGGTAGGGGTTGATATAGGCCAGCATTACTAGCTCCTCCCTTAGCTTTCATACACACAACACATTTCTCCACATACCTCCTGAGATCTCTTGACAACTTAGGCCAATAGTAGAACCTTTGCACTAGTTCTAATGTCTTGTTGATACCAAAATGTCCACTAAGACTACCATTATGCTTTTTCTAAATGAGGTTTTCTCTCATTGACCCTTTTGGAACACATAACTGATTCCCTTTAAACAACAATCCACTTTACAAAGTATATTCTAAGTATTGGCTATGAAAATGATTCTCAAAGTCAGAACATACCTTGTAGGCCTCTGAGAAATCTTCATCCTCCCCATAGAGATCCTTGAAGCTCTCTATTCCAATGCTCTTGATCTGTATCTCTTGCATTGTCAGCAATCTTCTACTCAATGCATTTTCTACCTTGTTCAATTGTCCCTTCTTGTGCTTGATGGTGAAAGTAAAAGCTTGGATGTACTCCATCCACTTCAAGTGTCTATTGCTCAACTTCTCTTGAGTGTTGATATAACTAAGTGCCTGATTATCAGTAAAGACCACAAACTCCTTAGGTAGAAGGTAGTGCCTCCACTTCCTAAGTGACTAAACCAAAGCATAAAGTTCTAGATCATAGGTAGAATACTTCTTCTTAGCTTCATTAAGCTTTTCAGTGAAGAAAGCTCTGGGCCTGCCTTCTTGACTAAGCACTCCTCCTACTGCAACTCCACTAGCATCACACTCTACATTAAACAATTTGTCAAAGCTTGGCAATAAGAGAATAGGTTGAGTTGCCACTTCTTGTTTCAGTTTCTCAAAACCTTTCTCAGCTTCTTGAGTCCAAAAAAACTTAGTTTTCAAACCACCCTTGATTGTATCTAGGAATGGTGCACATATGCCACTAAAGTTTCTTATGAATTTCCTATAAAATTGAGCCAATCCATGGAAACTTCTTACCTTAGTCCCTGTGATTGGTGTAGGCCAGTTTAGGATAGCTTCCACCTTGCTTGAATCCATTTTCAATGATCCTTGGGATAGTACAAAACCCAAATATACAAGTTCTTGCTTGAAAAACTCACACTTCTCTAGGTTGATGGCTAACTTCTCCTCTTGCAATCTTCTAAGAACCAACTCCACATGCTTTAGGTGTTCTTCTATTGTCTTGCTAAAAATGAGTATATCATCAAGATATACCACCAAAAATAACCCTGTAAAGTCCTTGAACACTTCATTCATGAGCCTCATGAATGTGCCAGGGGCATTAGAGAGGCCAAATGGCATAACTCTCCACTCATACAACCCATCTGTTGTCTTAAATGTTTTCTTCCACTCATCTCCATCCTTTATTCTAATATGATGGTATCCACTCTTGAGATCCAACTTGGTGAAGTACTGAGCTCCTCCAAGACAATCCATCAAGTCTTCAATCCTAAGAATAGGGACCCTATACCTAATTGTAATTCTATTTATTGCTCTAGAGTCATAATCTCTTATTGCCTCCTTTCTTGGTTGCTAAGACCATTGGTACTGCACATGGGTTGATGCTCTTCCTAATCAATCCTTGGTCCAATAACTCCTGCACTTGTCTAGCTACCTCTAGATTTTGATCCGGTGTAAGCTTATAAGCTGCTTTGTTAGGCAATGAAGCTCCAGGTATGAATTCAATTTGATGACTAATTGCCCTTTTAGGAGGTAAAGTTTCAGGTGCACCATCACTCACTATGTCCTTATACTTCTCAAGCAACTTTTGGACTGCTCTGAGTATGACTCTTTTCCCAGTCTTGTCCTCTTCTTTGGACTGCAACATGATTACATAACCTTCACCCCCTTGATGTAGGTTATTAAGGAGCTCCTTACCACTAATTAATAGAACACTTGGTGTCTTTGACTGTCATTCTTCTTCCGACAATGATTGCAACTTAAAGGTCTTCCCATCCTTTTTAAAAGAGATAGTATTCTCCATCCCATCATACATGGCACTCTTGTCATACTACTATGGTCTATCCAATCGTAGATGGCATGCATCCATGGGTAATACATCATAAATCATCTTATCCTTGTACCCTCCAATAGAAAACTCCACCGTTACTTGCTCATTAACAAGAACACTCTACCCTTTGTTTAACCATGTTACTTTGTAGGGGTTAGTGTGGGGTACCTTCTCCAATTTTAACTTCTTTACTGCCTCTTCTGAGATAATGTTATTTTTTGAAGCTGAATCTACAATGACCTTACATAATTTCCCAAGTATCTTGCATCTCACTCTAAATAGAGCTCTTCTTTGTTTTGGTTCCTCCTTGACTGGTTGTCTAATCAAAACTCTCCTAAACATCAGATTCTCCCCCATTTCAGATTCAATATGACTAATCTCTGGTGATTTAGTGCTCATGGTGTCCTCTTGTGCATATGCCACCCTCTTCTCAGCATTTGATGAAGATGCTTTCTCCGGGCACCTATAGGCTAGATGTCCTACTTGACCACAATGGTAAAATTTCATAGTAGCAAAATATGAATTGCTCTTGGCTGTTCCTCTTCCTCTACTTGATCCTCCTTGAGAACCTCTACCTCTTCCATAACCTCCTCTAGAAGGTGTTTCACTCCCATGCTCAGTGAGTTTAGGCTTTCCTTGGTTTATTTTCTCATTTCCTCTACCTTGGTAGCCACCTCTATGTCCTCTTTGACCCCTTTGGTCTCTACCATTGCCTCTACTCTTAGAAGCCTATTCATGTTTCCTCTTGCTTCTTTCCTCAATCTTGATAGCTAATTGATAGCATTGATGTACTGCCTTAGGACTTAGAAGAGTCATCTCTTCTTGGATGTTCCACTTCAAGCCATTTAGATACCTAGCCACCTTGAGACTTTCATCTTCTGAAACATTGGACCTCATACAAAGTTTTTGAAACTCCTTAGTGTAAGTGTTCACATCTTGGTATATTTTCCTCAAGCTTTGTCTCTTCTTGTGTAACTGAATCTCATAATCATCTAGTATGTATGCTTCTCTCACCTTTTCCATTATACCTTTCCAAGTTGAAATAGGCCTCTTGCCTTCCTTTTCCCTCTTTGTTTGAATAAATTTCCACCATGTCAAAGCATATCCTCTCAATCTAGACTTAGCCACCTTCGCTTTTTGTACTTCAGTGACTCCATCACATTCAAAATGGTTCTCCATGCTTTCTATCCAATCTAGGACTAGGTTAGCCTCCAATTTTCCACTAAACAATGGTATACATTCAAGTGCTTTCCCACTCAAAGCTTTCAATGCCTTCAAGATAGGCTCCTCTTGTAGAATAGGGTTAGGTTAAGGGGTGTTGTCTTCCTCTACAACCTCTTCACTCTTTGGTACCCTGCCCTCCAATCTATCACTGACCTCATCGGCCTTAACTTGCACATTACTTAATGCTTTCTCTAGTTGAGCTAGTATTTCTTGCAACCTCCTATTATCTTCCTCCTGATCTTCAACCTTCTTTTCCAATTCAATGTTTGTCACCATGGTTGTGGAACCACTGGATTCAAGGTATGACATACAAGTTTCTCTCCCAAATCTTTAACTTTCTCTGATACCAATCTGATAGGGTAGGGTTGGATGGAACAATCACTATTCCATGCTTTGGATATTTGTTCTCAAGATCTCCTAGGTGTCTCTACCACCTTAAAATTTAGGACCTACCTCATGTATAGGTACCCCTAGCTCTACTAGCCAACCCCACTATCATCTCACTCTCAATCTACCAAGACAATCTTGGTGCAATGCCACTAACTCTTCCTTAGCCCTTAATCTTCCCTAAAGACTAATTCCCTCCAACAACTAAGTTAAACTTTGTAGGGGTGTAGATATGTGTCCAAGGGCTTCTAACCATCTCCCTATGGCTCTTGATAATCCACCATACTCCATTTGTAATTCGCTACCACCAAACCCTCAGTTAGGGTTTATTAGGCTACTAGCCCAAGAGCCCCCAATTAGGCCTCCAGCTCCGAGAAAGTAGGCTTATACTTTTTACAAAGAACACCCATTATTCCTTTGAGATTCTTGATACCTATGCCCATCCATCAAATATTTTTGGAAGCTTAGGTCTCCACTTTCCATACAGTTTCTCCAACTGGAATTGACTAAGAACTTGGGTATTTTTAGGTCTTTTCCCTGTATTTTGCAGACTGTCAAAGGTTTCCTCTCATCAAATAGGTTGATGTAACTTCCTCCTTCTTAGTAAGCCTTGGAAAGGCATCCACTTACCCTCTCCACACCATGAATTGCTAGGAGATGGCCACCCCTGCTAGTTAAGTGTCTTTCACTTCTTGTCCTTCCTAGCCGGGCACTGTCAAGCTCGCCTAGGAAAAGAATTTTTCCATGCTTCCTAGACTCCTAACCACTCCTAACCCTAAGATATATATATACATGGAGCCTAATCACAGTTCCTAAGGCCCGTAGACAAGGTAGAGTGGGATTGCAACTAGAACTCCATACTTCACAGTCTGACTATCAAGTCAGCAATTTAAAAAAAACTAGCTAAACACAAGGTAACGCCTGCAAATTGAACACACAAACTAGCTACTGCAATACAAAGCTTCTAACATAGTTTACACTACAAACTATAACATATTATAGAACCATGATCACACAAATGCAAGCAAACACAAAAAATTACACCATTCTATCACTATCCACACTAGTATTCATGAAATCTTAATCAATACAAGAGCTTCCAACCTTGCTCTTAGGTCAAAGCACACCATAAATAAGTCCTCCAATTTAGTTAATCTCGAGCCTAACTATTCCATGACTGCTTGTGGCTTTCCATAGGCCTTATTTGCAAAATTTTAAGAAGAACTATCACCTAGGAGGGTCTACAAGGTCCTAAGTCATCCCTATAGCCAAATTCCAAACTAACAAATGGTCAAAATGACCCTCACTAACTTAATACAAGTTCAAAAATGCCTCTAAGGCACACATTCAAAAGTTAGAAGGAGTTAGCTAAATTTGATCTAAAACAAGTGACTAATTCTTGACCTTCTAGTTAACTCTCCTAGATGAACTTTGGGGTGCTCTTGCATCAGAAACCTCATTTTTCATGCCCTTTTCCATCAAAATCTATGGGGGCAGAAAAAAAAAACCCATAAAACTCATTCTCTTTCACTTAGAAACTTCTCGTCTAATCCTATAGGATTGTGTTGGGCCCCTCTAAAAAACCCTCTCTCGGTTTTGGCTATCTTGGAGTGGTTTTCGTGTCGCGGCAGATTTTTAGTTGATGGAAAAAGTGTCAAATGCAAGTAGTGCAAAGTTCCAAAGTGGTAAAAATTTCATTCTAAAAATCATGTGACCAAGATGAATTTTCCAATGCATCTATATAGGTATTTTTCCACTAGGCATGGTCCTCTTTTGCATCCAAACATGCGGAATCGCTCTGAGCTATATTCAACCAGATCGATCCCTTAAGTGTCCAAAGTGTTAAATGGCTACAAACTTCAGCATACTATTACTCAGATACCATGATGCTTAGAAAATTATCATATGATCCTACAAGATCGTGTTGGGACTATCTACAAAACCTCTCTCAGTTTTGGCTCTCTCGGAGTAGTTTTCTCGTGGTGGTAGATTTTCACTTGATGGAAAAAGTGTCAAATTCAAGATGTTCAAAGTTGCAAAGTGGTGCAATTTTCACTCTACAACTTGTGTGACCAAGCAAACTATTCCAACATGCCTGAATAAATATGTTTATGCTAGGCATGACCCTCTTTAGCACGTTCAACCGAATCGATCCCTTAAGGGTCCAAAGTGTAAAATGGCTGCAAACTTTAGCATACTATTACTTGGACACACTGACACTTAGAAACTTCTTGTCTAATCCTATAAGATAAAATAAGGCCTCTCTACAAAAAACTCTCTTGGTTTTGGCTATCTTGGAGTGGTTTTCACTCGGCGATGGATTTTTAGTTGATGGAAAAAGCATCAAATAGAAGCAATACAAAGTTGCAAAGTGGTGCAACTTTCATTTTGCAACTCATGTGACCAAGAGGACTATTCCAACACATCCATATAGGTATTTTTACATTATTCATGGTCCTCTTTCACACCCAAACACGCAGAATCACTCTGAGCTATGTTCAAGCAGATCGATCCCTTAAGTGTCCAAAGTGCTAAATGGCTGCAAACTTCAACATACTATTACTCGGATATCATGATTCTTAGAAATTTATCATATGATCCTACATGATTGTGTTCAGACCATCTAAAAATACCTCTCTCAGTTTTGGCTATCTCAGAGTGGTTTTCTTGTGGCGATAGATTTTCACTTGATAGAAAAAGTGTCAAATTCAAGATGTGCAAAGTTGCAAACTGGTGCAACTTTCACTCTACAACTTGTGTGACCAAGCAGATTATTTTAACACATCTAAATAGATATTTTTACATTAGGAATGGTCCTCTTTCGCACCAAAACACATGGAATCACTCTGAGGTACGTTCAACCAGATCGATCCCTTAAGGGTCCAAAGTGAAAAATGATTGCAAACTTCATCATACTATTAATCTGACACCGTGATGCTTAGAAACTTCTTTTCTAATACTATAGGATCAAATTGGGCCCCTCTACAAAAACCTCTCTCATTTTTGGCTATCTCAGAGTGGTTTTCCCGTGGTGGCAGATTTTCACTTGATGGAAAAAGTGTCAAATTCAAGTTGTGGAAAGTTGCAAAGTGGTGCAAATTTTGCTCTGCAACTCATGTGACCAAGTAGACTATTCCAACATGTCTGAATAGGTATTTTTATGCTAGTAATGGTCCTCTTTTGCACTGAAACACACAGAATCTCTTTGAGCTACATTCCACCGGATCGATCCCTTAAGGGTCCAAAGTGAAAAATGGATGAAAACTTCAACATGCTATTACTTGGATACCATGAGGCTTAGAAAATTATAATATAATCTCATAGGATCATGTTGGTCCCCTCTACAAAATCCTCTCTAGATTTTGGCTATCTTGGAGTGGTTTTCCTGTGGCAGGGGATTTTCACTTGATAGAAAAAGTGTCAAATGCAAGTAGTGCAAAGTTGTAAAGTGGTGCAACTTTCGTTCTACAACTTGTGTGACTAAAAGAACTATTCCAATGCATCTAAATAGGTACTTTTATGATAAGCATGGTCCTCTTTCACACCCAAACATGCTGAATCACTCTGAGCTACATTCAACCAGATCGATCCCTAAAGGGTCCAAAGTGCAAAAGGGAAGCAAACTTTGATGGGCTATTACTTAGAAATCGTGACACTTAGGAACTCTCCATTTGAGCCTATAGGATCATGTTTGGCCCCTCTATAGTAACCTCTCTCATTTTTCGTTATCTCAGAGTGGTTTTCTTGTGGTGTCTGATTTTCACTTGATGGAAAAAGTGTCAAATTGGAACAGTGTAAAGTTGCAAAGTGGTGCAAATTTTTTTTTGCAATTCATGTGACCAAAGTAACTGCTCCAATGTGTCCCGATAGGTAGGTTTATGCTATGCATGGTCCTCTTTCACACCCAAACATGCAGAATTGATTCGATATGTGTTCAACTAGCTTGATCCCTTATGATGACATGCAAAATAATGGAAAAGAGAAACATACAAATGATGGTTGAGAATTTTGAGTATTCCACACAAAAAATGTATGATCAATGTTGCCCAATTAGTGAAGGAGCACCTGCACCTCACCCTCAATCTTTTATTATCTGATGGTGAATAGGTTGGTCAATAGGTTGTTGTGGGTATTTTCAGCATGCTTTGTCTTGAATAAGGTCAATTAAGACCATTAGGTATGTTTTAGGGTGATTTTTTGGTTTAGTGATAAAAAATGTGAAAATTTCAATCTTGCACTAGAAGTTGTCTTTGTAGACTTTTAAGGAAAAATGTGAATTTGTATATGATTGCACAAGAATGGAGATTTTTTTATGTAACAAGGCCATTTATAAGCCATTTGTGTGGCTTTAGAGGTCATTAGTTGTAGTCATTAGGTTGGAGGATTCTAAAGTTGCAAATTTCTAAGTTTCTTAAAGAAACAAATTTGAAATGCAATGGTTACTGGTTTTGAAAGTTGGTTTTTAGTTAGTTGAGGGTGTCGATCATTTAGAGAAGGGTGTAAGTAAATATGTAAAGCCTTTAGAGGCTCTAATGGAGGTTGTTGTTGAAATTTTGGAGATCTAATAAGAATTATTCACACTATTCTCTATTTTTTTATTTTTGATACAAACTTGTTGATCACGCACTTGGTACGACCTATCTCTTTCCTATACGGTCCCAAGGATGAAATGAATTGAAAGAGGGCTGAGTTGGATTTCTTTTGGTGGTGGTTTGGTGAAAAAACATAAATGAATAGGAGAGTTCTTATCATTTTCTACAAGTGGTCTAAAACCCTAAAAAACTAGGGTTTTGAGTGAAATTCCCTCATATCTTCCATCTCCACCATGTGTTGAGGCTAGATCTGGGTGCAATGGAAGAATACCATATATATTTTGATTCCATGTTGATTTCATAGAATGGCTTGAAGGTGGGATATATATCTTTTTCATTGTATGCCTGACATCTGTATGTGATATGCCTGATTTTATGTAAAATATGATTTTTGATAGTTTTCATAAGTGTTTTGTGACAAGGGTTCTTGGGAGAATTTGATATATGTTGGAAAAGGTTGTAATAAAATATTTTTGGCTAAGAGGTGTTGGGGTGAGCCAAGGTACTTGATTCCTTTTGATGGTGAAAATGACATAGACAACATTAAACATAATATCTCTACTCTATTTCTCTTGAAAAAGAAAGACAACATATACTAGCCTAACTCCCAAGGTTCTGGTAGTTGGTTCTCAACTGTATGGTGTCACTCAATTGGTCCATGCAACTATAATGTTCAACGGGCCTTTTCTGGTAACAATAAATGCAAATAAAAATGGATTCATGAACCTATACTTAATGAAAGGGGGTTTAAATAAATAGAAAAAGATAGATCAGGGCATAAATAAGTGAAACATGAATAAAATTATCTAATATCCAGACATATACTTTCAACAACGAATGTTCCTTCAATAGATCAAGAAAAACCATAACATGATGGAATTTACATAACAATCCATACTATCACATGCATCTGCAGTGCTTAGTTTAACCATCACAATACTTTATAAGATTTAAAAGAAAAAAAAAAGAACAAACTCTCATTTGTTGCTAAAATCATAGATCAACATAATTTCAACAATTCCATCCATAGATAATTTAATGAAATAATCCTTGGAATCTGGTTCCTTCTATTGATTCTCGTCAAATAAAAAACACTTATGCTTCAAAAAACTCATTGGCATACAGACAGATTATGATTCATTAACCTCATCCAATAAACTCAATTCCAACACGATACTGTATAAAAAAAATTGTATTTAAATTCAAGTATAACTAGAACAACAAAGTATCCTTTCAAAGCTATGAAATTCCTATCTCCTACTATTAGGTGGCTAATTCTATTCTCATCAGTTGCCCTTTACAATATGGCACCCAAACATACATATAGGTGTGCAAAGCATAAATTCCTGTCAATTAAAATTGAGATCCACAAATTAAGGAATTGAAAACTCCTCAAAAACTTAGACTGTCTGATCTCCAGTTCCAATGTTGATCATCCTATGAAATAGAAGAAAATAAAGAGAGGGGAAAGTCATACGCCCAAAAGACTGCCAACTCATCCTTGTGTAGTTTTCTCCAGAATGTATTCATCATAACTGGAGAAAATCTGTTGAATAATATCTATATCTGGCCCATCAATCCAACTATCCTCAAATTTAATTCTCTTCAGTTTTGTGGAGGAAAACCCCTTCATGTCTTTCAATTTAGTCAACTCCTTTCTTGCAGCCTTCACTCCTTCCATGACATCCATCAATCTATCTAACAATAGATCCTCTCCATCATCCTCTTTTTGCATAATCTCTTAAAATCTATTGTCCCATTTCTCTTTTAATTGACTTAGAGGTAGGAATTCTTTAATCGGTATATCAACATTAACTAGAATAGCTATAAAAAATTCTAGTTCATTAATTTGTTCATTCAAATCCTTACTAGCATCTTGGATTTCTTTCCTATACTTGTATATAAAATTAGATTTGAGCCAGATTATGCTAGAGGCCTTTTCCAAGAAGTATGCATTGTCTTCATAAAGGATTGACTACTCAAGAAGAGTGGACTTTGGAAATTTATTGATATATTTTATCTTTTGGATATATCCCCTATATTCTTCCTCCTATTGTTCCAATGTTTGAGCATGGTGCTTCATTTCATCTATTAACTATAATGCTTCCTTATGGATCTCAAAATTGCTTACTAGCACCTCACCTACCTCCTGGTTAAATTTATCCGTCCATCTATCCATAATTGCAACCTTATTATTTATTTTCACCAGATCATCCACCTCTCTTTTGTTGAGCAATAATGGTTTCTCTAAGGCAATAATTTGTAGTGATCTAGGGCTGGAAACATCCTTCAAAAAGGTGTGTAGCTGATCTACCTGAGCTTTGAGATCATCCTTTCTTTGCTTGTCCTTCATCATCCTCGACTTGGTGGATGATGCTACAACATCAATTAGGTTCATCTTCTGATTTCTTGTAGACCTTCCTAAATTGACAGTTCCTAGTTAGTAATCAGTGACTTGCATGTCTCCCATATATTTTTCCACTACTCGTATTGCACATTCTGCAATAATTTCCACTACCTCAGTTAACCTTGTAGAATGAAGGATTATATCCTTCTTCTTGGGTCTCTCATTTTCAATTTCCTTCAGCATATCTTCCCAATTAAAAGTTTGTGGGGGAGCTATTTGTTTCTTTTGAAGATCAAGCTTCAACCAGGTATGAGCAATTAGAGTAGTAGACATTATCATAGAAGAAGAGGCAATAGTTGTAGAAGATAAGGGTTGTAGTACATTAACCCTAGACTGAGAATCAACCTCCTATAAATTTTTGTTGTTCTTCCTCTACATTCTCTTTTGCAATATTTTCAGCCTCTTACCTACCCTTTTGCTCTTGTATTAATTTATCTTGCTCTTTTTTCAATTTCTCTTCCTCCAGCCTCTTCTCTTCAAGAAGTTTATTTATTTCCTCATCCAAGACCCTAAGTTTTTCAAATGATTTCTTCTCTTTTCGTTGCCACTTAGCTAGCTCCTCAACATCCTTACTCTTTTCCAGACGTTCTTCTTCTTTTCTTTTCTTATGGGCCTCTTCAATCATTTTAAACTTAGCCTCAAGGGCCTCTCTTTCTCTTATTTTCTTGGATTTTTCTTCTTCCAGCTCATGTATCTTTTCCACCATCTCCAGCTTGTCATTTTATTCCTTTTTTTGAGCTCATGCTCCTTTTTCTACTTTTGCTTGATTACTTCATCAACTCTCTGCTTGGCCTCCAACTGTTGTTGCTGAAGTACAACATTTATTTGTTCCCTTGCATCTATTTCCTTTTGCTTTGCCAGAAATTCACCATATGCCTATGCATCTGAAGCTTTCTTAACCTCTTCAAATAATGCCCATTGATCTTCTTTTGTCAACACATGCTCAGTTTCCTCCAGAGGTATATCCTCTTGTGTCTCCTTATCTAATAAAAAATCATCAAAATCTATTTCAATTTCATGAACCTCCATCTCCACTTCCTTTCCCTTCAAAGTCTCTGCTTCAACATGTAGAGTCCCCTTAAGAATTTCTCCACTTTCTTGCTCTGTAGGAGGGACTTGGGTAGATGATTCTCCCATGACCGATGTCGAGGAAAAAAATCTCATTGGACCTTCTCCTTCATGCATCTCAGGGAATTCCTAGACCAAAGCTTAAAGCTGAAAATCTTCTACATGAGAGGGGAAGAATTCTAAAGGTTCTTTGGGAGGAATTTTGGAGGAATTTTCCTATTGGTTCCCTTATAATCTCTCCCTTTCTTAGAAGCTTGACCCCCAGAAGCCTTGGTTCTGAATCCAACCCATTGGATACTCCTATCCAATACTAGACTTGCTATTCATTTGATGTCAATTATCTCCTCAGCATCCCAATCCACAAGATCCAAACTCTTAGTACCTATATTCAGTGTCTCATATGAAGGATCCAAAACAACCCCATCATTTGATAGTGTATCAAGAACATCAACTTTGACCCCAAATTCCACCATAAGTGGGATAGGAAACCTTTCATAATTTCTCATCCTGAGGTCATATTCATCTTGGAGATCACTCAAAAATTCCTATAGTAAGTTGAAATGTTTATTAAAGACTGAGGCAAGCAAGGAATTAATCTTTTTTTTTGGATCAAAATGCTCCCTGGCAGTATATAGGCCCAACTTCAAATGCATTAACTCATTACAAACAACCTTAGCTCCCACAAGGTGTGGGCAGCTATACTCACCCAATTTCATGGGGAACTTGTGACAACCTATTTTATGCTTTATTCCAAACTTTGAATTAACTCCTAAAGCTTAGAAAACAAGCTCCATTAAGACTATTCTATTACTCTAGCATCTAGGGAGAAAGTGAGGATGAACCTCAAACCCAACCAACCTAAAATAGGTAAATTTGGGGTACCAGATATACCAAAACTTCCATTCTATAATGAATTCCATGGCCTCCTAACTTAGTTTATACCCTACATCTCCATTAAGTTGGTTAATGACAACATACAAAAATACATCATTAAATCTTCTAACATGTAACTCAGAAATTTGTAGGGACAATTGGTCATAATGGTTCCATACATTTTTTTGCCCATCAACTTCTCCCAATACTCCTACTCTGTTTAATCTTGGAAAGATGCCACCCATTGCTACTGCATAGAAAACATAAGAGGTCATAAAGAAGATCTTAGTTTCCCTCACTCTTATCAACTGATTATGTATGCTCTCTGAGACAATCATGGGCCAATCGAACTACTGCCTGCCATCCAATATTGTTTGAATGAATAAAAACATCCATTCCTTAAAATAAAAATAATCTCTCTTCTCGAAGACTCTAGATGACATCATTATAATATTTTCCACCTCTTTGTAGAACTCTACCATTTTTGGTTGATCTGGGAGATTTGTTAGAGACTTCTTCTCCATTCTTAACCATTTTTTGTTTAAATGGGCCTTATTGGTCTCTTTGTGATCGTTGTACATTTCTAAAGATTTTTCCCCATTAATCTGTGAAAGATTCTTTGGATTAGGGACACTGAACATAAATTGAAACATTTGAGGAGTCAATTCAATGATCACATTGCCTTGTGAATCCACACATTGTCTGGTGGCCAGATTATAAGCTCCAACTATTATCATTATCAGTTTAGGGCATTGGATTGGTAAAGGAATCATAGTAATGTGAGCCAAACCAAGCTCAAATATCCTTTCAGTTCTCCCTGTCACCTCCTAAACATATTTCTCCAAGTAAAACTCCTCATAATTAAATGGACCCAGATTTGTGTCAGTTATATCTGCCCAATCAGATTCCACCTTGCTAGCAGTGACAACATGACCCTGATGATTATACCTCAAGGTATAAGAGAGTTTTTTAGGTTTAACCTTTTTAGACTTAGTTTCTGCAGGCTGAATCCTCTGAGAAGCCTCTCCTGATGCTCCATACATCTTTTATTTTCTTGCAATAAAAACCCCAAATTAGATCTATAAGAAGTATAACAAAAACATGATTAGAAATATTACCCTTTCATACATACCAGAGGTGGAACCAGAAAAAAGACATCCTAAAGAGTCTCCTTTAAAAACACAATCGAGGTTTAGACAAGAATAGGAATTGAGTTTGTAATAAACTATAGGGAGGGATTAGACTTGGAGTCGGGATGGCAACCGGAATCAAAATCAGAATGGAAACCGATTTGGTATCATGAAGAAATTTCAAATTTATGTCTAACTTGGGTTTCGCTTCCACTAGTGTTAACAACATTGTAAAATATTGCTTCTTAGTGAAAGTGGGGTTGGAGACGGGATGAAAATGGTAATTGATACATATTACAAATCAAGGTTCAAGATTGAAATCAATTTCAATTCCGATTCCACTCAAAATAATAATGACATCACTAGCAACCTTAACAGTATAACAAATGACATCATAACTTAACGACTAGGTCATGACAAATCGATAGGGGCTTAAAAATAACCATATGAGACCATGCCCATATGACTGAGAAGAAACCGTAACAACTAGGGAATTATTTTCAATTTAAAAAGACACGCGCCAAAACCCTAGTTTATAAACTCTCGACTTAAAATAATTAGGGCACAAACTTAACCCTATTCAAAACTAATCAAGTCGATTTGTAGCAGAACCCATAAGAAAAATCATAAATCAACGAACCCCATAAACGTAAAGTAGCAGCTAATTTATGTCTTCAAAAAACCTAGGGCATCACAAAACGATCACAACTAAAATGTAAAAACGATTGTGGAAAAAACAATCAAAACAAGAAAACCAACACTAAAAGAAAAAAAATAAAAATAAAAACAAGAAAATAAAACAAAAGAGAAATCGAACCAAACAATCATGAAATCGAAAGAAAATCGAGAATCATGAATCTACACGAAACACAAACAACCAAATAGAACGAAAACATGAAAAAAATAACATGAAGAACAAAAAACCTACCTTCAAATGCAAAACCAAAATAGGCTAGACCTCTGATGTGATTTTGTGCGCAACTCTCTCTTTTGATCAAATCACATGCCCAAAATGCTCCCCTACAACTTTGGTTCATCCTTAATCTTTAAAAAATGATGATAACATCCAATTAATCCCTAATTAAGGTTAAAAAAATAGCTTCATACGTGCATGGCACTTGTAATTAATGCCATGAATGCGGTCAATTGGAGTCATAGAGGGAATTGACACATTACTATCATGCGATAGAAGTAAAGTCAAACAACAAAACAAAATGGCGGGATCAGAATGGGAATGGAAGTTGATTCATAAACTTTTTTAAAGTTTCAAGTTTGGTTCCATTCTGGTTCCGATTCTGCAAACAAAGAAGAAAAAGAACAAAAGAACAAAATGAAAGACACCAAGACCGAAACAAGAAAAAAGAACATTACCAATGTTAAGTCCAAATGAACAAACCAAAAGGCGAAGGCGGGATGGAAAAAAATTCGAGACTATAACTAAACCCCGAATTCAACATCAACTCTGGCTCCATCTCTGGCAAAGAAAAACCTAAAAGATGAACAAAAAGATAACTAAGACTGGGATTAGAATGGACTCCTTAAAGCAAGTTTCAAACCTAATTCCGTTCTAGTTCTAGTTTTGGTAGAACAACAAAATAAAAAAAAAATGTTGGAGAACACAAACTCCAATTTTTTTTTAAAATAACCAAGGACAAAAAAAAAAAGGGCCCAATTTGACCAAGGAAAAAGATAGGGTGGTTATGCAAGGCATAAAAAATTGTGACTCAGCTGGGAAAATGGTTTACCTATTTTCAAATATACCCAAAAAATTCAGTCACCCACAAACCTCTTGGCTTATGAAGCATGCTAGATTGAATAAGATCAGATATATATAGAATAAAATTGAGCTGGAATCTTAGATGTATGTGCTCATGAAGATTTCTTAATCTGAGTCTGTGTGTATATTTTCCATCATTCTTTATAAATACTTTCTCTACTCCTGAACAACTATACCTAAGATTCAAGCTACATAGGTTGAGTCATTTAACCATCGTGCAATGAAATCCTAGGAATAGCTCCACTACCAGACATGCGTTCATAGCCCAGACAAAGATACCTATAGCTCTCTCATAGAATTTCTCTATTGCCAGACATGCATCCATAACCCCAATATAGATACTTGATTCACCCATTTGACATTGAGCTTTCCTTTTCCTTTCTTTCTCTTTTTTTTTTACTTGAGCTTCACTTGTAGAAACCTCTTACGCACTTTTCTCAATACTCAAATAGGATTGATCTGAAATATGGGTTGAGAACTAAAATGGATTTCATGAAAGTCTTGGAATCAAATTTTTTACTTGAATCAAAGGTACAGACACCCTAAAATATATAGATATTTACTTAGGCAGATGTTTATCTATTTTAGTGACACATTTTGATCATAATTCATGAGATATTCACAATGTACCTTCTACCCTTAATAACTTTTCAAACCAACATTACAATGATCATAAGATATGAGGTTTTAGAATGAAATCCTTTCAAATATTCTCAATGAAAATACCTAAATCAATTTCTCTCCCAGTACCTATGGCGTACTTTGGATAACAACACCCTTTCTTGAGATGGATAGAAATGAAGATCCCCAAAAGAAGCAAAGAAAAAGAAAAGAACAAAAACAAAAACAACAAAAAAAACAAAAACAAAAACAAAAACAAAAACAAAGAAAACTAAAAATTAATTACATATGATACATTATAATACATTTATTCAAAACATCAGAACTTTCATGAACCAAAGTAGTTCTTGAGAAACTGACCATTAATTGGCAATGGGACAGGTTCTCCTATTAAGGTACTTAAATGAAAAGAATTCTTGCCTAGTATCTCAGCCACTTGATACAGACCTAACCAGAGTCTATCCAATTTTTGGTGATATCTCTTCTTCTCTCTAACTTTATCCCATAGAAACACAAGATCTGATATCTGAAAGGCCTTTACCTTGGCCCTTTTATCAGACCAACGTTTGATGACAACCTAATGTTTAGAGAATTGTTGCAAAGAAACATCTCTCTATTCCTCCATGTTAGGAAAATTGAGTAATCTGACCTCAATCCTATCATTCTTGATATAAAATTCCTAAATAAACTTAAGGATAAGTATTTTTAAGTGGACTAGGAAAACTGGATCTTGGCCATAGACTTACTTAAATGGAAAATTTCCTAGGGCCACTTTGATTCAGGTTCAATCTACCCATAGGGAAAATCTCAACTGGGTGTGCTAGTCCCTAGGATTGTTTTCTAACAACTTGTTATTACTTCCAATAGGTTTTTATTAGTGGCCTCAACCACTCCATTTCCTCGAGGGTAGTAATTGGATGAATACTTCAAAATAATTTTATGTTCATAATCCCATTGAATGAATTCAATTGAAGAAAAAGTAGGGTCATTATCACATACTAGGGAAAATGGAACTCCAAACCTGGTAGTGATGTTCTCAATCAAAAATTTAGTAACCACCTCTGTGGTGTTGTTTTTGCAGGGTTGGGCCTCGGTCCAACAAGTACAGTAATCAGGTGCAGTCAAGATGAACTTGTGACCTGCTGAAGAATTTTGGTTAATGACACCTATGAAGTCCAATGCCCATTGAGCGAATGGCCTTACGTCATACACTAGTTGGAAAGGCATTGCCAGATTTCTTTCCCTGGGTGTAGAGGTCTGGCATACATGACACGTCCTGACATGTTGATGTGTATCCTGAAATACATAAGGCCAATAATAGCCTAATCTAAGAATCTAATGAGACAAAGCATCCGCAGATCCATGTCTTGTACCATGTCTTCCATGGAACTCTGAAATGGCATGTTTAGCCTCTTGCTGATCCAAATAGCACAAGTAAATCCATTGAAATTTATTTTTGTAGATAGATCCCCCTTTAAACATGTAGTGAGAACTCTTCATCCTCAAAGCTCTCCTTTGATTATCATTCATTCCTTCTAGACATTTGTTATTGAGGAGGAAGAATATCAAGTCTGTGTACAAGGGATCCTTAGTAAATGACTAGATAGTGTACTATTGACAGGTGATATTCTTGTCCACATCTGCCATCACCCTTCACAAACCCTACCCTCAGAAAAGTTTCATTGGATGAATCTGTAATTTAAACTCTTTTAGAATAGCCATCCACTTTCCTCTCCACTCTCCCAATTTTCTTTGCATGAGGAGAGATTTCATGGTTGTATCAGGAACTATGGCCATTACTTGACTTCAAAGAATGTAATGCTTGAATTTATTTACCGCTCGAAACAATACAAAGGCTTGTTTCTCCAAGGGCGGGTATCTAACTTTTGCATTCTTAAATGGACAGCTCATGAAGGAAATAGGTCTTTCCTCCCCCTCCTCTCTTCTTTGTGTTAAAACAACTACACATGAATGGTCAAACATGAAAGAATAGATATTAAAAGGCCTTAGATAATTTGGGCTAGTCAAAACACATGCCTTAGATATTGATTGTTTGATCTGCGAGAAAGCAGATTTAGCCTCATTTCTCCATTCTGTTTTCATGTCTTTCTTCATCATTTCATTAAGGGGTTTGACAATTTTTGCAAACCCTGTTATAAATTTTTTGACAAAATTTATCCTCCCGAAAAAGAATCTCATTTCTTTCTTACTGCTCAGCCTTGTTAGTTTCAAGATAGCCTCCACTCTATCTGAATCTGTTGATATCCCTTCTTCGGATATGATGTGGCCTACGAGTTTCCCTTCAGACACTCCAAACACACACTTTTTTGGATTGAGGGAGACACCATAGCTTATGCACTTCTTGAGAACCTTTTCCAGATTTGTAGCATGGTCTTCCTGATTCTTGGAGAAGATGGTTAAATCATCCACATAAATAATTATACACTTCCCTATCAAATCTTTGAAGGCTATGTCCATTGCTCGCTGAAAGGTTGCTCCATCATTGATAAAACAAAATAAATCCTTCTATAGAAAAATGTGCCCCATTTGGTGGTGAAAGTGGTCTTCATTCTATCCTCATGACCAACAAGAACCTTATTGTACCCAGAATTACCATCCAAAAATGACATCATCTGGGACCCCATTAAATGTTTGTAACATTTCATCAAGGGAAGGCAATGGGTAATTATCCTTCTCAGAGGCCTTATTTAGATTCCTGAAATAAACACATAATCTGATCTCACCATTTTTCTTGTGCACAAGAACTAAATTTGCAACCCACGTGGAATGTTTGACTAGGAAGATTATTGTTGCAGATAGTAGCTTTTGCACATCCTTTTGGATTAGGGGCTCAATCAAAGAATTGACTAGACGTTGCTTTTGATGGAAGGGCTTGGCTGCTGGCTTAAGAGGTATGGTATGTGTGATCACCAAAGTGTCAAGGGTCTTTAGGTCATCATAACTCCAAGCAATGGCTGCAATGTTCTTCTCCAAAACTTTAACTATCTTGTGCTTAATTTCTTGATGACAAGTCTTTCCTATAAGGACATTCATTTTAGGGCTTGAGTGAGTTAGATTAACAAATTTATATTTTCCTCCATCACTCTCTGTGGGCACCCTTTGACGAGCCCATGGGTCATAATCAAATATTCTCTCCAAAGCTACCATCCCCTTTGGAATACTATTTATCTTCAAATCTAATATTCCTTCTTCATCACCATTGTCAAGATCCCGATCTCCCTGATATCTTTCAAATTCATCTATTATCTATAGAAGTTGTTAAATCCAACTTCACAAACCTCAAAGATCACCTGCATGCAAATAACCTATCAGAGAAGAAGACATTGGAGATAAAAAGAAAAGAAAAGATGTATTAATCAGAGAGTGTAAAATTACAATGATCAATCCCTAAGAAAGGAGAATGCACAAACCTAAAAGAAACCCTAATAGGTAAACATTTAATAATTAATATAATTATTAAATGTCACAATATGAAAACTAAAGGTGAAATCTTAAGAGATGAATAAAAGCAACTTAATTAACATAATTAAGTTAAAACCTTTATTCTAACACCCCCCTTAAGATGAGCAAGAGTGGAGCTACAAACATGTTCAAAAAACCAAAGGTAACTACAATGCATAAAAAAAAGCATGGGTCCCGGCAACTAGGCCTGATCAGGTACCCATTTACAAAAGCAATGCAAACTAATTGAAATGGGGTAAAGGAGAAAACCCAGTGGGAAGAAAACTCCTCCCCAAAATAGAATACAAAGAAAGGAATATGATTTACTAATGAAAGAAGGATAGGAGGTGGATTACATGATACCCCCCATAGACAACTTCTATCATATAAGTACATGTACAATGGTCTCCATAGGAGAGATAAAAAGAGAGAAGAAGGCCCCCCCACAATGAAGAAACTCCTATCACAATGGTAGATGCCTGATGTAGAATCCAGAAAGAGATCCTAAAGTGGAAAATGATATTCCTCCCCTTGGGAAGAAAAAAATCTAAAGGATGATGTCGAAGAAACCCTGTGAAGAGTGATGAACTAATCTGTCTCAAGATGTGTGCCATGATAGGATGCTGAAGAATCTCTCTGTCTGAACTAAAACAAATGATTCCAAATCCAAACTGATGTGGAGAATCCTGAAATGCAACCTCTGAATGCACTAATAATGGTGGGCGTACGGTGATAACTTGACTGTCAAGGTAGAGGAGATGAATGTCCTCATAAGAATCCTCCAAATCTGCAATATAGGACTCCACAAACAAGAAAGATATGTCTGCAACATAGGATTCCAAAGTAGCTATGTCTGGAAGATGTATGATTCCCTGCTACACTAAATCATGAACAATAGGAGATGTTGATAAAGTCTCAGTCTGAAGAGTAGGAACTATGAGACAAGCCTCTGATCCATCTCTTATGTAAGGGTGTCTAAATACGCAAGCTCCTCTAAAGTATCATGATCAAAGGGTGTATTCTCTCTCCAAGCAATGGGTAAGAGACAATCTAAAGCAGGATCCTCTGGGAATGGAGAGAGATTAGGGTCTCCATAGATCTCCCAAAGATGTGTCCAAAGTGGGTGAGGACAATCAATGTCCAATATAGCCAACATAGTGTCATGATCAACACTAGACAATATAATTCCTACTATGTGATCTCTAATGATATCCCATGCTAATTTTCCCTCTAAAGTTGTTGGTTCAGGTATGAGATCATACAAATAAGGTAAAAGATTAAGCCACCTAAAATGTGTAAGTATACCCTTTTCCCATGACTCATAATTATCTCATTCCAGAACTACAACTAAAGGGTGAGTAGAAAAACCCATGATAACTCTTCAATGAAAAAAACTGAGAAATCTGACGTTACTGCATTTAGATCAAATTAATATAACACATCCCACGCAAACAAAACCCATGTAGGTGCCAGAACATCCAAGTAATTGAGCAAAGTGTAAAAACACACAAAGCTAAATAAAATTTACTTGGTAAAT
Organism: Sequoiadendron giganteum; assembly: GCA_007115665.2. NCBI lineage: Eukaryota > Viridiplantae > Streptophyta > Pinopsida > Cupressales > Cupressaceae > Sequoiadendron > Sequoiadendron giganteum. The sequence goes on along the minus strand of CM021110.1, from coordinate 97,236,019 downwards.
TATCTGATCAAATAGACCATAGATCTGGAAAGAACTCTGCAACACCTTTCCAACACCTATTTGTTTGCGCAAAACAGAGCACAGATGCAAAAGATACACCCCCAAGAGTGAAAAACTCAAGTTCTAACTTTGACTAGCAAAAACGACTTCAAAACGGAAAAATAAGAAGAAATGACTAGCACCACTAGAATGGTGCTGGAACTAGCTTTCCGACAATATCTCATTTTCGCAAAACAGAGATCGTATGCAAAAAATACACCCAATTTTGTGAAAACAACTCCACAAAATGGTTTGAGGGTTAAACCTAGTGGTTAGGCTAACCACTAGGTTAGTTGACGGCGACGCCCATTGATTCTGTGATTTTATTTTATTTTCTCGTATTGCGTGCAGTACCAAGCCGTACGACCCAGAAATGAATTTTTTTTGCCTCCCGAAGTCACTGCGTTCGATTTTTACGATTTGACAATCAATTTAAGGGTTTTTGGGCACTCTGAACACGATGGAAATGTCCGTTTGGCCCAAGAATGTATAGAAAGATTACCTACCCCTAGATGCACAAAACATTAGCCTGGCTGAACCCTTGCAGAGAAAAGAAGCTGTGAGAGAATATCTTCAAATCATGAATAGGTAGCCGCAGGTCTGGAGCTTTGATACCATGTAGAAGTTGTTAAATCCAACTTCATAGACCCTGAAGATCATCTGCATGCAAATAACCTATCAAAGAAGAATACATTGGAGATAAAAACCAAAGGTGCTCTGAAAGCTAAAAAGATGTATTAATCAGAGAGTGTAAAATTACAATGATCAATCCTTAAGAAAGGAGAATGTGCAAAACCTAAAAGAAACCCTAATAGGTAAACATTTAATAATTAATATAATTATTAAATGTCACAATATGCAAACTAAAGGTAAAATCTTAAGAGAGGAATAAAGGCAACTTAATTAACATAATTAAGTTAAAAACTTTACTCTAACATTATCTTCCCTTCAAAGACATCCAAACTTGCTTGAAATGCCAATATATGTTGGTCTTCATCGAATACCTGAAAATTCTAGACATTATCAGTGATGGCTGGGACTGAGACTAATTCAACTGAAAATATCTTTAGGTTAGAGTCTTGCATAGGTTACAAGGTGCTAGCAAAAATGGCAAGGGCATCTGCAATTTGATTAGCTTCTCTAGGGATCAAAGTGATCCCAAAAGCATTAAAGTCTTCGATTAAGTTCCAAATTCTATTTTTGTACAAAACCAATCTTTTTTTATGACATGTATACTGGCTATGTACCTTCTTTACAATTACTTCAAAATTCCCTATTACCCTAAGAGCAGTGACCTTATTTTTATGAGAAAACATGAGTCCACGAGCAAGTGTTTCATATTCTACCACATTGTCCATGTAACCAAACTACAACCTCTAAGATGTGAAGTAATTCTTCCCTTTTGGGTTGGTTAGTTCAATCCCTACTCCACTTCTTGCTTTGGACTTGGAGCCATCAAATTTAAGACTCCACAGTTGGTCTTTAGCTGGGAGCTCTTTTCTTTTAGGGATAACAGGGGATGACATACTTGGGATGTGTGGCGGCTTAGACTTTTTCTATTCATCAGGAGTTGAAAATGACTAGGGGCCAACCTCACTTAAGGATTTTCCTATATTTACAGCTTGCTCAACAATTGGTTCTTGAACAACTTCTTGGATCAAGTTGCAATCTAATTCATTTTTCATCAATGCCTTAAGCATTGGTAGAGTATCTGGGGTGGGTGTATTAAAGAAAGGTTGAGACACCTCAATCTTCTCTTGAAAATTAGAGCATAGAACCCGAGTCTTCTCTAATGGTGTAAAATATTCCCCTTGAGAAAGCCTGGTTGTAGTGAGGATGGTAGTGTCCTTAGCTTCAAATGGGAATTCATTGATGGGTGCTTGAGATTGATCTTGGTTGATCAGTTGAGGTTGGCGTATGTGGTTCAAGATATCTAAGTAAGGTTGGCATGTCAATTGAGAATGATTCTGATAATGTATCCTACACCAATTAGGAAGAAACAAACTGCTCAACTCAGTCTCTAATCCTAATACTAGCCTATCTTGTTGCAATTTTCTTATCAAAACTTTTTGGTTGACCGAGATCATTGGGTTACTTAGTTCTAGGGTTAGTGCACCATCAAAATTGAGTACTGAGAAGGTCATGACTTCCTCTTGCTTGCAAAATCCTATTTCAGTCTCGAAATATGCTACTTCATTTAGAGAATCATATTTTGTAATCATGTTTTTGAGCCTAGGCTCACTCTCAATTCTAATCTATGTTGATATCCCTTTATAGGGTAGCCACATGTGAGAGAAATCCAAAGACAAATACACCCTATACTCTTCATTAGCTCCTGACTCAGGAGCATACCATTTTTTTTGAGATGTCAGCCACTTGAATATCTATGTAAGTTTGGATCCTTGGATCTGACCCAACCTATACATGCATGTTCTTTGGTTCTCCTACCACATTAACCTTAGTTTTATCCAAATGATTCACTTTCTTATTAGTCTTGGCATGAATTAATCCTATCTTCTTAAAAATTGAAAAGGGCATAACATTACCCAATGCTCTAGAGTCCAACATACAGTTATGTAGATTCTTTGCAAAAATCCTTACACTTAAAAGAAAAGGTGGGGTACTATTCTTACCTTTATAGATGGTCGCATTTGTCTCCTTCACTGGAGCTACTTTACCTTCTCCTTTTGAATGATCTACCTCCTCTAGGGCTTTCAACAAAACTTATCGTTAGGTAGGGCACCACTTCATAATGTCAAATGACAATGATGTCTTTTGTCTCTACAGTTTTGCAATAAAATCAAATTTTGAATCATTCCTTGCTTGATGTTTAGGAAAATAAGGAGGATTACCTTTATTATGAGAGTCAGAAGGTCCCTTTGGTGGTGGTGGGTTATTATCTATATTCTGATTAGGTGGGACCATGTTGTTTAGGGGTGCATATGTAGTGAAAGGGCCCTTATTCTGATTTCTCAAGAAATGACCACCTTTGGACTAAAAGGCTTTGGCATCATACACATATTCTTCTTTTTCATTGTTTCCCTACATGGGAAATTGATATTTTTCCTCAATAGTCTCGTAAGTGATAGTAGTACTTACTGACCCATTGTCTTGATTGGAATTTCCTTGTGGAGGGTTGGAATCAGCTTGCACAATCCTCACCATTTTCTCCATCTCTGGGCAACTGAACTTAGAATGTGCTACAGTATTGTGTAGTCTACACCAAGTGGTCATGAAATTGAGGTCCACCATATTAGTAGTGTGTGGTTTATCCTCACCAAACTAATAGTTATGGGGAACTCCCTTGATGTTGGGTCCAATGTTCCACTGCCTATTGTTGTTGTTGGACCTCTGATTGTATCCTTTGCTCTGATTTTGATAATTTTTGTTAGAGGAGTTTTGGTTCTAGAAGTTCCTATTGGTTTTCTAATTTGCATTTTGGTTAGAGTAACTACCCTGGTTGTTGTAACCTCCTTGATTCTGATAATTCTAGTTCTGTTTGTGAGGGTGGTTATGCCTAAGTTGTGCCATGTTGTTTGAAATTTGAGATAGATTATTTTTAAGAGTCTCTACCTCATTAGTTAATTGAATAGTTTGTTAATTTTTCACATTCAGCCCTACAGATGGAGAATGAACATGAGTTGACCCTCTTTGTTAGAATCAAACATGCTCTGATACCATGTTAGAATTGGATATGGATGTCAAGATCTATGGACCAAATGGAAAGCACAAAGAAGAGAGAAAATAATGTGACAAGAATAAACTGTATTCAATGTCAATATGTGATATGAGATCAATGTTTTCAATGTTATACCAATGTATTAGAGACCACTTGGTTATATAACCAAGGTGAGAATAGAGGAGTACATAAGATTATGACAAGTGTCGTAATCTTACGACATGAGAAAAAAATGAAAATCAATCACTCCACCTAAAGTGGAAAGTGATAATGTGATAACCACCACAAATAGTGGATCACCTACAAAAGGTGGAAATCTACTCACATGATATGTCCACGAAAGGTGGAGGTGATAAAGTAATAAGAAGATAAGTCCACCAAAGGTGGAAAATCTCCAACAACTCCTATGTGGTCCCTAAGTTAACTTAAATAAGGTGTAATTATGACCTAGGACAAGGTACAAAACATTTAATTACACCAACACCCCCCCTTAAGTGCAACTTAGGGAGAATCAAACAATGCAAGATCAATCCCGACAACTAGGCCATGTTAGGTACCCATGTACAAATGCAATGCAATCTCTCACAAATTGAGAAAAGGAGAAAACCCAGTGGGACAAAAATCCTCTCCAAAAGAGAGATGGAATACAAAATATAAATTTTCTCAATGATGTATGAGAAGGTAAAAACCCCATGTGAGGAAAAAGACCCCCCCATAAGAGAGAAGTAGAAGAGAGATAAGGCAGTCCCCCCTCAATTTTGAGTCTCCTGCAATGATGGTAGAAGCTCGAAATTGAATTGTGAAGATGATCCAATCTCACTGAACAACATTCCTCCCCTTAGGAACAAACAAAACCAAGGATGTATGCAGGATGTATGTCTTTGAATGATGCTCAAGTGTCTCCATGTCGATGCCGAAAGATGACACACTCCAAATAGGTGTTCTAGGCCACACTCCTGAGGAGTACAATCTGATATCTAGTAGAGATGAATGTAGAACATGATCCAAAGAGAAGGATATCACCTCTAAAGACAAAGAAACCTCCTCCAAATGTTGTCCAAAAGTATCCACACTCATGCAAAGCTACAAAGAATGACCATGTAGAGAATGAACACAAGGGTTAGGGTGTTCCCTTGCAACAACTGAAGAAGGAGCATCTTCATCAAAGATAAGATGAATGTCATCAATGATGTCTCCTAAATCTACAAGATGAGACTCGACAAACAAGTCTAAAATACTTGTCAAGAAGTCATCCAAAGTAGCCATATCTGGAAGACAATGTATATCTTGTTGCACTGAATCACAAGGAACCCAAACTGTGGAATCACAAGTATCATCAAATACAATAGTAGATGGAGGAGATGAAATGCATGGCTCAAGTATTGGATCTGATGTAAGAACTCCCAAGTTCAAGTAGCCAAAAGTCTCCTATGAATTATAGTTCACACTAGAAGTGTGATCAACAGTTGAAGGAATAATGTCATCATCAAAAGCAAAATCTACAAAGGTATATAACCGAGATGAATGATCAACCACCCCAGTAGCAATGATCTCTCTACTCTACAAGTCTCGAATGATGACTGAATCAGGTGTGAACTCCACACTTCTCCCATCTCCACCATGTGTAATCTCATATATGGAAAGAAGATTGTTCATCAAATGAGGAACACACAAAACATCCTAAAAAATGTTGTTCCTAAAACTAATAGATCCCTTCCATATTACACTCATGTATGCATTGTTTCCCATCAAGATAAGAGACATAGAACACAACTGAAATGAAGATAAAATAGATTTGGAAGATGCCATATGATGAGATGCTCCTGACTCTAGAAGCCATCTCCCTGATCCTGAACCTAAAGAAGCACAAAAAGCTTGACCTTTATATCCTGATGTAGGTGCTTGAACTTTACCCTTAAACTATTTTGAAGAAGAAGGAGAAGAAGGTGATTCAAACATTCTAGAAGGAAAATCAATTTGATTCTTTTTGAGAATATTTTTCAGCTTATCAATGTCCTTATAACAATAGTGTTTTTCATGTCCATCCTTCTTGTAATATGCACAAAAATACCTCTTCTTCTTAGATGATTCTTCTTTTGAATGAGTGGATTTTTATTCTTTATGTGGCTTGTTCTTTTTCATCTTTTTCTTCTTATCAAGATTCCCTGACTCTTTTTGTACCTTTGACTCACTAGAAACCAATGCATGTGGCTTGGAAGACTTGATTAGACCCATGTTCATTAACTTAGTTTCCTCTTGGATTAGGAGATTTGCAAAGTCATAAAACTTAGGATCAACATATGATGCTCCCATACAAATTCGATGGGTATGAAAGCCAGAAACAAATAATGAATACTCAGGACCAAGTTTGGATAACACAATCAGAATAAATTGTAAATCCTCTTTTTCAATGCTACATTCTTTCAGCAGTGTTCTTAACTACTTGATTTTGGAGATGTTGTCTTGGATGTGGTCAAAAATTTTAGGATCAAGATTCATAAAATCATTATCAATCTGATATCCCCTAATCTTATATGTTTTACCATACCATTTTTCAAAAGTCTCCCATGCTTCTTTAGGTGTTGTACATGAATCAATATGAAATTGTAAATCAAATGAGACTAATGCACATATGCATCCAAGTTTTTTCTCACGATTAATCTCCCATCTTGCCAGTTCTTTAGCATCAATAGGTTTTTGAGTAGTGTCCTTTAGATGACCTATTAGACCTTTCATCATAAGATAGTTCCATACTGATTTTCTCCATGTAGCATAATTATGTAGAGTTAGGAGTTCAATTTGAGATTTCCCCATTGCAAGAACACAAACCAAGAAAAATAATGCAACCAATCACTGCAAGATTACCCCTGTTGGTGTTTAAAACAATCCATATAGAGATTATAGATCTCTAAGAGGTAGCCAACCGCTATCTAGGATAACTGCAACCACTAATGGCCAACTAACGAGAATCAGTTAAAGACTAACTTCTCCTACACTTCTGGCTCTACAGGACCAAGGTGGGTAAACCTAAATGTGTTCACATGAATATTTCATGACTGGTAAGAACACTTCTTGTATATAGAATACAATTCCTATATATTCAAAGGGGTAGTGATCATTTCATGGTTTCGGTAGACTAGAGAATGACTACCAATGCCAAAGAGCAACAAAATTCACCCACTTAATTGTTGAAATACCTCCAGTGAGGAGGAGAAGGTTGTATTAAAGTGTTTTATGTTCAGTATTTGGAGATCTTTGCCTAGAACTTATAGTCTGGAACTAATAAGATGACGCAAACATTACCCAGTGGTTAATCCATTAGGCAATGGAGTCATACAGAACAAAATCCTGATATGATGAACTTATCTCACATAGCCTTACTATATGAAATATTTTAGCACACTAAGATAGTACTTCTTCAAGTGTCCTGGGCATATACAACCATGAACATGTAACTGATATTCTTCAAGCATTTGATTAACTCTTTGAGTTAAAGCAAGAAAACTAATTACATTTTCAATTAACTATTGAAAATGAACAGATAAACCTTTGATAAAGCTATTCATAACCCATGGCACACACCCAGGAGAGTAAACTAGCTTAATTTTATAAATTTCTTTCGATATCAGTAATTTAAAAGCATAGCACACTAATCTATATATAAACCCAATTCAAGATGACTTCCTAAAAAAAATGTTCATAACATTTTAAACTATAAAATGGACTATACAGACTTCCAAGCTTCAGACTCCAAAAAAAATTCTGACCCTTCACAATGAGCCATGAAATTTCATTTATAGAATAGGAGAGCAACAAGCATTAGGCTACACCAAAATGAAATTAAAATTTATATTCCTTTTCATAATGATACCATTCATGAACAAAGGAATAAAAAATGGTTATGAAATAACCAGTCGAGAAACAAAATTTCATGTAAAGCACATGCACATCCACGTCCACATAAGAAGACACATCAAACGGACCCACCACCAGTAATGATCAAGAAGCAGCACAACCCGAGTACAAGCAACTACCCCAAGTTCGAGCCTGCAACAATGATGGAACCACCTCCTCTTTGCCAACCTTGCGAGCACATCCCCGAATAACTGGACCTGATGCTAATGCAGATACTGGCTCTATTGCCAGAACCTCCTCATCCACTCCCAAAAGATCGGCCAGGGAAGCCAAGTAGTACCGATAATCAAAATTAGTCTCAGATTCATCAGAATCCAAGATGATTATCGGGGACAAACAATGTATTGGCCTTTTCCTAGTGCTCCCAATAATAGCCTTGTGAGACATGGGAGAATCAGAATTCTTCATGATTGGTGAAGCTAGCCTCGCACTCCTTCGCTTAACTGATTTATTCATGATAGAAACAGAGCGCAACAACAAACAAAAGAAGGACCTTTCTGCACATAGACACAAGAGAATGCAATGTTGAACACATACAACTCAGCTAGCATTTATAGAGCAAGCCAGTACACAGGGTATAATCACTTGAAGGCGATTCCAGCATTTGCATAGTTAATGCTCCAAATAACTATGAATACCCTCAGTAGCATGGCACTATTCACACATAGGAGGAAATCAGGTGGTAATCGTCTCGAGAAAATAAACCCGTATCATTAATGACACGAGCAATAAACAAGCAATGCATGCCATATGGGCAACTCACACACCCCTTCCCTATGAATGAACTATTGATATGGAGGACACTTTAACAAATGAAGGGTTGAGATGAAGTCAATGGATGTTGACGATCCATGTCGATGCCTTCAGACAACATACCCAATCAAAACCTATAGAAAAATAGACCCGAACCGTACAGTGGGACCCATATAATCCCTCTGGAAAGAAAAGAAAAGCCACGTGCCACTCCCTCATAGACCTCAAAACACCCCCCCGGATATTTACTCCACTCGTGCAAGGTGTACGAGAAACTATGATTACCCCACTATTAATGGCTATTACCAGTGAAAAGACGACCCCCTGTCATATCCAACACCTCGGGAAGAAAACCCATTCATCGATATATGCCACACGACCACATCTTACGAACCTCGCACCACCTTGGTGACGCCAGCAGGAAAAATTTCGAGGTCTGCGAGAAGCGGTCAAGATCCAATTCTGTGATCGGACGGTTCGTCAGCCTTTAGATAAAACATCCAAGTGGGGCCCACATTTGAAATTTCTGGCGGTGGAGAACATAATTCGTTACACCAAAAGGACTGATGAATTAGGTGAAATGGGGCTAGTAAAGCATGACCTAAGAGGGATGAAACCCCACTTAAGTGACCAGTCCACCATGGCAGCAAGTTACCGCTAAAATATTACAAGGGTTTTTTTGAGCAATCCAAAGTGAAGGTCACCATGAGTAACTTAGAAACCCTCTAACCCCAGCTTTAATTTTTTTGAAGTTCCATTAGTGGCTCCGACTGGGGATGTATGCCCCCTATGGGCATAGCAAGAATCTAGAATCTTTGGTTTCATAGACTAGATTACTGAACTACACAAGCCTTTTAACAGATAGATTGCCTTGCTCTATCAACTAGACTTGTGTATATAATCATGGTAGCCCCAGGCTACCAAACAAGCGAAATCAAGGCTTACCTCTATCAAAAACAAAATTTTCCATTTCCTGATAGAAAAAAAGCTTGTAACATTCCCCATTTGATGTTGTGAAGTGCATGGGAACCAATACCTCTATGATGGTAATGGAAGATTTCCCCACTATGCCCTTGTATTGATTGAATCAATGCTCTGTCACTCCAATTTAAAAGCAATATATGACCATAACAATGTTTTACTTTGTCCTACTCCTGGTCACATGTCATAGGGTGTTGGCTCACCTATTCCATGAAATGGAAACTTTCATAAATTACCTGGTTTGTAACATCATCCATTCTATAAGCCTTGGTTTGCATATTAAATTGAAAGTTATCATACAGAACAGTATGCAAAGTATCCTTACTTCCATTAGCTATCCAAGATGATACATAACCCAATGAAGTTTTCTCCTGGTACATCCTTTCTTGTACCTCTTTATCCATCTCAATATAAAAACTCTCAGTAATAGGGTTAAAAACATCAACTTCACTTTGATAAAAAAAGATAGGGAAATACACATTATTTCTAGTATACTCAAGACTATCTGTTAAATATGTTGATCCATAAGTGAATAATTCTGCACAATCAGAATACCCCTTATTGACTACATCAATACTAGAGGGAAGTAACACCTCCATCTCCACTATATACAGATATTTAGGGAAAACCACAGAGCCAATGCATGGACCACAACATTGGTTGCTTCCGAATGTATCCTCCTGATTACAGGTATTAACATCCCTGGATTGTTCAACATTCATATAACTCCCCTATTCCAATGCTAAGATGTCAGAGCTACACTCTAGATATACACCATCTGGAAATCCTTTCTTTTCTTGAAAACAAGCATGGGGCTCTTCATCCCCACATAGCTCTGGTAAAAATAACATTTCTACTGCATTCTCAGTACTACCATTGTTACCCCCAAAATCACAATCATTAACTTGAAACAAAATCTCAATAACACTAGAATCTTTGCTCTATGGGAATTTGTATTAAGATTTCCAAAAATCTCAAAAAAACTCATATGATGATTCGTTCTCTTGCCTTCTCGTATCATATAGTGCCGATACACATAAACCCTGATCATCTTCATTCAGATCAGATTGGGTTTCACCCTGGATCTCATTATCATCTAACTGTATTTCTGGGCTTACAACACCCTTAGCAAGAATTTTATCATCAATTGTTTGGATAACCGGCTCAGATGTTATACTAGCATTATTTAGGCAAAGGTAATCAATGCCTACAGTTGAATATCTCTTCATCATTGAATATTTTATGTTATTTTCAATTTCCATGGCTAGCTAGTATGCTTGAGGTAGAGTAGTAGGTTCTTTATCCCTTAATAAACAACTCATCCTCTTGTTGAAGGTGCCTAGATACACAATCAAGCCTTCAGCCTCATTTGGCCTTATTTCCTTGGGGATCCCCCTTAATGCTCTTGAAAACCTAAGATTAAAATGTGGGACTAATTCCTCTTCTTGTGTGTGAATTCCCATAAATCCTTTTCTCATTATGCTTGGATTGACTCTTTCACCGAATTGTTCCATAAAAACAATCACCAAATGATTCCATGAGTTAACAGAAAAGGAAGGTAAATAAGAAAACCAATCCCTAGCATCACCTTTTAAGGATTGCACAAATAATTTCATGACAACATCCTCACGATCAATTTCATAATCACCCATTACATCAACAAAATGTTGCAAATGCTTAGAAGCCGATTCTATTACATGCCTTGTATATTGAGGTAAACATTTCCTAATATTCTTAGGAATTGAATTAGGGTGATTGCTAATAGCATCAAACATAAAAGGCCTATACCTCTAAGTTACAAAACTCCTCAAAGTACTTTTCATAACTTTCTCTTCTAGCATATTTATGCTTGATCTTACATATGGTAGACTATTCAGTAGTATATAGCTATCAGGCACATGACTTGTTAGTTCAACCAGACATTTGTTTAATGATTGATAAAAGTATTCATTATTTTCCAAGATTTTATGCAATACAAATGTGTTTCATAAATCCTTTTACATATTGCATTGCTAGAGGTATGGTAAAACAAATCCTTGTTCCCTTGTGTATGCTTAACATATAAATTTGGAACCATTTGCATTCTTAATCAAAACACCCATTATTTGTTTTTTTAAAAGTAGTGAATGGTTTTGGATTTGGTAAAATGCCTGGTAGTTGTTAGCAACATGTGTCGACCTATTTTCTAGACTGTAAATAGTACCAATCTGGAAGTATTCCTTCATGTATTCACTAGTTCTTCAGTCAGAGTCGCCACCTCCTTTCAGAGGACAATATTTTAGAGAACTTTGAGAGCTCGGTTTCTAGATTCTATCAAATTATGGGTTTCATTACTCATTACAAAGTAGCATCATATCACTAGTAGCACCTTTCATAGTTATAACCCATTCCCTATGGTTCCTTTATCTTCTTTCTCCCTTTTTTTTAAAAAATTTCTCAGAAGTTCTCCCCAAATGAAGTCATCCTTCAATAAACAGCCCTAGAACTCCTGAATCTGTTGCTTATAGGACACCATAGACCATAAAATTTGTAAGATTAGGTTGAACTACCTCCTATTGCTCACTTTTCTAACATTCACTATGTAAATTCGGAGCAACACATCATTTAATATGACTATATATCAGCAACGGTCCGTAATTGGAACTTACTGAATTCGATCCCCAGTGGAGTCGCCATTCTGTTGGTGTTTAAAATAATCCATGTAGAGATTGCAGATCTCTAAGAGGTAGCCAACCCCTATCTAGGATAACAGCAACCACTAATGGCCAACTAATAAGAATCAGTTAAGGACTGACTTCTCCTACACTTCTGGCTCTGCAGGACCAAGGTGGGTAAACCTAAATGTGTTCACATGAATATTTCATGACTGGTAAGAACACTTCTTGTATATAAAATACAATTCCTATATATTCAAAGGGATAATGATCATTTCATGGTTTCGGTAAACCAGAGAATGACTACCAATGACAAAGAGCAACATAATTGAGCCACTTATTTGTTGAAATACCTCCAGTGAGGAGCACAAGGTTGTATTAAAGTGTTTTATGTTCAGTATTTGGAGATCTTTGCCTAGAACTTACAGTCTTGAACTAATAAGATGACACAAACATTACCCAGTGCTTCATCCATTAGGCAACGGAGTCATACAGAACAAAATCCTGATATGATGAACTTATCTCACATAGCCTTACTATATGAAATATTTTAGCACACTAAGATAGTACTTCTTCAAGAATCCTGGGCATATACAACCATGAACATGTAACTGATTCTTCAAGCATTTGATTAACTCTTTGAGTTAAAGCAAGAAAACTAATTACATTTTCAATTAACTATTGAAAATGAATAGATAAACCTTTGATAAAGCTATTCATAACCCATGGCACACATCCAGGAGAGTAAACCAACTTAATTTTATATATTTCTTTCGATATCAGTAATTTAAAAGCATACCACACTAATCTGTATATAAACCCAACCCAAGATGACTTCCTGAAACAAAATGTTCATAACATTTTAAACTATAAAATGGACTGTATAGACTTCCAAGCTTCAGACTCCAAAAAAATTTCTGACCCTTCACAATGAGCCGTGAAATATCCTTTATAGAATAGGAGAGCAACAAGAATTAGGCTACATTGTGACACCAAATTTAATTTCAACACCAAAATGAAATTAAAATTTACATTCCTTTTCATAAAGATACCATTCATGAACAAAGGAATAAAAAATGGTTATGAAATAACCAGTCGAGAAACAAAATTTCGTGCAAAGCATGCGCACATCCACATCCACATAAGAAGACACGTCAAATGGACCCACCGCTAGTAATGATCAAGAAGCAACATGGCCCCAGTACAAGCAACCCTTCGAGTTCGAGCCTGTGACAATGATGGCACCACCTCCTCTTTACCAACCTTGCAAGCACATCCCTGAACAACTGGACCTGGTGCTAATGTAGATACTGGCTCAATTTCTAGAGCCTCCTCATCCACTCCCATAAGATCAGCCAGGGAAGCCAAGTAGTACCGATAATCAGAATTAGTCTTAGATTCATCAGAATCTGAGATGATTATCGAGGACGAACAATGTACTGGCCTCTTCCCAGTGTTCCCAATAATAGCCTTGCGAGACATGGGAGAATCAGACTTCTTCATGACTGGTGAAGCCAGACTTGCACTCCTTCGCTTAACTGATTTATTCATGATAGAAACAAAGCACAACAACAAACAAAAGAAAGACCTTTCTGCACATAGACACAAGAGAATGCAATTTTGAACACATATAACTTAGCTAGCATTTATAGAGCAAGCTAGTATGCAGGGTATAATCACTTGAAGGCGATTCCAACATTTCCATAGTTAATGCTCTAAATAACTATGAATACCCTCAGCAGGATGGCACTATTTGCACACAGGAGGAAATCAGGTGGAGATCCTCTGGAGAAAAGAAACATGTATCATTAATGACACGAGTAATAAACATGCAATACATGCCATGCGGGCAACTCACACACCGCTTCCCTATGAATGAACCATCGATTCAGAGGACACTTTAACAAATGGAGGGTTGAGATCAAGTCAATAGATGTTGATGCCTTCAAACAACATACCCAATCAAAACCTGCAAAAAAATAGACCCGAACCGCACAGTGGGACCCATATAATCCTTCTAGCAAGAAAAGAAAAGCCACGTGCCACTCCCTTGCAGACCTCAAAACACCCCCCGGATATTTACTCCGCTCGTGCAAGGTGTGCGAGAAACTATGATTACCCCACTATTAATGGCTATTACTAGTGAAAAGATGGTCCTCTATCATATCCAACACCTCAGGAAGAAAACTCATTCATCGATTTACACCACATGGCCACATCTCACGAACCTCACACCACCTTGATGATGCCAGCAGGAAAACTTGCGATGTTTGCAAGAAGCAGTCAAGATCCAATTCTATGATCGAACGGTTCAGCAACCTTTAGATAAAACATCCAAGTGGGGTCCGCATTTTAAATTTTTGGTGGTGGAGAACATAAGCCATTATGCCAAAAGGATCGGTGAATTAGGTGAAATGGGGCCAGTAAAGCATGACCTAAGAGGAATGAAACCCCACATAAGTAACCGGTCCACCATGGCAGCAGGTCACTGCTAAAATATAACAAGGATTTTTTTGAGCAATCCAAAGTGAAGGTCACCATGAGTAACTTAGAAACCCTCTAACTCTAGCTTTAATTTTTTTTGAAGTTCCATCAACCCCCCCAAATCACTCAATCAAGAATCCCCCCAAGAAATATTTGATTTGGCACTTTATACTTAGTGCATTTACAATTGCCATTGCCAAAAATAGAAAAGTGGAATTTGATCTTGGTACATATAGATGAGATAAATCTGATCACACCACTAGAAATTACATGAGAAATCATGCACTTTCAAAAAAAAATTCACTCAAAAATGTTACCATAGGAGCAAGTTATGAGCTCCCAAAGTTCCCAAAATGAGGAAGAAGCAACAACACTTGTGAGATTCTACAATTTCTAGAAAAATCAAAAGCCCAAACCAAAACATTATTGCACCACTATGTAGAACACAAAAAATTAGCCCAAATAAAAAAAAATTTCATGAAAAAAGGAGCCAAAATGATTGAGATATGGCCTTCTAAAGTTGGACAAGAAAATCAAAATGCCCAACCTGAGGGGTCAAAATAATTCTTAAGGGTGCTGATGTCATGATGAGGTCATTATAAAATCATCAATCCATGCGAAAAACATTGATGGCCTAGTGCGCATCACAGAAAAAATGCCCCTGGTCAATAAATGTCAACCAAATATTCTGTGTGGCACAAAAAAATTTGTTTACCGAAAAATTTTCTGTCGGATTTTTCAAGATTTCACCCACAGGTTCTTCATTTTTCTGGTGGACTATTTTAAGACTCCTGCCAAAAGGGAGAATGGTGGGTGTCGAAGGGGGCCATGACCAAGGGCTGATAGGTACAGTGTGAGGACTGCGGTACCTGATACGTAGGTACTGCACCTCAATTTTTTTAAATTTGTTTTACTTTTGATTTTTGATTTCTCAAAACATAACTTTTAATACAATTTTTTTTTTCAAAATGATTTAAAAAAAAAAAAAATTCAATTTTTTTTCTAAAATAATCATACCGACGCAATAATGGTGATCTGGGGGTTGTACGGTTCTTTGGGCAATTTTTTTTGCCTCATCGGATGACTTGCTTCGATTTGGACGACTGGACAGTCGATCTTAGGGTTTTTGGCCCTTTTGGATGTGATGGCAAGGTCGGATTTGACCCAAAATGCTCCAAAAATGAAACTACCTTTTGGATCTAGCAACCACAATGCAGCTTCAAACCCTCATAGATTTGGCCTCATATGTATGATTTGGATGAAACAAAAGGAAAAATCGAATTTATCAAACATTTTGGATGCAATGGTGAGCTCAGATTTGCACCAGCAAGCTCCGATATAAACTTGCAATAAAGAGCCAAAAATGAACCCTCCCCAAATCTAATACCTCTCCTTAGAAAAAGACTCTCCAATGGCACCCAACCTGCTCTGATACCATGTTGGAATCAAACATGCTCTGATACCATATTAGAATCAAACATTCTCTGATACCATGTTAGAACTGACTATGGATGCCAAGATCTATGGACCAAATGTAAAGCACAAAGAAGAGAGAAAATAATGTGACAAGAATAAACTGTATTCGATATCAATATGTGATATGAGATCAATGTTTTCAATGTTATACCAATGTAGTAGATACCCCTTGGTTATATGGCCAAGGTGAGAACATAGGAGTGCATAAGATTATGACAAGTGTCATAATCTTATGACATGAGACAACAATGAAATATCACTCCACCTAAAGTGGAAAGTGATAATGTGATAACCACCACAAATAGTGGATCACCCACAAAAGGTGTAAACCTAATCACATGATATGTCCATGAAAGGTGGAGGTGATAAAGTAATAAGAAGATAAGTCCACCAAAGGTGGAAAATCTCCAACAACTCCTCTGTGGTCCCTAAGTAAACTTAACTAAGGTGTAATTATGACCTAGGACAAGGTACAAAATATTTAATTACACCAATACTCCCCCTTGCTATTGGTAGTTTTGAGATTGTTGGGAAGAATATTGCATGCCATTGCCGAAAAAGGGCATGATAGGTTAGGCCTATAACTCAGACACATGCCCATATTGGGAGTAAGACATCCCTAGGACCATATTGAACAACATTGGGTTAGGCATCTAATAACCCATGGGAGGGAGAGTTGCTCCTAAACTTCTTGTTTTCAGACATATCTATTGTTGCAATTTAATGGCTAAATGATAAACCTTAGACAAAGAGTCAATCTCATTGGTAGCATAGGTTATCTACAAGAATAATCCAATTAGGGGACCAACAACTCTTAAATATGTCAGAATGACAATATTTTCAGCTACTAAGTAGGGATCTTGTAATTTGTGGAACATTCTTTGGAATCTAGTGTTAAATAAAGGTAATGGTTCATGATGTTCCTTTCTTATGGTAGTGAACTGATGATACAAGATGGTCGGGTCTACATGGACTCATAACTGATTAATGAAGGCATTTTCTAAATCTACTCAGCTCTGAAAAGATGCCTAATGTAGATTTAGATACTAGTTGTATGCCATGTATCCCAAACAATAAGGAAACAACCTACATACCATGTCTTCATGAGCCACTTGAGCACAGGTACATGCATCTTTGAATTCTTGTATATGTTCCTCAACGCTCCTTGATTCTCCATGCATGTACTTGGGGAAAAACCTTTCCAGATTCTTGGGTAGATCATGGATACCCATAGGGATAGTCCCTAAGGGAGAGGGGTTATTCACAAAGTAAGCCATGGGTGGTGGTGGGATTTCCTGTGTAGGATGTGGTGATATATGTCAAATTGGTGGTGACACTGGTTGAACTAGGGGTGGTGTTGGTTGAAATCCAGGTAGATTAAGTGGTGGTGGAAATGGTGGGATCAAAATCCTATGGGCTTGGGGCCTAGGTGTAACCGGGGTTTGGATTTCTTTTAAAGGTTCAGGGTCAGTAGAGGATTTGAGAATCCTCCCATATTTTTCCGGTGAAAATGACCCAATCTAAGCCAGCTTGTTCCTTCAAGCCCTCCTTCTAGTGCCAGATTTGTTGATGGTGAAAATGACACAAACAACGTTAAATAAAATATCTCTACTCTATTTATCCTAAAAAAAAAGATAACATATAGTAGCCTGACTCCCAAGGTCCTGGTAGTTGGTTCTCAACTGTCTGGTGTCACTCAATTAGTCCATGCAACTATAATGTTCAAGGGGCCTTTGCTGGTAATAAGGAATGCAAGAAAAAATGGATTCATCAACCTATAATTAATGAAAAGGTGGTTTAAATAAACAAAAAAAGACAGATCAGGGCATAAATCAGTGAAACATGAATAAAATTATCTAATATCTAGACATATACTTTCAACAATGAATGTTCCTTCAATAGATCAAGAAAAACCATAACATGATGCAATTTACGAAACAATCCATACTATTGCATGCATCTATGGTGCTTAGTTTAACCATCACAATCACACATCACAATACTTTATAATATTTAAAAGAAAAGAAAAAGAACAAACTCTCATTCATTGCTAAAATCATAGATCAACAGACTTTTAACAATTCCATCCATAGACAATTTAATGAAATAATCTTTGGAATCTAGTTCCTTCTATTGATTCTCATCAAATAAGAAACACTTATGCTTCGAAAAACTCACTGGCATACAGATAGATTATGATTCATTAACCTCATCCAGTAAACTCAATTCCAACATGATACTCTATAAAAAAAAGTGTATTTAAATTCAACTGTAACTAGAACAATAAAGTATCCTTTCAAAGCTATGAATTTCCTATCTCCAACTATCAGGTGGCTAATTCTATTCTCATTAGCCAACTTTTACAATATGGCACCCAAACATACATATAAGCATGCAAAGCATAAATTACTCTCAATCAAAATTGAGATCCACAAATTAAGGAATTGAAAACTCCTCAAAAACTCAGATTGGCTGATCTCCAATTCCAAAATTGACCATCTTGTGAAATAGAAGAAAATAAAGAGAGGGGAAAGTTATGTGCCCAAAAGACTACCAACTAATCCTTGTGTAGTTTTCTCTAGAATGTATTCATCATAACTGGAGAAGACCTATTGAAGAATATCTATATTCGGCCCATCAATCTAGATACCCTAAAATTTAACTCTCTTCAGTTATGAGGAGGCAAACCCCTTCATGTCTTTCAATTTAGTCAACTCCTTTCTTGCAGCCTTCACTCCTTCCCTGACATCCATCAATATATCTAACAATAGATCCTCTCCATCATCCTCTTTTTGCATAACCTCTTGAAATATATTGTGCCACTTCTCTTTTAATTGACTTAGAGGCAGGCCTTCTTTAATTGGTATATCAGAATTAACTAGAATAGCTATAACAACTTTTATTTCATCAAGTTGTTCATTCAAATCCTTACTAGCATCTTGGATTTCATTCCTATGCTTGTATATAAAATCATATATGAGTCGGATTATGCTAGAGGCCTTTTCCAAGAAGTCTGCATTATCTTCCTCAAGGATTGACTACTCAAGAAGAGTGGACTTTGGAAATTTATTGATATCTTTTATCTTCTAAATATATCCCCTATATTTTGCCTCTTCTTGTTCCAATGTTTCAGCATGGTGCTTCATTTCCTCTATTAACTCTAATGCTGCCTTATGGATCTCAAAACTACTTACTAGCACCTCACCTACCTCCTGGTTAAGTTTATCCGTCCATTTTTCCATCATCCCAACCTTAATTTTTATTTGCACCAAGTCATCCACCTCTCTTTTGCTGAGCAAAACTGGTGTCTCTAAGGAAGCAATTTGTAGTGATCTAGGAGCAAAACAATCCTTCAAAAAGGTGTGCAGCTGATCCAACTAAGCTTTGAGCTCATCCTTTCTCTGCTTGTCCTTCATCATCCTTGACTTGGTAGATGATGCTACAACATCAATCAGGCTCATCTGCTTATTTCTTGTAGGCCTTCCTAAATTGGTAGTGCCTAGTTGGTAATCAGTGACCTACATGTCTCCCACATCTTTGTCCACTACTCATATTAAACATTCTACAATAATTTCCCCTACCTCAGTTAACCTTGTGGAATGAAGGATTCTAGCCTTCTTCTTGGGTCTCTCCTTTTCAATTTCCTTCATCATATATTCAAAATTAAGAGGTTGTGGGGGAGATATTTTTTTCTTCTTAAGATCAAGCTTCAACTAGGTAGGAGCACTTGTAGTAGTAGCCATTACCATAGAAGAAGAGGCAACAACTGTAGAAGATAATGGTTGTAGTAAATTAACCCTAGGCTGAGAATCAACCTCCTATACATTTTGTTGTTATTCCTCTACATTGTCTTTTGCAAGCTTTTCAGCCTATTCCCTATCCTTTTTCTCTTGTATTCTCTTATTTTATTGCTCTTTTTTCAATTTCTCTTCCTCCAACATCTTCTCTTCAAGAAGTTTATTTATTTACTCCTCCAAGACTTTGAGTTTTTTTGATGATTCCTTCTCTTTTTGTTGCTTCTTAGCCAACTCCTTAGCATCCTTACTCTTTTGCAGACATTCCTCTTCTTTTATTTTCTTATGGGCCTCTTCAATCATTTTAAACTTGGTTTCAAGGGCCTCTCTTTATCTTCTTTGCTTGGCCTTTTCTTCTTCTAGCTCATGTATCTTTTGCACCATCTCCATCTTGTCACTTTATTCCTTTGTTTTGAGCTCATGCTACTTTTGCTACTTTTTCTTGATTACTTCATCAACTCTCTGCTTGGCCTCCAACTGTTGTTGAAAGTACTACATCTTCTTGTGCATTTGTATCTATTTCCTTTCTCTTTTCCACAACTTTAACATGTGCCTCTACATCTAAATCCTTCTTAGCCTCTTAAAATAATGCTCACTGATCTTCTTCTATCAACACATGCTCAATTTCCTCCAGAGGTAGTTCCTCTTGTGTCTCCTTATCTGATAAAGTATCATCAGAATCTATTTCAATTTCATGAACCTCCATCTCCACTTCCTTTCCATTCAAATTCTCTTCTTTAGCATGTAGATTCCCCTTAATAATTTCTCCACTTTCTTGCTTTGTAGGAGGGACTTGGGTAGAAGATTCTTGCATGACCGATGTCGAGGGAAATAATCTTGTTGGACCTTCTCCTTCATGCATCTTAGGAAATTCCTGGACAGGAGCTTAAAGCTCAAACTCTTCTACATCAGGGGAGAAGAATTCTAAAGGTTCTTTGGGAGGCATTTTCCTTTTGGTTCTCTTATACCCTCTCCCTTTCTTAGAAGCTTGAAACCCAAAAGCCTTGTTTTTGAATGCAACCCATTGGATGCTCCTATCCAATACTGGTCTTGCTATTTGTTTGATGTCAATTGTCTCCTCAACATCCCAATCCACCAGATCCAAACTCTTAGTACCTATATTTAGTGTCTCATATGAAGGATCCAACACAAACCAATCATCTGATAGTATATCAAGAACATTAAATTTGACACCGAATTCCACCATAAGTGGGGCAAGCAACCTTTCATAATTTCTCTTCCTAAGGTCATATTCATCTTGGAGATCACCCCAGAAGTCCTCTAGTAAGTTGAAATGTTTATAAGAGATTGAAGCAAGAAAGGCATTCATCTTTTTCTTCGAATCAAAATGCTTCCTGGAAGTATATAGGCCCAACATTAAATGCATTAAATCATTACAAACAACCTTGGCTCCCACAAGGTGTGGGAAGCTATACTCACCCAATTGTATGGGGAGCTTGTGACAACCTGTTTTATGATTTATTCCAAACTTTTCATTAACCCCCAAAGCTTGGAAAATAAACTCCATTAAGACTATTCTATTACTGCAACATCTAGGGAGCAAGTGAGGATGACCCTCAAACCTAGCCAAACTGAAATAGGTAATTTTGGGGTGTTGGATATACCAGCACCCCCATTCTATAAGGAATTCCATGGTCTGCTCACTTAGTCTATACCATGTATCTCCTTTAAGCTGGTCAATGACCACATACAAAAATGCATCATTCACTCTTCTAAAATGTAACTCAAAAATTTGTAGGGACAGTTGGTCATAATGGTTCCATACTTTCTTTTACCCATCATCTTCTCCCAATACTCCTACTCTATTTAATCCTAGAAAGATGCCTCCCCTTGCTACTGCATAGACAACATAAGAGGTCATAAAGAAGCACTTAGTTTCCCTCACTCTTATCAACTGATTATGTATGCTCTTTGAGATAATCACGGGCCAATAAAACTGATGCCTACCATCCAAGATTATTTGAATGAATGGAAACATCCAATGAAAAACATCTCTCTTCTCGAAGACTATAGATAGAATCATTATAATATTTTCCACCTCTTTGTAGAACTCTACCCTTTTTGGTTGATCTGAGAGCTTTGTTAGAGACTTCTTTGTCATTCTTAACCATTTCTTGTTTAAATGAGACTTATTGGTCTCCTTGTGATTATTGTACATTTCTAAAGCCTTTGCCTCATTAAGTTGTGCAAAATTCTTTAGATTAGTGACACTAAACATAAATTGAAACATTTGAGGAGTCAAGTCAATGATCACATTGCCTTGTGAATCCACACATTGTCTGGCGGCCGGATTGTAAGCTCCAGCTGCTATCATTATCAGTTCAGGGCATTAGATTGATAAAGGAAACATAGTAATGTGAGCCAGACTCAACTATCCTTTTAGTTCTCCCTGTCAACTCCTCAACAAATGTATATGAGTAAAAATCCTCATAACTAAATGGACCCAGATTTGTGTCAGTTATATCAGCCCAATTAGATTCTACCTTGCTAGTAGTGACAGTAGGACCCTGATGAATATACCTCAAGGTATAAGGGAGTTGTTCAAGTTTAACCTTTTTAGACTTAGTTGCTTCCTTTGAAATTTTTTTCTTACAAGCCTCTCTTGATGCTCTAGACATCTTTTAGTTTCTTGCAATAAAAACCCTAGATTAGATCTATAAGAAGTATAACAAAAACATGATTAGAGATCTTACCCTTTCACATATACCAGAGGCAGAACCAAGTACAAGGCATCCTAAAAATTATCCTTCAAAAACACAATCAAGGTCGCGACCATAATAGGGATTTGGTTTGTAATAAACTATATGGCAGGATCAGAGTCGGAGTCGAGATGGCAACTGAAATCAGAATTAGAATGGAAACCGATTTGGTATCATGAATAAATTTCAAATTTATGTCCAACTCCGATTCCACTTCCACCAGTGTTAACAACATGTGAAATCCTGCTTCTTATTGGAAGCATGGTTAGAGATGGGATGAAAATGGTAATTGATACATATTACAAATCAAGGTTCAAGATCAAAATCGATTCTGATTCCGATTCCACTCAAAATAATCATGATGTCATTGGAAACTTTAATAAGGTAACATATGACATCATAATTGTTGGTGCTTAAAAATGGAACCCAACTAGGATTTGCAATTCTCTAAGAGGTAGCCAACCTCCATTATAAAGAACCACAAAGCCTAGTGGCCAACTGACAGGAAATGGAATGGATACACATTTCCCCTACACTTCAGGCACTGTAAGACCTAGGGGGTAAACCCTTTAGCAATATCAAACAATCTAGACATACAAGCAACATGATATTGCTTAATAGATTATGCTCTCACATAATTGCTGAGAAACCTAAAATATCACTCAATATTGGCAAACTATTGAATGAATTTCACTAATCAGCAAGGAGAACATGATAGACACAACTGTCCAAACAAGAATGATTTTACATTTAATTTTTTTTTTTTTTGAGATGCATTAAGCTGCAAGATAAATAAGTGCCAATTCTGGGCTATGGAGTCAAATACAAAAGACAAATTTATTAGCAAATGGCATTCAACCAATGGATTTAAAATTGTTGATGCTTTGCATCAACTGTTAGTGTCTTACACCAACAATCCCACTCCTATTATCCATCAAATTCTCCTTATCAAATCCAACCTGCACACTTAAAATCACTATTATCTGCTCACAGTATTTAACCATTTCCTTGAAAGAGACCCATAAACAAATAACACAATTTCATGAAATTTGAGATGATAAAATCATGATACTTTATATTACTGAATTCATATGATTTAACTGTAAAAGTATGGAGACAAGTTGAAGATATTCATGAAAATGTAAACACATTTCATGATGTATTTGCACAAACTTGTTGTATTTGCTTATAAAATTAGAAATTACAGCTTCTAGAATCAAAATAACTCAGAGTTAACAAACCTCTATCTACCCAACCCAATACAAAAACTCAGAACATTTTACAATGAGAAGAGAAGAGAAGATATAGAGAATGGAGGAAATAGAAGAAGCCCTAAATTCAAATCTGTTGCAGACACATGGAAGCTCCATTCCCATTGATCAAATTGAAAAGAATATCTCCTCTTCTTTGCAGCAACAAGCATTCCCTCAAACAACATTTGTTCATGATTTCCTAGCAACAGAAAATTAGCCCATGTGGAGAATCTCATTATTTCATCCAGCTGCTCAAAAAAAAATTTCCCGTGCAAATTATGTTTCAGCCTTTTTACTCTTTATTTGTTGCAATTTATATTTAAAACCAACTATTAAAGTTTCATAACTTTAATATTTCTGTCTTTTATTTGCTGCAATTTAATTCCCAGCACATACTTGTTTATAAAATGAATAAAATTCACTTTATACAAAGTCTCACAACTCTCCCAGCAAATAAAATATTCTGCAAAGTGAATACTTACTCACTTTATTAATTTATCCCCATCTTGCATTTTACAATAAAATATGCCTGGGAAATAAACAATTTATCTGTGCCTCATTTAAATATTTTATATTTGAAATATTTTACATTTTACTTTCTCAGGAAAATTATTTTACCCCCAAATGCCTGATCATTTAAAAAGAAAACAGTGGGCCCACCTTCGTTGTTAACCACAAACCATGTAACTTTTGAAAAATTAAAAATATTGCTCTCGTGCACCTCACACTCCTTTTGGAAATATCATCAAAATCTGGCGAGGCCTGCGAGATCACCCTCATCTAGTGAGGTCCGCGAGGTCAGTGAGGTTCATGAGGTTTGTGAGGTCCGCGAGGTCAGCGAGGTCCGCGGGGTTAGCGAGGTTGCATTCTCTCCAACCTCGCACCTTTTTTATGGCATCACCAATAATACTGTGAGGTCAGCGAGGCTGCGAGGTTCCGAGGTTGTGAGGTTGTGAGGTTGGCCCCAATCCCATGAGGTTCGTGAGGTCTGCGAGGTCCACGAGGTCAGCCCAAATTTATTTTTTGCAACTTCTACAAAATGGTAAAAACAAGTCAAGTTGACTCAGGAATCAATCTAGGAAACCATTTAAACAACTTCCGAGAGACATGTTTGTCAAAACTTATCATGGGAAGCTGAAATTTGACATGCCTACTCACATATGTCAATTGAGTATATCTGCAAATGGTTTTTGCATGAAAATAAATAGGATTTAAATTACAAGCCTCCAAAGTGGGTCAGTCGAGACTGATTGTTCAGGTGCACTTCTGAAAGTGCAGAATATTTTTTTTTGAAATAGGCATCTCAAATTTTGTGAATTTGAGAGTGCCAATAGTGGCTCCGAATGGGGATGTATGCCCCATGTGGGTATAGCAAGATCCTAGATCTCTGGGGAGAGTAGACCAAAAGATGAGTTTGTCAAGTACCCTCAAACTACTCCCCATTCAACTTTCATTTTTCAACTTTATTTGATGACCCCAGGCCACCAAATGAAAAATGGGGATCAACATTTACCTCTATCAAATACAACTCTGTAAAAATAGTTGATATCCCTCAATTCATGTTTGCATCTATCAAACCAAAACAACACTGGTGATTGTATCTCTGCAAACAACAATATCCAACTACCCTTATGCAAGTAAAAACTTGTTCCTTGTTCAACTTTGTTACCAAGTGGTAATCAAATCAGATAAGACACATCACTGTTCATCATTTCAATTTCTAATTTTATATCAGGCAACAACACTTGAAACTGGTGATCAAGATCATATGAAAGTATAGTCTTATCACACTCATCAAACCCTTCAGAATGATCAATTTTGGAGGAGACATCATCGCTGAAAAGAAACATGCAATCATCTTGTGTGTTGAGAAAAAATTTCTCATACATTTGTATCTCCTCCAACTGAAATACATCACAGGTTGGCTTGTCCTCATCCAAACACCGTAGTCCAAACACATTATCATGTGTTTCATGATTCTGAAAATCAGATTTGTCAATACTAAAAGTACTTTCATCTTCATTCAACTCATGATAGTCATCAAAAACATCAACCTCGAATACATGAGTAGTGTTCTCTATCTCAGATTCATACATGTTATCAGTTTCATTCTTCAAAGCATCATGCAATTTCATATAGGCTGCTTCAAACATAGATTCAAACCATTCAAGATTTGACCCTAAATCAAGGTCTTCACATTGATTCTTCACAACATGTTCAATGTTATCATTTTCAAGAGTAATAGGGTCAGCAAAGAAATTTCAATGTGTGATTTCATCTGATAGGCATACTGACAAATTACTATCTGCATCATGTGGCTTCTCTACACATTGATCAAGATATCTTACAGTTTCAACACAATCTATCAGTTCACCAAATTATTTCACATTATCTATGGATGATAATGTTGATTCTAGGTCCATGTGATTGTCACTATGCATAACTTGATTATTCAAAACTGAATTCCTTCTATTATCACTGTGCACATTATCATCATTCTTTTGTACCACTGACATTTCCATTTTTTGTTTCATACAAGCAGTCATGGATAGTAAAGATATAAACAGGTTCTTCAACATCTTCATCACTTTCAGCAGTACTATGCTCATGATCAGCACATTGAACATATATCTGTTCATCCTCAAATTATTCATCATTAACAGAATCAACAAGCTCCATTGATTTCAAGCTTGGACTACATTCCAAGTTTGTCTCAAGTGTAATTTGATCATTCACTGGTGAATACATGACTTCATCAGTGTCCATATCAGTATATCCATTATATGAAGAACAAACCTCCAACTCATTCTCATAAGATCTTTCACAATCGTCAGGAGAAAAATCATTTTGGCCTTCATTAGCATCCTCATCACAAGACGATCTATCACTGTACAAACCATGCTCAGATTCTTCAGAGTGAGTGCTTGCACTTTCATCTTCAATGTCTTGCTCACTAACTTGAGAAAGAATGTCATCAGAAATTGTATCATTTTCACTGACTGAAACATGACATGGGATGATGTCTTT
Source organism: Sequoiadendron giganteum (assembly GCA_007115665.2). Taxonomy (NCBI): domain Eukaryota; kingdom Viridiplantae; phylum Streptophyta; class Pinopsida; order Cupressales; family Cupressaceae; genus Sequoiadendron; species Sequoiadendron giganteum. Next base: position 97,209,244 of record CM021110.1, on the reverse strand, counting down.
CATCTCTTCTATTCCTTCATCATTCAAGGTATTACAAGAAAAAATTTCATATGTATTTATTTGCTCATCAAACCATGCATCTTCCTCTAAATTACTGCTGCAAGGATCTGCACATGTGCTAATTGTAAACTGATTGCAGTCAATATCCTCATTCATACAACAAATATCTTCATATGCTGACACACTCTTTTCATCTTTGTGTATCATGTTATGACTTTCTTGAAACAAAAATCTACTACCTTCATTTTGAGATGCCATAGTTTGATGATGTTTAACATGAAGCTCATTAGGATCTACACATTGTGATGATGGAGAAATTGAAACAACAACATCATTACCATCTTGACAAGCACAATTACTATCTGATTCTTGAGTTATATTTTCCTGAGGTATGTTAGGATGATCAACATTTACAACCCTATGTCCTTTCATCATATAGTATCACAGATTGTTCTCAATGTCTATAGCCATCTAATATGGTTGATGCAAAGTTGCAAGCTCTTTATCCCTCAGCAGATATCTCATCTTTTTGTCAAATGCTCCCAGGTACATGACCAAAAATTTAGCATCATTTGGTCTTATGTTCTCTAGAACCTCTCTTATGATCATTGAGAATTTGAGATTAAAAGATGGGACTAACTCATCTTTTCCTTTCTCCATGTTCATGAAATTTTTCCTTATCAGAACAGGGTTAATCCTTTCTCCAAACTGTTCCATGAACACTGCCTTGATCTCCTCCCATGAATGAACAAAAGAGGCTAGTAAATAAGAGAACCATTCTCTTGCATCTCCTCTCAAGGACTGAACAAATAATCTCATGATCACATCCTCGTAATCAATCTCATAATCATCTATCAAATTTATAAACTCTTGGAGATGTTTGTTTGCTTATTCAGCCTTATCACCAATGAACCTTGGTAACTTATTTGTGACTTTAGCTGGAATGTCATTTGGATAACCAATAGGGCTACTAAAATTGATAGCTTTGTACCTTCTAGTGCTAAAACCATTTTGACAATCTGGCTGGGACTGATCACAAAGCTTAGTTCCATCTGGACCCATGCTAGGATGCATGTATTGAGGCATCTTGATATACCTTTTCAAATGTTACACATCAACTCTACAGTTGATCATTCATTTGCCCTATTTCTACCTTTCATTGCAATCTTAGAATACCATAATGCATGATTCAAATGCATTTACATGTAATATCTATTTATTGGGGAAATTTTAAAACAAACATAGTTCTCCAACAAGATACACAGGCTGCAAATTACAACTCAGAAGTATGCAAATTAAATTTTACTGTTATTTCCCTCTTTTAGTGCTAATCACTCAATAGGGAACCAAAGTATTGTCTAAGATGTTCAAATATGGTTTTCATATAGAAATTTTTTGAAAACCAAAAGTGAAAAATACCTCAAAACTTTTCAACTGCTGCAAATTGTCTTCCTGACTGGTAAGATTTGTAGATCTGGAACTTTCTTTAAATTTTCAACAGGTTCTATCAAACAAAGTCACCACCTCTTTTCACAGAGGACTGAACTTCAAATAGTATGAAGTTCTTTCATAGTTAAACTTCTTCTCTGAGTTCCTTTCCACCAGCAGAGCACCACAGATTACAAAACTATTCAGGTTCACTACAACACTTTCTTCTCCAGGGTTGAAATCCTAAAAACTTGAACAAATTCAGAATGACAAATAATTTGACTCTATGCACTGACTCTTAAGGCTAGATTCTGCAATTAGAATTTTCTCCACTCATCCCCAGTAGAGTTGCCATTTTGTTGGTGTTTAAAAATACAACCGAGCTTGGATTTATAATTCTCTAAGAGGTAGCCAACCTCCATTATAAAGAACCACAAAGCATAGTGGCCAACTGATAGGAAATGGAATGGATACACATTTCCCCTACACCTCAAGCTCTATAAGACCTAGGGGGGTAACCCTTTAGTAAAATCAAACAATCTAGACATACAAGCAACATGATATTGCTTAACAAATTATGCTCTCACAGAATTGCTGAGAAACCTAAAATATCACTCAATATTGGAAAACTATTGAATGAATTTCACTAATCAGCAAGGAGAACATGACAGACACAACTGTCCAAACAAGAATGATTTTACATTTAAAATTTTGTTTCTGAGATGCATTAAGCTGCAAGATAAATCAGTGTCAATTCTGGGCCATAGAGTGAAATACAAAAGACAAATTTATCAGCAAATGGCATTCAACTAGTGGATTTAAAATTGTTGATGCTTTGCATCAACTGTTAGTGTCTTACACCAATAATCCCACTCCTATTATCCATCAAATTCTCCTTATCAAATCCAACCTGCACACTTAAAATCACTATTATCTGCTCACAGTATTTAACCATTTCTTTGAAAGAGACCCATAAACAAATAACACAATCTCATGAAATTTGAGATGATAAACTCAAAATACTTTGTATTACTGAATTCATATGATTTAACTGTACAGGTATGGAGAAAAATTAAAGATATTCATGAAAATGTGAACACATTTCATGATTTATTTGCACAAACTGGTTGTATTTGCTTATAAAATCAGAAATTACAGCTTCTAGACTCAAAATAACTCAGAGTTAACAAACCTCTATCTACCCAACCCAATACAAAAATTCAGAACCTTTTACAATGAGAAGAGAAGAGAAGATATAGAGAATGGAGGAAATAGAAGAAGCCCTAAATTCAAATTTGTTGCAGACACATGGCAGCTTCATTCTCGTTGATCAAATTAAAAAGAATATCTTCTCTTCTTTGTAGCAACAAACATTCCCTCAAACAACATTTTCTCATGATTTCCTAGCAACAGAAAATCAGCCCATGTGGAGAATCTCATTATTTTATCCAGCTGCTCAAAAACTTCTTTCCCGTGCAAATTATGTTTTAGCCTTTTTACTCTTTATTTGCAGCAATTTATATTTAAAACCAACTATTAAAGTTTCATAACTTTAATATTTCTGTCTTTTTTATTTGCTGCAATTTAATTCCCAGCACATACTTGTTTATAAAATGAATAAAAATCACTTTATACAAAGTCTCACAACTCTCCCAACAAATAAAATATTTTGCAAAGTGAATACTTACTTTATAAATTTATCCCCATCTTGCATTTTACAATAAAATATGCCTGACAAATAATCAATTTATCCGTGCTTCATTTAAATATTTTATATTTGAAATATTTTACATTTTACTTTCTCAGGAAAATTATTTTGCCCCCAAATGCCTGATCATTTAAAAAGAAAACAGTGGGCCCACCTTTGTTTTTAACCACAAACCATGTAACTTTTGAAAAATTAAAAATATTGCTCTCGTGCATTCTCGCGCACCTCACACTCCTTTTGGAAATGTCATCAAGATCTAGCGAGGCCTGCGAGATCACCCTCATCTCGTGAGGTCCGCGAGGTCAACGAGGTTCGCGAGGCTTGTGAGGTCCGCGAGGTCAGCGAGGTCCGCGGGGTCAGCGAGGTTGCATTCTCTCCATCCTCGCACCTTTTTTATGGCATCACCAATAATACTGCGAGGTTGCGAGGCTGTGAGGTTGTGAGGTTGGCCCCAATCCCACGAGGTCTACGAGGTCCGTGAGGTTAGCCCAAATTTATTTTTTGCAACTTCTACAAAATGGTCAAAACAAGCCAAGTTGACTTAGGAATCAATCTAGGAAACCATTTAAACAACTTCCGGGAGACATGTCTATCAAAACTTATCATGGGAAGCTGAAATTTGACATGCCTACTCACATATGTCAATTGAGTATATCTCCAAATGATTTTTGCATGAAAATCAATAGGATTTAAATTACAAGCCTCCAAAGTGGGTCAATCGAGACTGATTGTTCAGGTGCACTTCTGAAAGTGCAGAAGCAAAATTTTTGAAATAGGCATCTCAAATTTTGCAAATTTGAGAGTACCAACAATAACCTAAAGACTAGGTCATGAAAAATCAATAGGGGCTTAAAATAACCGTATGAGACCATCTCCATATGACCGAGAAGAAATCATAACAACTAGGGCATCATTTTCAATTTAAACAGGCATGCGCCAAAACCCTAGTTTATAAACCCTCAACTTTAAATAATTAGGGCACAAACTTAACCCTATTCAAAACTAATCAAGTCAATTCATAGCATAACCTCTAAGAAAAAATATAAATCAACAAACCCCATAAACATAAAGCAGTAGCTAATTTATGTCTTCAAATAACCTAGGGCATCATAATATAGTCACGGCTAAAAAGTGAAAATAGTTGTGGAAAAATAAAACAAAATGAGAAAACCCGACACTAAACAAAAAAAACAAAATGAGGAAAAGAAAAGAAAACAAAAGAGAACCCGAACCAAACAATCATGAACTCGAAAGAAAACCAAGAATCATGAATCTACATGAAACACAAACAACCAAAAAAAATGAAAATGTAAAACAAATAACACGAAGAATGAAAACCCTACCTTCAAATGCAAAACCAAAATAGGCTAGCACACTGATGTGATTCCACTCACAATTATCTCTCATTTGATCGAATCACGCACCCAAAATTCTCCCCTGCAGCTTTGGTTTGTCCTTAATATTTAAACAGTGATGATAAAATCTAGTTAATCCTTAATTAAGGTTAAAACAACGACTTCATACATGCATGGCACTTGTAATTAATGCCATGAATGCGGCCGATTAGAGTCGGAGTCATAGAGGGAACTGGCACATTACTGCTGTGTGACTGAAGTAAAGTCAAACAAAAACACAAAACAATAGGATTAGAATGAGAATGGAAGTTGATTCAAAAAATTTGTCAAAGTTTCAAGTTTGGTTCCATTTCGGTTCCAGTTCCATGAAGAAATAAAAAAATGAAAGACACCAAGATCGAAACAAGCAAAAAAACCAATACCAATCTTAAGTCCAAATGAACAAACCAAAAGGTGGAGGCATGATGGAAAATAATTCGGGACTATGAATAAACCCCAAACTTAACATCAAATCTAGCTCGGGCTCTGGCAAAGACAAACCTAAAAGATGAATGAAAAGATAACTGGGACCGGGATTAGAATGGAATCCTTAAAACAAGTTTCAAACTTGATTCTGTTTCGGTTCCGGTTCCGATAGAACAACAAAAGAAAAACAAATTTTTGGAGAAGACAAAATCCAAACTTTGTTGAAAACAACCAAGGACAATAAACAAAAAGGGGGACCCATTTTGACCAAGGCAAAATATGGGGTGGTTATGCAAGGAAACAATGATCATTGCTAGGGCTAGCCAATTAATAATTATACACTTGAATAAGTCAACCATGTACATGTGAATAAGGGAAGCACAAGTACTCAAAAACACGTAAGCCTCAAGAAGTATACACACAAATACATAGTATAGACAAATTAATACAAAGTATATGCATGAATACAAGGTATACCCATGAAAACACATAAGCCACAAAGTATACATTGGAACACACATAATTCACAAAGTATACACTTGAATACATGTAACTCATATATATTAAATCAATTTAGAATGCAAATATGGACACCATTGATAAAAGATATTTGTATTCACCAGATAACCATGTAGGCATACATCAATATATGTCAATATAAGTATGAAATATATGTTAAAAATAGCCATATAGGCTTACGAGAATGCTATATAGGCATACAATGTCAAATATGTCCAATAAAAAATATGTACAAAATTGCCATGTAGGCATACAACAAAGGGCTCTAGAATAAAAATTCATTACTCTCCATGCTCTAGAAATAAATTCTTTCCCTTTCCTTTTCGATCGAATGGCAATAATTTTGTCATTCATTTTTTCTATAGTCAAGGAGTGCTCCTGCTGGTCCTCCTAGGTTTACTTCATGGTGAAGTTATAAATGTTACAATAAGAATTAAAGACATGAATATATATAAATTACATTATAAAAATGATATATTTGAAAAAATAATCACTTACTGCCATCTCATGATCTCTCTCCATGAGGGAAATATTCTCACACCCATGCTTAAGTGTGCTCAAGCCCTGTATAAACCATACAAATAGAAATTAAACTATGTGAATCAATAATGGTTTGATTTTTCACTAACTAACATTTATAACAACGAATGTAAATGTAAATTTACTAATTTACCTCATACCTCCCCTGTCAAAGCCATCGAGGATTGTAGAGAAGATGACACACCAATCTCCATTTCCCTCGTCACATTTGGAGGTGTTTCATCTTGCAACATCTGAAAATAAAATAAAAAATTATTCAACGTAATCAACAATGTGCATAAAAACTACACAAATCTATTAAGTATTGTGGTAGCTTAAACCTGCAAATGTTAGTAAAATGACAAAACTAACATGACAGAAACAAAGAACCTTGTGAAATAGTACTCCATGATTCAATATGCAAACAAATGACAAGAATGATCAAAGCACATAAAAGATGAAGTAATCTTATCTCATAGTGGATTGGTGCCACTTTGTTGTGTAGGAAGCAACCCTTTCCCAATCCACGATAAGAAAAAGATGCCAAATGAAGAGCAAGATTAGTTCTCACATGTAGAGAGTAACCTTGCATGAAAAATGTGTTGTGTTGTTCTCAAATTGTGTTGTAGTTGTTTTGGAGAAATGCTTTGCATTATATAGATTCAAGGTTAGCAGATTGAGAGATTTTGATGAATGTGGGATCATTCATAAGCTAATGACAAGATGCCACTTGTCAAGGTGTGAGAGGGTGAGAAATGTGCAAGTCTTGGCCAATGTGCCAATTTCAAATTTGAATTTTGGATGAAATGACATGTTTAGGGGGGATGAAAGGTGCATTTAATGCCAAGTTTGACTTGTACAAGAGACATGTAAGAGCATTTAATGCTTTCTTGGAAGGGACAAGTCCTTTGGAGGGAAGATTCAAATTGATAGAATATTCCATCATGATGCCCTTTTGAAAGTAATTAGAAGAATTAATAAATCAAAGAAATGATTTATTGGTGCAAGTGGGTGGGTTAGTTAAGAGTTTAGATTTGACTCAAGTTGAATCAAAAGTTGGAGAATGGGTAATTATGATTAGAGGTTAATTAATCTAGATTAATTAAATTGGATGATATTAAGAGTTTGACATTTGATTTAAATCATTTTGATTTATTGACTCAAATAAGAAGAACCTTAGGACTTCAAGAAATAATTTGATTTATTTAATAAAGCCTCATGTAGCTAAGAAATTAATCAATAATTTTTTTTAATTGACTAATAGCATAATTTGATATTAGTTAGAGCGAGTTGTAAGATGTCTATTTTACGTGTCTACATTTTGCCCCTCTTTAAAGAAATCTACTTGTTTCATTGGTTCAAAGAATGATGTCACTGATATCGAAATTAATTTTTTTATTAATTTTTTTGGATGCCCCAACAGAAATAAGTACGTTAGTACATTGCCCCCTCAAGAGATTGAACGAAAAGATTCAATTTGAGGTCGATCTCACGATAAAGAGGTTCAAGATGGATGTGTGGACGGTTAGATTATATGATAATGATGATGAAAATGAGATGTTTGGAAGATGCTTAGAATAACAAATTTATATTATCCTAAACAACTTAAATTATTATGAAAATGAGATGTCATGATTATGTATGAGATGGATATGGCATGATTATGCAAGATAAGAGTGCGGATGCAGGATGGATGCATTGTTAGTGTGAAATAGTATAAAATAATGAGAGGGATCAACCCTTGAATCCAAGAAGTCCACCAGTCGTCGAGACTTTATTAGATATGGTGATGAATGATGATGATGTATTGCTTATCCAAGAATGGGAAAAGAGCATAACCTTCTTTATGTTTGATAACACACATAGGGGCGATGCATCAAGGTATTAATAACTAGGATAGCATTGTGCCTAGTGTGATGGACTTTGACTCGTCAAATAGATAGGAGTACTCTTGTTCACACTTGAAACACATAACCTTATTCAGAATGCAGTTAAGATATTCTAGACATCTCGGGCCAAAACATAAAAAGGAAAGCCTCCTTATGTGGTCAACAAGATACCTAAAACATCCTTCCTACAAAAAAAACAAAGTATGCATGATGAAGTTATTTTACAAGAATATCCAGCAAGCACAACAGATAAAAGATAATGATCATTGCCCCATTCCTTTCTCTCTAAACCTATTTTGTTTAGGCATCATTGAGAGGTCCTTGGAATGAGTGAAAAATAAGATAAGTCTAAAAGACCAAATAAAGTAAAAAAACAAGCTAATATTCTTCATACCACTAGCCAAGACTAACTGTTGTGGGGTACCCGGTGCTTATGTCCATCGAAGGAAAGCGTCATCCTAGGACATGTTTTGATCAGGGTTTTGATGGGTGTGATTTGGGTGATAAGCTATTGATATTATGAGTTGACCAATTTGCATGCTTACTGATCTAGACTTGAGACTTTGACGATTAAGCGTTCACTTTGGAACATGCTAAACTTTTTTCTAACTGACTCACCAAAGGGTGAAAGTGACGATTGTTTTATTATGAGTGATGACAATCATGGGAAAGCGAGATGAAATGGATGCACCATTTTGGTTTTTTCAAATGTTTTGAGGCTATTTTTGAAATTTTTTGAGATGTTTTATAATTTTTTTTGGTATTTTTGAGATTTATGATGAATAGACTAACTTAAAGACCTATCCTAGGGGTCTCAGGAGTTGATCCATAGATTTCCTTGCCTAAATTATACACACAGAGACCATGTAGCTTGACTGATGACATGTTTGACTTGATGAAAAGATAGATGGGAAACGGATGGCCAATGCGACAGACACCTAAGGATTGACCTAAATGTAAAATAGATGGGAAAACGGATTGCCAATACGACAGACGCCTAAGGATTGACCTAATTGTCTCGGGGGATGATCAAAGATCAACCTTGCCTACGTTCAAGGTTAAAGATGATGTAGTTCGACAAGGTAAAAGATTGACAAGATTCAATGATGAATTTTTGAAGATTTTCTGATATTTCGACATGTTTTTGGATTTTTGATGATTTGGATGTTTTTGAGATTTTTGATTTTCTAATGTTTTTGAATTTTATTTTTTTTCTGATGTTTTTGAAACTTTTGCATGATTTTGATGATTTGGATGTGGATACGTGATGATATCAGTGCTTTGTTTTTTTTTTGGGGGATTTGTTGAAAACCAAGCTTAATGTTGATCGATCGGGTTGATGGATTGATATTTTGACTAAGTGTGTTAAGTCAAACAAAAGTGATAATGCACTTGTAAATTCTAGGAAATTGTTTTATCCTAGAGTAAACTCATACAAAAAGGATAATTTCGCTAGGTGTGTTAAGCCAAACGAGGTGATTATGGATTTGATAATTTGGCTAAATGTGGTAAGCCAAATGAGATGATAATGGACTTGTAAACCCAAGGAAGTTGTGTTATCTTAGAGTAAATTTGTGCAAAAAGATGATAGTTTGACTAAGTGTGTTAATTTAAACAAGGTGATGATTGATTGGATTGGATTGATCAAGATTGATGAAGCTTGATTTGGAACAAAGTTGTTTTAATGATTTTGATGTGACGCTGAAGTGCAAGTTAGATGCGACTGATATGAATTGTTTGGATGAAAGATAAAGCTTGATAAGGAGTGTCTTCTTGTCAAAATATGCCATGCGCTAGTGATTTGGATTTTTTGGTTCACAAATGCCTTAACCAATTTGATGGTACGTTTGCCAATGTTCAGATCACCAAATTAGTTAGAAGATATAGATCAAGATTTATTCCTGAAGCTAGATGCAAACATCTACCCCCAGTGTCTAGCAATGTTTGAATGACCATGGGTAGATTCTTGGACGAATGGGTATGGATTATCTTGTGATAAGATACGAGTGTCCGAACAAAGGAATGCTCATTCAGATAGTGCTTCAAGGCTTAGATAGCATTGGGTAGGATAGGATCAATGAAAATGACCCATGTCAAGCTGTGTACCATAAGCAAGTGTAAAGTGTGCACCAAAATTTCATCAAGATTAAGATACCTTGGAGTATGGATGAAAATGGATGAAAATGGATTGGATAAATGGTTCATGGATGAATGGATGATATGGCTTGAATGGTGGCCTTATTATGGATGTGATAAGATGCTTTCTCCTAAATTGATGCACGCGGATGCTTGATTCTATGCATGATGCCTGTTTGCTAGGTTTTCATCATGGTACCTGTCCAAAGAGCCACCGAAGTAGTTTTCGCTAGAGGACGATTTTTCTCTTTACTATTTTCAATCCTTTTTCTGATTTATTTTTGGATTTTTATATTTTTATATTTTTTTTGTATTTTCTGAGAGATTTTAAGCTGATGCTGAACCACCTGGTGGTGTTGATGTAGATTCTTTTTTCATAATGTACCATCGATATCTTGCTTGAAGAAGTTTCTTTTCCAAGATACGTGCACTTGAAAACAACTTTTGAGATTCTTTATCTACTTTGTTGATACTAGAGTTAACTTTGTCTTTGTGCCCACATCATGATAGAGTGCCTTCTGAATCCTTATGATGAAGGGTCACCGCCAATACATGGTTAATGTGAGGATTGAATATTATGCGTGGAGGTGTGGATGGAGTGTGTTTAGGGATAAAAGATGGATTGGTTGATATTTTGGAGCCTTTGACTCTCCAAACTTAGGAAGATGAGCAATAATGAGTGTATACAGAAGTGTGCTTGGAATTAGGACCAATTGCTTGATATACCTTGTACATCACTTGAGAAGTCTACTTTTGCCTTTGTGGACATCTTTGATGGATATTTTTCCCTTTTTTATTTTTCCCCATAGTTTCTTTGACTAGTGGAGTTTGATAGGGATAATCATTCTTTGTATTCTTTGATATCCATATGTATTTGATTTGTCCTTCGCACTTCGCTACTTATTTTTCTTTGATAGAAATATTTGTGTTTTGATTCAAATATTTCTTTTGTTGTTGGTCCCAACTCGTGGATGGGGTGATGGGTGGATGAAGATTCATGACATGGAGGGTCGTAGTATTGACATTGGTTTCATCATAAGGATCCTTCATGCTCCCTATGTTGACATTTTCTTGAGACAAAGTTGCCCCCAATTTTGTAGAGGTATCCTTGATATGTTTATATCCCTTGCTTGTTGAATAACCAAGGCCTTGATGCTTAGGATTTCCAATTATTTGCATTGGTTCTAGGATACCTTGTTCATGTAGGCCTAATCCTCTACCTTGATAATTCGTTTGCTGAAAAAATTTGTCTACAATAGGATATGATTTTCCTTGGAAACAAGGTGCTAATATTTCTCTACTTTGTGGTGAATTTTTAAAAGTGACAACTTCTTTATTGATGAGGTATCTTTCCTTGAGAAAGGTGAGTGATCCAACTTTATAAGTGATAGGATCCTCCATATGTGGGATGAATTCTTGATTGATATCCTTATCTTGATTTTGTGAGATATTAGATTGTAATGCTTCTTCAAGAAGTATTGATGCTTCACTGTCCTTGTAAAATTCTTCGTCTTGATTCATTCTTGGTATGATTTCACATGATTTTTCTAATTCATGACTTATGTAGGAGCCTTCTGATATGTCTTGATATGATGTCTTTGATTCACAACTTCTATAGAAGCCTTCTTCATGATCCACTTTTGGTATGTCTCTAGATTTTTATGTACTTTGATCATGTGTACAAATGTTAAGAGTAGGAGACTCTTGTACCTTAGTAATGATGTCAAGAGTATGAGACCCTTGTTTTGAATAAAGATCATCTACATGTCCATCCAAAGAAATCATCTCACGGGTAGATGGATGAGTGTGTTCTATATGGATACGATCTTCATTTGCGACATCTTGTATAGATAAAAGAATACCCATTAGATCATTATAGTATCTTGGAGATAAGAATTCTTGATCTTGATTGATTCTAGAATTACTTTCGACATGTTTTGGATTAGGTTCTTGACATGGGTCAATTTCAAAGGATGGATTTCTCTCTTGGATATTTTCATTAGGCATGGAAAGTGGCTTAATATCCTCTTGATCTTTGAATGGACTTGGATCAAATAGTGAGTTAAGGATTTCTTCAATATCTACAACCATGAGGTCAAAGGATGCCAATATGTCTTGGAAAGGAACACTGCTAGACTTAAGTGAAGGATATCGATCATGCTTTTGAGTAAATTCCTTATATATGTCCTCTGACTCATTAGGTGATGTAGAGACATTGTCAACACAATCATTGGTGGATGGATCTTGATCATCATTTTCAATGAATTTTGTGGGAGTTTGTTGCAAGCTCTGTTGTGCATTCAAGGCCTGCTGATATGTCTGTATTTGCGTCAATAATGCTTGTTGTTGATCCTGGTGTTGTTGTTCCAACAAAGCTTGTTGTTGGTCTTTTTTTTTTGTTCCCATAAAGCATGTTGTTGGTCTAGTTGTTTTTTCTCTTGGTATTGTTCTTTCCCTTGTCGATCTTGGTGTTGGGCTTGAACTTGAGTTTGTTCTTGTGCTTGTTGAGTAGCTAGTTGTGCATCTTGTTGGTTTTGCAGTGCCTTTTGGCAAGCAAATTGCAATATGATAGAGAATGAATTTTCCATGTTGTGTTTTGGTGGTGGTGGTGGTGGTAGTGGTGGATTGGGAATGATTCCAACCATAAGACCAAGTGATGTTGACATTTCCTTAATTGGATATTTGTTGGGTATTGTTGGTGGATTTTGATCATGATTGAAAAGTGGCCCTTGATGTGTGTTGATTTGATCATTGAATGAGATGGAAACATCTTCAATGGTTCATTGATGGATTGATATTGATCACCATTTTCAACAAGTGTGGAGGAGAAATTGTTAATTATATTGCTAGTGGTTGAATTCTGATTAATGTCCCCAATAGCTATTAGCTTTTGATCAATCAGGTCTTGGATGATATTTTTGAGTCAAATACAATATGATGTTATGTGTCCCTTTAATTTGTGAAAATCACAAAAGTGTTTCTTTTCATACCCTAGTGGTTTCACCATGGGATTTTCATAGTTCACATAAATAGGGATTTTGATGAGATTTTCTTGGATTAGTAGTTGCAAGATCAATTTGATTGGTTCCTTAAGTGGTGTGTACTTTCGTTTGTGACCTTGTGATATTTTCACTTTAAATTGACCTTGTGGAGATTGATTTTTGAAATGTGGTGATTGATCTTTGAGATGTGGTGATTGAGTTTGTTGTTGATTTTGGTTATATCCAACCTCTTGATTTTGGATATATTTTTCTTGATGTGATTGTGGAGACAACTCAATTCTTTTATGACATGGTTCAACCAATGGAAGAGCGTATTGATTTTGGGGTGGAGATGTCTCTTGGTGCAATGGATCAACTATTTTGGCAAGTGAAGCAATTTGATCCTGCAAACTTTGATCTTGATTTGGATCTTGACACCCTTGATATCATTGAATTGGTTGTTGAGAAAGCGTATTCAGAATGCATCCTTGTGGTGCTTTCTTAGGATTTTGGACAAGTTGATTCTGGATAATGCTCTGATTTGGTGTGATCTTTAGATTCAACATGATAGGTTGACTTTGAACATTGTTGTGGTTGACAATCATATTGCCTAGATTTAGGTAACTTTGATTTTGCATGTTGTTACCTTGACTTAGATCAATACCTAGAGTCGGCAACATATTTCTTGGATTTTGAACAACATTAGGGGGATTTGCAAGAATATCTTTCCCATATTTCACCAAGTGTGGACTAGAAATGTTTATGTTCAACAAACTTGTATTTGGCATTTATGGATTTGGTGGAATAATGTTGTTTGGAAAACTCATGCATTAAGCGTTTGGTTGATAGATTTGCGGATTTGGACTTGGATTTAAATCTATCATTGGGAAAGGTGCTCCAAAATTTAGATTGGGTATACTCAAATTCGTATCGTTGAATTTTGAAGGAGATAATTATGCCATGTTTGAATTGCATAAATGTGAGTTTCGATAATCAATTGGCATTGTGAGACTTGGATAGTTTGGTTGACTCAAATTTCTCATGATGTATGAATCAAGTTTAAATTCCATGTTCCTCTTGTGTTGTGATCTTGTTTGAACCATAAAATGAAGATCAATTTTCAAGAATGTAAGAGATGAACCTCTAATTCTTTAGATCGGTCTAAACCTTAGGTTCAAAGAAGTGAAGAACTAGGATAATTGAAGGATCAAAGTGATGATGAGGATGAGATAAATGAAAGATGCGTGATACGGATGAACGAAACTCTTAAAGAAACTTTGAAGGAAATGCTAAAAATTTTAGGACTTTCATTCATCGTGATTGGATTGATAGTTTGACTAAATGTGTTAAGTCAAAAAAAATGTGATAAATGCACTTGTAAACCCTAGGAAGTTGTGTTATCCTAGAGTGGATTTGTACATAAGAGGACGGTCTGAATAAGTGTGTTAAGTCAAACGAGTTGATGATTTGATAATTTGGCTAAGTGTGTTAAGCCAAACAAGATGAACTCATAAACCCTAGGGAGTTGTGTTATCCTAGAGAAAAATCATGTATAAGATGATGATTTGACTAGGTGTGTTAAGTCAAACAAAGTGGTTTTGATTTTGCCTAAAATTTTAGCATAAAAGATGTTTACAAGGTTTCCAAGAGTTGTTGGTTAGGTGATTTTTTGACTTATTTCGATGGTTGAGAGATAGATGAAAGTGATTGGATTTGATCCTAGACTTGACCTAGATAACACTTCTTCTTACAAGACCCCGGTGTTGAAGAACACACTATACTTCCTATGGGAGGAAAGAAAACCTTTCAAAAATTTTGAGATTCTGTTGATAGTAAAATGCATACAACTCGGGATTGTTTCTTGAAGCTTTTTTGTAAAAGTTGTAAACCAATCATTTTAGAAAACACATGTGTAATCCAATTTGTCTTTTTAGTTTGGCCCAATGAATTATTTTTACCAAAGACACTTGCTTGATTATCTTTCAAACTGTATGTCTAATGTCCCACTTTCATTTTCATCCCACAAAGTCCATTATGTGAAAATCAAAGAAAATAGGGCAAAAGTCTCCTATGTTTAACCTTATTGAAAACAAATGATGATAGAATCAAAGCACTTAGAAACCTCTAAGGATATGATCCCTAGGGAAAGCAAGAGTGCTTAAATTCGTCAAAGGTATTTGTTTCTTAAAAGGGGTTTGAAATTTGAAGGTCTTTTGAATGTTTGTTTTAAAATGTTTTTAGGACCAAGCAATGCTTTCTTCTCTTCCAAGAACTTTTTACAACCCTAGGATGATGAGACAGTATTTTGCTGGGTTTCCACTTCAACGAATCCAGCTGTGCATATTTTGTGCGAATGGCTAAATTCTTGACCACACTGGCTCCCCTTAACGACACACACTTCTCATGTCATCCAAGCATTAGTACCCATGAATCTCCCATGGAATACTTTTCATATCTACAACACCGCATGTATAACGTGGGGCAGTTTCAAAGGACATGACCTTTTGCACCAACAAAATAGATAAGGATTTGGAATTTTCTAAACAAATGGTTTTAATTCAAGCATTCTGTTTGTGGGGGATTATACAACGTCGACGAGAGTCAATTTTTTCCATCTCGTCAAAATAATCCTTGTGATTCTTGAACTTTCCCCAAAAATCCACACTTATATACTGGTTGAAAGTTGCTTGGCTTTAGCATGCTCCTGGTTGGGTCGTTCCTTTGGGGTGAGTACTTTTTCCCACCAAGGCAGACCCTCTAAAGGTACATAGTAGCTAGTAAGTGCAATCGTAGTTCGATCATCTTTGTTTGCGTGAACAAAGAGAGAACACTCGCAATGCCTTTTTCTCACACTAAAAAAGTTTTTTCAATTTTAAGTTCCCAAATCGAAGTGTGAAGGCAATATTTTTGACAACTTAATATCACAAAAGACTTTTGATTCTCAAGATCGCTATGAGGCATGAGAGAAGCACATACGTCTTTCAAATGATATTACTTTGTAAAAGAGATTACAAAACATGAAAAAAACACATTCATTTTAGACCTGAAAGAAGTGATGTGTTCATTTTAGAGCACCAAAATCAAATGTGAAGTTGTTTCTTCAATTTTTAGAACCCAAACTAAGATTTAGTATGTTTCTAATGTTCAATTTTAATCCAATTTTGAAAAATCAAATCAGTGCTTGATTTTAGACCCAAATTAAAAAATGACTTGGTTCAAAACAAGAAACTAAAGCATGAATGGGAGCCTTGGATTATAATCACGAGCATTAAGAAATGTTTTTTTTTTCAAATTTTTATTTTGATGTTCAAGGATTGATCTTCTTCAATTTTACTCTACTTTCTTTTGTTCAAACTCCAATGTTTTTGTTATTTTTAGTTTTCCTCACCTTGCTACACCATAATACTGCACCTATAATAAGAATACAAAGAAACATGTGGATTAAGTGTTTAAGGAAAAATCTAAAGATAAACAAATCATTTTATCAATATATTCTCAAAGTTTTGAAACTTGACTAGAAGCAAAGAATTTACTGTTTGCATTAATGAGTATTAAAGCCACTTCAAAAATTTAACCCATAAAAACCCACTTTGCAAAAGATATTGCTCTAGTCAAACTTCAAACTTAATGGCTCTTGATGTATTTGATCTACTTTCAATGATTTTTTTATTTTTATTTTTATAGACCCCCTCCAAACTAGGAATAAAAATCAATCTCCAAAAAATAGCAAGATCCTGATATAAATGCATCCCCCTCAAGAATAGAAATTGTTAGTGTAACACTTTTTCAAATTTGAATTCTAGAAACAAGAAAAATATTTCCATGGAGCATCACAGGATATTCCAGTATTTTGAAATGTAATGCATGTCAACAATAGTGGCTGATAAGAAGTAACAATTGATTTTTATTGACTTATCCTCCAGAAGATCTTAAATGAGCAACGCCAAATATCAATGATGCAATATTTAATATATTTATGATGTTAAACTGGCTTTCAATATGCAGATATCGAACCCTTCAAAACTTTAAGTTGTAAGAAGAGATCAATCACTCCTACCTACATTAATCAATATTTAGTTAGACGGAAATATACACGGTACTTATTTGTCTTTGCTTTAGAGAGAGAGTTGGTAGATGTATTGAAGGTCAATGATGCAGAGAAAAGACAGTTACAAAGCTAGGCATTGTATAAGCACTCATCTTTTTCTTTTCTTTTTTTTGACGTCAATTAACTTGAATCTCTAGACTGTTGTATAGCTGTAAGTGATGGTGTAAGGCAGTAGCAGGCAATAAAAAAACTGTACGATTCAATGCTGGTGTATCAGATGACAATTTCCTAAATCTCCCTTTACAGCCGCACCCACTCAATAATGTTAGTCACCATTCCTTGGTATAACTATAATGTTGCAAACAACTCAATAAATTTCCCTGTAATAGCTGTGATCATCCCTAGTGAAGTATGTGTTTTTGTTTTGTTGAGGAGCAGGTAAAAAATAGCGGATAAAGCTAGCAATAAAAGCGATAGAACAATTACCACCGAAATCAATATTCATGAGATAAGAACAGTAATAATAGCAAGACTTCCCACAATCAACAAATTTAATAGCAATATCTATGGGACCTTTCTTTATTTTATATTTTTTATCCTTCTCGCTGGCTGCCAAAATGGGTAAATGAGTACAACAGATTGTATAGCAATTTTAAAGAGCAAGCCATATAATTTGTCACACAGGCATTGAATGACAACGTAGGAAAAAAGAGCGTCAAAAGCACATATATCAGTAGCAAAGCAAAAAATGTAGTTGGTATGTGCAAAGATAATAAATATAATGATCTAGTGCAGATTTAGATTCAACCTTTTTAACCATGGTTTTCAGACAGCGTGTGCCAATCCCATTACTTGTGGTTAAAAAAAGAATGGAGGCTCCTCCAAAGTCTGAAAGGCCGTAGATTTTCTAATACCACACGAGAAAAGATCTTGGTGCAGATACAGACTTGACCTCATTGGCACCCATAAAGACACTCAAGACTTTGTTGGCCACCTTAAAGGCACTCTTATTCGACTTGACTGATTAGTATGTAATTGATTTCACTGTCAAGCAGTCTAAACTCTATCTGAGACCCACCCAGCTCTTTAGTTGGTGAACTCTTAGGATATTAATTCTTGGGCCGACAAACATTATAGCCTTCAATTTGGTGCAACAATAGCTTCTCTAGTCGGGGATATATCATATGGATGTGAACATGGATACAAATAGGGATGGGGCAGGGCCTTCCATGTAATTGATATCTTTTCAGGTGGAATATAAGATGAATTTATTCCAAAAGGAAAAACTGATAAAGGAACTATGCACGCATTCAAAGAGAAATAAACTGTATCCTAGCAAAGGAAAACACAGGTAGTGGATGGTCCACAGACTCAAAGAAATCTACTTCAAATGTATTGACCTCCAAGACTGTAAGAAATAATGCGGAGCATAAAAACTATAGCATAGCCTGTTCAGATTATGATTTGATCTCTGTAGATTACTTGTTTTAAAAAAGGAAAGTTGTCAGAGTAACCACAAATGCATTCAAAGAGAAATAAATTGTATCTTAGCAAATGCAACATAGGCAGGGGATGGTCTTCAAATTCAAAGAATTTTTTTTCAAACATACTGACCTCCAAAACTGTAAGAAGAAATTTAATACTATTTTCAAATTTGAAATTTCAAACTAAGAACTATGAACTGCCAAGAGAAGAAAACAAAATAAGACTCTTAAAATGACTTTGCACCCAAGACACCAATGGAAGCTATTTTAGCTAAGATACCACTGGAAGCTATTTCAGTTAATATGCCAAATCTGGGAATGCAAGCAACATTTTAGATAGGTATATTTTTTTCTTTCAAAGAAACATGAACCAACCCTCCTTCTAGCACCATTTTTTGGTAGCTTAAATCTGCAAATGTTAGTAAAATGACAAAATCAACATGACAGAAACAAACAACCTTATGAAATAATACTCCATGATTCAATATACAAACAAATGACAAGAATTATCAAAGCACATAAAACATGAAGTAATCTTATCTCATAGTGGATTGGTGTCACTTTGTTGTGTAGGAAACATCCCTTTTCCAATCCATGATAAGCAAAAGATGCCAAATGAAGAGCAAGATTAGTTCTCACATGTAGAGAGTAACCTTGCATGAAAAATATGTTACTGTGTTGTTCTCAAACTGTGTTGTAGTTGTTTTGGAGAAATGCTTTGCATTTTATAGATTCAAGGTTAGGAGATTGAGATATTTTGATGAATGTGGGATCATTCATAAGCCAATGACAAGATGTCACTTGTCAAGGTGTGAGAGGGTGAGGAATGTGCAAGTCTTGGCCAATGTGTCAATTTCAGATTTGAATTTTGGATGAAATGACATGTTTAAGGGGGATGAAAGGTGCATTTAATTCCAAGTTTGACTTGTGCAAGAGACATGTAAGAGCATTTAATGCTTTGTTAGAAGGGACAAGTCCTTTGGAGGGAAGATTCAAATTGACAGAATATTCCATCATGTTGTCCTTTTGAAAGTAATTAGAAGAATTAATAACTCAAAGAAATGATTTATTGGTGCAAGTAGGTGGGTTAGTTAAGAGGTTAGATTTTACTCAAGTTGAGTCAAAAGTTGGAGAATGGGTAATTATGATTAGAGGTTAATTAATCTAAATTAATTTTAACTTGGATGATATTAGGAGTTTGACATTTGATTTAAATAATTTTGATTTATTGACTCAAATAAGAAGAACCTTAGGACTTTAAAAAAAAATTTGATTTATTTAATAAAGCCTCATGAAACTAAGGAATTAATCAATAAATTGTTTTAATTGATTAATAGCAAAATTTGATGTTAGTTAGAGCGAGATGTAAGATGTCTATTTTACGTGTCTACAAGTAAAATTCATTAGTTAAACTATTTATTCTATTACCTCCATGTAGGTTTGAGTAAATCCACTTCCACTGGGAAGTTTTCCCTCAAAACCTCCAATATTAGCCTATTCAACATCCAAAATCGCATATTAAAATACCATTCGTAATACAATGCTATTAACATTTAATAAATCAATAATTGTTTACTAGTTACAAACCCCAACGATAGGTGTAGTACATAAATAAGTAGGTGGGGGGGGTGGTGTATCCAGTCTCAACACTGTGACCCTACAATTTTATTAAAATCATAATTTTTTTTTAGTTAATCATGCATTTCAAGATCAAAATTTAATAAATTCAATTCAATGAACATGCTAAATTTTACCTAACTATCAATGCCATATGCCTCATGCAATATATCAATTTCCCTCTCCATCTCCATAGCTGCAGATGGATCCTATGTAGCAGTCTCCTAAGTGTCAATGGGGTCATATGAACAAGTCACCCCACAAGATTGACACACATGGGTTCGAAGGCCACCACTCGAGGACTCCCCTAGATGGCACTATAGAATAGGGCTAGTATGATGGATGATAGTTTGGGTCAAACTGATGATCACCTACAATGTCTCTACATTGGTACCTTCCTTCGCAACAAAAGGCATAACAACATGCTCATGAGGTGGCCTAGCGAGAGCTTGTCTACCTTGCTACATAGGATCTGACTGTGCATCGGGTCTATCTTGAACTGACCCCCTACCTCTCCCCTGAAAAATCCCTCATATTGAAATAATTTGGGATTTTTTTCAATATGAACTCACTATATAGTTTCCTAAGGAAATATTGAGGGACTTCACAATTTTTGCATGGTGGGTAATCGAAGACCATGTACCACCTATCATAAAACTAGTCTCTAATCTGTTGGTGGTGGTGCCAATGAATATGAAACATCTTCACATTGAGGGTAAGATTTTGATTTGTGTGTGGGTCAGTGAACAATGAGCACAAATCGCCTTTTGTAATTTTTAAATCCTTTACATCTTTATATGATAGTTTATTTGCATAATAATCCCTAGCCACCTGCCTCCTATCTTGCCATCTAGTTTATGTCTGCTAATTGAAATTACATTTGTTAGCATATCTTTCAATGAATTTTCTATGGTCATTCTTTCTGCGGTTGAACCATTTGGATCACTCAATCTACTAATTAAATCCTCAATTTATTTTTTGTTGTTCTGAATTTCACTCAATAAATTTTGTTGAGTGCCAGGAGGGGGTTGAGTGATTGGTGGAGGAGGTTGTTGTTGTGGTTGGATTTGATCTTAAAGAATTTTTTCTTGAGGATTTGGTTTCTCTTCCTATTGAGGATCTTGAGGGTTGTTAGGTTGATTTGCATCTCCTAAAAATTCAAACAAATATATATCAAATTCAACCTAAAACTAACAAATTCAACTTAAAAATAACTAATTCAAAACAAAAAGAAAACAATCCTTACCTCTCACACTTGCTCGTCACTGTGGTGTCATCGTTGCGAAGAAATAACAATTGTTGGTGAAGAATTTTGCGGAATGGCTCCTCCTAGAATGCAAACATGAAAAAATGGGGGTTTTGGCTGTGGGGTGAAGAAAAGATAGTCGAAATGAAAATGATAGCATTTCACTTTTTTTTTTCTTTTAACAAGCAATAATGCGAGTGCGTTATAACACTCTCATGTTACTGGCTTGTTGTTGTGGAGCCTCAAGCTCGACACACCGAGTCATACCGTAAGTGCGTTATAATGCGCTCACGTTATGAATTTTCAAAACGTTTTTTTGAATGTGGCCATGAAATGGCTACCCATTTCCATGCACTTGCATTGGCATTTTTCAAGATTCCATCTCTAAGTGCTTCAACTTTTAAGGTTAAATGTGTCAAATTTTGAAAATTAGGGAAAACACTTCCACTAAATGGCCAGAAAGTGGACTCAACTTCTTGCACACACCCCTCTATATTTTTTCTTCTCCATTAGGGTTGTTATTTTTCTCTTTCCTTTGCAAGTAAACATGTTCCTTAATCTCTTGTAATTTTATTTTTATCTTTTTTGACAATGGGTTTTTAGTATTTGGGATTGCATTACTCATATATTGTGTCCCATGTTAGTTATTTAGTATTTTTTCTTAATAGTCACATATATTCATAGGTCCCTTCAAACCTTTTCCCCCTTTCCATTTCCCACCTCCTTAGCATGTAACCCCCTCTCATAGGGTAGATGTCAAGAAGATGGTATTTTTATTGCTTATACCTATTTTATCATCTAATGTCTTGGTCTAGTAAAAGTTTTAGAATTTGTAAATTTTCCATCAATCCTCAAAAATGCCTAACCAGGGTCCCGATAATAGAACCAATGTTAGCAAGAAATTCGAGAGATATAGACTAGAGTTATGTTCCCAAATATCTTGGTTAGTTATAGTTTGTAACCTCAGAGCAGGTCTCATTGAGGCAATACAAGAAGGTTTTTTGGATCTAAGATTAGTTGTAAATCAAAGTAAAATGACATACACACAAGATAGATCAAAATGCAGAGTTCTTTATATTCATTATATCAAGAATCGTATATTACATTCCTTATATTTCCTTTATAGTCAATCTCCTAGATACTATGTAATCTTTTATTACTTCCTATTATAATCTCCCTCTTCTGGTGAATAGATATTTCTACTTATTTATATATACAATATGGGATGTGGCCCTTAGATAGTATCCGTAAAGTACATTATATTTTTTAAAATTCATATTTTGAAATATTCCTTTTGGTTAACTATTACATATCTTCATACCTGACTATTTTCTGACTAGCATTGATGTCTTGCTTTTACTGTTGGTGGTGTGTCATTTGTGTCATCATTTTTTTTACATTATGTTTACATTGTGTTTGCATTGTGTAATATTTGCATTACTTTTTGTTTCTACATTATGTTAATCTTGTGTTTTTGATTAAAAAAGCAAGGGAAAGGGCCCCTAAACCCATACAAAGAATAAAGAACAAGCCTCACAACTAACATCCAAACACTAACAAAACAACAACACCAAAAAATGGATAGAAACCAAATTAAACAAAAAAAGGATATCCAACCAAGAAACACACAAAATCAGGAAATCAAGTAAATTTTAGATTAAAAAAAACCTAAAAATAGTAAATAGGAATAAACCAGAGGGCAGATAGACCCAAAAAAGACTGAGCTTGCAGGCCATAAACCAAAGACAAGCCTAGACTAGTTTTTAGGATTGAAAATAAATTCCCATTCCTTATTCAACTGCTCCAACTCCTCGTTCCAAGCATCTAATTCTTCAATTTCTTTGTCCTTTGGATACATATCTTCTTCTTGAGGGGGGTTCTTCCTCCTCTAACCTTTCCTAACTTTAGCCTTTCCATTTACCATTCCAAATATCACCCTTCTCATGATTCCCAATGTGATCGAGGTCAACCTGTTGAAATATTTATCCATTCTGTTAACTTAATTTTGTAGCTCACAGAATTGGGTCTTATAATACTCAAAGGACCTTTTTTCCTACTCCATTTCATTTTTACGGTCCTTTGTTTCTTGCATTTCCACATCTCCTGTGGATTGCATATCCACCTCTTCTATTTATTTTGTTGTTTGTTGTTCTTCTTCATCCTTAGTATCCTGTGAGTCGTGCACAACCTCTTGATCAATGCCCTCCTCTTCTTCTTCTTTGCTACTAATAGATCCCCCCATGAGCTCCTCACCAATAACCATCACAATTTCCTTCTTAGTAAGGTTTAAGTGCCCCTCTTCATCTGAAAGCTCATCTCTTAGTTCTTCAAAGAAAATATTTTTACCTTTGGTATATTGACCCGCCAACCTACCAAACCTTATTTTTCCTTTCCCACTACTAGAATAATCCACATTTCCATATTCACCCCCATCCTAGATTTCAATTGTGACCTTTTTCACCATTCTTAGTTTAGGGATTTCCTATTTTTTAAATTGAACAATTTATGAATTTCTAAAAGGGTTGCCAAAAAATTTCTTACCTTTCATGGTAGTGATACTTAGGTCCCCTTTAGTTAATAGGCCTTTAATGAAGGATTTTTTAGTTGTGAAGGGCTCACCATGAGTTTTTTTATGGGGTGGATTAGCCGAGGAAGTACCCTCACCCTAAATTTTTCTAGGATTAGGATTAGGGTGAGGGTTGAGTTGGTTTTTTTGAGCTTCATTATCCTGGGAGTCAATTTTCATTGATGAGCCAAACAAAGGCATAATAGCAGGGACATAATTTTACAATCTTTGAATAAGGCCCTAGTGAAGGGGCAATGAAGCCCCTTTGGACTTACACTACTTTAGAGAAATGGTAGTCTTATGTTTTCATCATGTATGCTTCATGTTTTTAAAACTACATTGCACATCATGTTTGTGTGTTCCCTTGTCCTTACATTATTTTTCCATAGGATATTGAGCCTAGGGGCTAGCACATCCCATAAACTCGGTGTCATCCTATATCTTTAATATTTGGATAATCAAACCCTTTTTGTCTTATTCTTACTCCAGTGTGAGCATGAGTGTAAGTTTATACTCTCACTAAAGTGGGGGCTAAATGTAGCATTGTAAATTATCACCCTTGATAATTTCACACTAGCTTTATCTCTGCTTCATATGCTTGTACCCAATTATGTATTTAATTTTCACATAATTTCATAAGAATATTTGAAAAAATAGAAGTTAAATTGGGATTAAAGAGTTAATATTTTTTTATCAATGCTTGAGGCCCCAAAATATGTCTTGACTAGGGTGACCAACACCCTTCTCTTGCCTATTTTGGCCCCAATTCAAATATGTTCATGTCGGCATTCTAACATTTAGAAATCCAAAGTCATTTTTTGGCTGTTGGTAATTAATTTGTGGGAAATTAAATAATCGCTTATGAATACAAGTCCTTTTCACCATTTGAAAATCTAAGCACATGCAAGACAATGCTAGTGAAACTAATTAAGTAATTAAGCATCCTTAAAGCAGTCTAGAGAAAAACTAATAGAATTATAGCAACATTATTTAAGTTAATCATCATGTTAGCAATGCATCATGTTTTCATGTGATTTTTTTTATATTTCATGTCTATTTTTTTGTGAGTACTAACACTTGTAGGGCTTGAAATCAAGCATCCAAATTCTCCTTGAAGTTGATGAGTACAATGAATTTAGTCCACAAAGGAATGCAAATCTGAGTGGTGAGTTGCATCAATTGTCAATTTATCACTTGTTTGTCATTTACCCTTTGACAAACTGAGGGTAAGCTCTCTTTTACACCATCATAGCTGTTGTGAAGGTATAAATACCAAAATGAGGTCTGACTTAGACAAGCCCCTATACAACACAATCTTTCCCTTATTTTCATGTATGCAAACCAAATTTGAAGGTTCCATCAATAGATAAGTACAAAAAACTACACTGCATATTTGTAGTACCTTACAACCCAAAATTTGTAGCTCATAAATCCTATAACATAGTCAAGGGCATCCCATGCCCTTGACTATCAAATTTTATTTCAAATTTTGATGACATAAGCATAGATATCTGCCTTTTCTAGATCTAGGTTTGTTCCACTAGTTCTCATTTTCATTTGTACGATAAATTATATTTTAGGTCTAGGGTTTAAGTCAAATAGGTTTGTTAAAACACACATCAAATTTATCTCCTTTACAACTCAAGAGAACAAAAACCCTAGGATATTGTCTCTCCCTTGTCGCTACAAACCAGTCATCAAACCCTAGCTGGTTTATTTTTTAATGCAGAGTCAAAGTGAAAAGAAATTAATTCTAGTTAATCTAGTTGGATCTAAGATCACTTTTCCTACACTACAAAATGTAACAAAAAATTGTCACATGAGACACAAGTGAAAATATATATATTTTATTATATTTGTATGTAGATGGGGTATTGAAAAAATGAGTTTTTCATATAGAAATGAAATTACAAGCACACTTATTAGTACCCAAGCGGTATGCATGACATGCCTTTGGTTTATTAAGTGAATCTCTTGAGAGTTCTCTTTAGTGAAATCTCTAGTTTGACCAACTCTATGACTAAGTAAAATATTCAATGATGTGGCTCGAATCCTTAGTTATAACCAGAGACATTGCCAAATGAACAACTACAAATAAATGTAAATTATTTTAAATTTTCCACATAAAAAAACGTGAAATTAGAATTCTTAACTACCGAATCTTGTCCTCTAATTATTTCATTTAAAACTATATATATTAAAAATAATAATTATTTAGTTTATGATGTACTCACTTCCAAAAATGTGCATCCTACCAAAACAACATTTTTCATCAAGGAATCTTGACGTATAACTAAAGCGAGATAAAAACAAATCAGCTTTTGATATGCAATCTACATTGTGATATGTTGTGTATCCCATCCTTTATTCTTAATGTTGGGCTGTGATAGCATGACGGGACTTGGATTGTGTAAATGGAAATAAAGTTGATCCGTATAAATTTTCCCTTTACAGTAATACAATGTCGTTTCGCATTGTAAAGCATTGAGTACCGTACAAATAGGAGATTTTGTGGAGTTTTCATTACTATAGTAATAATGACTAAATTATTAGTTTAGTTTTTAGATTACTTTTAAATTAAAATATTTTTTATTTAAAATTTGGTTTAAGAAAAAGTTAACCAATGTTGGATATTTATATTTAATAATTACATTTTTTTTGTTTATGTGGAGTTTCATTTATGATTTGTTTATTGTATTGTATTTTATTTAAAAGTTATTGATGTTATCTATTATAGTTTGATAAAAATCAATTGTAACTATAATATGTTTATAATGTGTTTATGCAATGGATAATAATAATAATTATTATTAATAACATGAAGTTCGGAATAAGATTTTAAACTCCATAATTATTCAAATTGTTCATAATTTATTTTTTAAATAGTTTTTGTTAAAATTTTGTATATAAGTTTTTCAAAAAATAAATATTCACATTAGATTAAAAAATCCAACATATAATTGGTTTACAAGTACAATTTGCAATAGTCAATTAAACAATACTAGTTGCAATAATACTTGTCAAAGACAAATACTAACAAGTGATATGTAGTGGTTAATAATGAAATTTTTTATTTTATTTTGTGGGGTTGGAAATATATTTTTATTGTTGAAGAATTCTTGTAATCAGTTTGAATTTACATTATGTGTTTTCATCAAATATCAATTGAAATTAGAAAGTAGTAGATCACCATGAAAGTGACTCAATTAAGACTTGACTAATAATGCCAATTCTTATAAATGTTTTTATATTAGAGGACACATATAAGAACTATTAGTATTGACGATCAAGTATATAATAATTATTGTTATAATTTTCTATCAAAAAATATGATAATTATAATACCTTAACAAATCATCATCGCATCACAAGGAGCCTTTTCCCAAATCAATCCTTGAAAATTAAACAATGATATAATATAAAAATCTCTAGTCATGCAAATATCTTTAGAATGAATATGTAGAACTAGATTCCTTTTAGTGCACCAATTAGAGTTTCTAAATGTGAAAGACAAAAAATTTAGCTCTCCAATCATGCATGACTAATATGAATGGATACAAAAGTGATAAATTTAAGAAACCCTCCTCCAAAAAAGATATAAAATCCTCCCAAAATTTTAGTTGTTTAGAAAAAAATATTAATTTCTATTAGTGAATCTTTCACTTTTTTTCAAATAAAATAATTTTATTGGCAATTTTTTTTACATCACTAAAATTTTATAGAAAATATTGATGAATCTTGAAAAATAATAGGAAAACACATTAACTATGATTGAAAATCTATCCAATCTAAAAAAATATTTTTTGTGGATAAAAAAGGGCCTAAGGGTGGAAATTATCAATGGGTTTAAGGGATAGACTATAATATTTGCTTGTCACCATTGATTTAAAATATAATCTAATGATTGCCATTGTATTTTGTGAGGTAAAATTTGTTTGCAATCTGTAATACTCACAAGGCTTGAAATTTCTTTTGGATTGATGATCTAATAACCCTCATTGTATTTTGTGAGGTAAAATGTACTTACAACCTAAAATTGTTTTTTGATCGTTGAAGATTAATGATGTGAAATTTTTTTTGGACCCCATTAAATTTAAAAATCATGGGTAAATTTTACCTCATAGAATACAATGAGGGTCATTAGATTATATTATAAACCAATGGTGGAAACTAAAGATTGAAAATATTTCCCTAAAGCAACTAATAATATTAGCCACTAAAAAGATCACTGATATACAATACCTTTAAATACTAGAAAATTACAATATATAATGCAAATTTGTGCTTCATTAGTCCTACTACAAAGGATAAAGGTGACAAGTTAGTGGTGTTTTAAATTAAAAGTAGGTGGGATGAGTTTGTGAGCCCACAAGGTTAGTCCCACAACTATGAACTAATCTTGATAAAGAAAATGAGATAGACTATAGTGGATAGCATGTGCATGAGAATTTGTGAAAGAATGAAAGTAATAAATAAGTAAATAAAGGGAATGTCTAAGGGTATGAAAACACACTAAATAGGATAATTGGTAGTTTTATAACATCTTAATTATGATAAATGTGAAAGAATTAAATGATAATGACCTAAACATTTAAATCTTACTCTATTTTAAACATCTAGTTCTATTTAAGAAACAACAATCCCTATATTTAAAAAATATTGATTGGGATCGAAAATATATTGATTGTATTATAGCACAAAAAAATCAAATAGATCTCAAAATCTCCAAATCTACTTCACCTACCCACACCAAAATCAAGATTAGATCAATATTTTAAAGCTACATTAATATCTTAGATTTGAAGGTAGAAGAAGTATTTAAAATTGTATAAAATGAAGCATTTTTTACTTTCCTAAGGGTTCACCTCATTATGAAAAATGATTGTGTAGTAGATTAGAGTAATCAAAATATTCTATTTTCAAGAGTTACTCGTGTTAATATAAAATAAAATGAAACATATTTATCTATAAAATTATTTCAATGAAGGTAGAAAACATGGATTTCAATTTTTTTTTTTTAAATTGACTTTCCTAAGAGTTCACCTTAATGTTACTTAAGGATCATATAATTGATTAGTCTAAGAATGAAGTTTTATTTTCAAGAATTACTTGTGTTGATAGAGAATTATATCACTCATCAATTTAAATCCCAACTAATGTGGTGACTCGTTCAAATAATCATGCCTAATTCCAAGAAATATCATTAAATTGATCAATAGAAACAAGAATTTAGATGCATTCCCCAAATCATTTTGAGTAACTACATTTAAAGTATTGGTCCATACCCTTACAATCAATACCATAAAATTACATCATGAATCCATTTTTTTTTTTATATATATTTATCAATGAAAATGACATAGATGGCTAAAGCTATTATGCTTGAAATTCAAAAAATTATAGAGGTGCTACTCTAAAAAAGAGGGTTGAATGTCACCTTGGATTTTAAGAAAATCATTAGAAATTTACACTTTATTTTAGAAATTCTCTATCTATAAAAATTTGTATTTGCATCTTCAAAGGTATAATGAAGTCAATAGTGTAGAGAAATATATGTGTGAATCCATATAAAAAATAAAAGTAGTCATAAATAAATTTGAAATAAATAATCTTTAATCCATATATCTTAATTGTCTATTTTACTATCATTCTCCAATTTATTTGTCAAAAATGTGAAAACAATAAATTACATAATTGAATATAATAATTTATAATAAAATAATATTAAATACATAAAAAAATTCTACTTAAAATCAAAATTATTTATTTAGTCAATGGGTTCTTGGTCTACTGATGAAGTTAAAAAGTTCTAAATAAGCCTACCAAAGATCAAGTCTTACTAAGTGCAAGGTATCAACACCATAAGACGACTTTGGTGAAATGGATACTCCTCAATCCTTAACTCTTAATCTAAGAAATTTGAACTTAAAAACTCATACCTTCTATTAAATAACTAAATGATTTTGTGAATTTGAATAAAAAACTTCCAAACAACCAAAAATAAATAAAAAATTATCCATTAAAAAAGATAAATATTTATATTTTTACTACTATTTATTAAAAAATCTATCTCATGATATGGAGACATCAACATATTATAGCCATAACTTTCTTATATGGACACTTGTACCTATTGTAGCCATAACTTTATTTGATTCCTAATCTTCTAGTGTGTGACCCCCTACAATGAACGTGTGTTTTGGGACCACTGTCAATGCTATCTACTTTGCCTTGTAGTGCACGTTGATTTCCCATACACATTCCTAAGCAACTTTAAAATTCCTACGTAAAAGTTTGAAGCAATTTTTCATTAATAAATTGCATAAAACTATTGTTGCGTATCTTGAATAGTGTAATAAATGTTATAATACTGTTATGGAATATGTTGACCTAATTTTTACAAACGACTGCACTGCTATATTTGTGAAAAAGAAATTATACTTAAAAACGTATAAAAGGGATTCAGATGGTAGCGATTATGCAAGGGTATAGAATATCATTGAGAATGGAGAGAAGCAGAATGAGGATATTATCTCTCGTGCTGGATTGCTTCGCTCCTGCACAGTGATTTGAAGATAATACTGAGCTTCCAGAGCGCATCCCTGCTGAACAACAAGACGAAGAATGTACAGAAGATTTTGAGCAAGGCGTGAGCGTAACTGTTAAACGCTTGGCTGGTGGATCCCGTCAAGTTAAGCGCGTTCAATTCAGGTAATAAGGTACTGCAATTAATTCTTAGTAGATTTTAAGGAGAGTATTGTACAGTGACGATATGAATTGAATTGGGTGCAGTCGTGAACTGTTTAGCGAAAGGCAGGCCAGCTTGTGGTGGGAAGAAAATCGGGTGAGGGTGCGTCAGCATTATGCCTCCACTGGGAATTGAAATGAACTTTTTTAATTGTTGTGTTCTTTGATACTTGGTTGAACAGGCCATTCATTCCATGAATCCACTTTGTGATGAAATAACGATGAGATTTGGAAATGCAGAATCTGATCTTTTCTCTTGGATGGGCTGATTTGATTTGATCTTTTCTTTTCTTTGAAAGGAAAATTTTCTTGGCCTGATTTGTTGTGAATCATTGGTGACTGCATTAATGGTTGAATTTTTATTGTCTGAATCCACATTGTGATGAAATAACGGTGAGATTTGGAAATGCGCGGCTATAGCTAAACCATTTATTGTTTTGATTCTCTGATATTTTCTCTTGGATGGGCTGATTTGAAAGAACTTTCTTGTAAACTCTAAACTCTACCTTTAGCTGGAACCTTCAAACACCTCTATAAAAGAGGATCAATGTAAAAGCATTTAGCAATCAATACAAGTGTGTGTACACCAACACGATTGGGCAATAGCTATGGTTGCTTTTTTTCTGTTTTTCTTCATGGTATCAGAGCCTAAAGACCCTGAAGAGCAAGAAGATTTTGGTGGAGTGTTGAAGTTGTCAGCTATCGCTCTAATTAAAAATGCCAAAAAAGATCTGAAGAGATAATAAGATACAAGACTGCTGTTGGTTGAAGAATAGAAGCAGTGAAGGTTAGAAGAAGCTGATGCAAAGTTAAATGCCGTAGCTGTTTCTTGTTGTTGATGTCTATTAGAATTAGGAAGATCTAGGAGATAGAAATGCAAGCATATGAACAAGCTGAAATTGTATTAGCTGACCCAATTGTAATGAGAACAATGTCTGCTTATATAAGTAAGGATGGTGCAATCCACCTATGAGGTGAATTGACAAGTGTCCCATAAGGTGGCACAAAGGAGTAGACAAGTGTCCTATAGGTGGAACACTTGGAGTGTGCAAACCAACAACCTCCATGACCAAGTCATCAACCTTGTGTGCCAAGTGTTGAGTGACCTACCTCTATGACCAAGTCATCAACCTTGTGTGCCAAGTGTTAAGTGACCTTTGACGTGAGATGGAAATGCTTCCAACCTCTAAGAGGTAGCTAATAAGGTGTACCAAATAACTTGGTAACCTCTAGAGGTCTCAATGGTTGTACATTCAGTTAGACAAGAAGTTATCTAACCTCATATTGACCTAAGTGAGCTTAAGTGTAGTGTAATTAATAATTTCACACTAACACCCCCCCTTAAGTGATACTTAGGGAGTAAGCAAAACACTAAGGATACATGTCCCGGTAACAAAGCCATTTTAGGTACTCATTTATAATGTGGTCTCTTACAAATGATGGAGAAAGATAGAAAACCCAATGGGAAAAAACTATCCTCCAAAAATGACCTTTTCATATTTTCCTTGTTTTGTGATTTTGTTTCTCCTTGTATTTCTAGGAGATGAAATGACAAGCACAAGTGGACAATGCATAAAATTGTATTAGCTGACCCAATTGTAATGAGAACAATGTATGCTTATATAAGAAAGGATGGTGCAATCCACCTATGATGTGAATTGACAAGTGTCCCATAAGGTGGCACAAAGGAGTAGACAAGTGTCCTATAGGTGGAACACTTGGAGTGTGCAAACCAACAACCTCCATGACCAAGTCATCAACCTTGAGTGCCAAGTGTTCATTGACTTACCTCTATGACCAAGTCATCAACCTTGTGTTCCAAGTGTTGAGTGACCTTTGAGGTGAGATGGAAATGCTTCCAACCTCAAAGAGGTAGCTCATAAGGTTTACCAAATAACTTGGTAACCTTTAGAGGTCTCAATGGTTGCACATTTAGTTAGACAAGAATTTGTCTAACCTCATATTGACCTAAGTGAGCTTAAGTGTAGTGTGATCAATAATTTCACACTAACAATGTCAAACAAAGGAAATCGTTGTTGGAGATCTTTGAGGAATTGTTGTTTATTTTGTTTTGCAGATATAAAGGAAGCAGTTTGCAGATTTGATAGAAGCAATTCACTGATCTGGAATTTTAAGCTGCAAATACTAAATGAAGATTATCTACTATTGTTGGAGAAGGATAGGAGGCACAAAATGGTTTTTCATACCACAAATTTTACATGCATATAAATTCCAACATTTATCTTTTGTATGACCTCTCCTATGACAATGTGTACACTCAACACTCTTCATTTCTTGAACGAATTTACTTGAACTTGTAGTAGCATTCCCCTTACTTGTGACATACCCAAGACCTTCATACTTTGGCTTCATTGTTGGTTCAATTAGATTTCTCATTCCTTGTTCATGTTTTCCTAATCTTTTACCTTTCTAACCCATTTTTTTCATGATTTTTAAACCAACAATATTTTCACTAGCACCATTTATAAAATAAAATTCATGATCATCACAACTAACAAGACTCTCAATCTCATTAACATGTTTTTCTCCGTCACAAGCAACTTCAGAAAAAACACACTTATCAAATGATGAACTCAAATCTTCTGTACTGCAAAAAGCATCACATACCAATTTCTTTGACTTCAAACTTTCATTTTCTTTATTTAATTTAGACATTTCCTTCTTGTATAAACCATTCTCTTCTTCTAATTTTGTGATTTCCTTGATTTACAAATTATTTGCTTCTTTCAATCTCTTTAGTTTATGTTCTAAGTCATTAACCAATTTTACTCTTTGTTCTAATTCTTCATTTCTTTTCCTTAATCTCATCAGACAACTTTATCTTTTCTTCTATCTCTTTATTCTTCTCTTCAACTTGCCACAAATATTTTAAAAGTTCATCAAACAGCTTTAGTTTTTCTTCTAGCACTTTATTCTTCTCCTGAACTTGTCCCAAATCTTTTAAAATCTCATTATTTTCTTTCTTTAAAGATTTGAGAATGGTTTTTCATACCACAAACCTGACATGGATATAAATCCCAACATTTATCTTTTTTATGACCTTTCTTTTGACAATGTGTACACTCAACACTCTTCATTTCTTGAAAAAAATTACTTGAACTTGTAGCATCATTCCCCTTACTTGTGGCTTACCTGAGACCTTCATACTTTGGCCTCATTGTTGGTTCAATTGGATTTCTCATTCCTTGTTCATGTTTTCCTAATCCTTTACCTTTATAACCCATTTTTTTCATGATTTTAAACCAACATTATTTTCACTAGCACATTTATAGAATAAAATGCATGATCATCACAACTAACAAGATTCTCAGTCTCATTAACATGTTTTTCTCCATCAAAAACAACTTTAGCAAAAACACACTAATCAATGATGAACTCAAATCTTTTGTACTACAAAAAACATCACATACCAATTTATTTGACTTCAAACTTTCATTTTCTTTGTTTAATTTTTATTGCTAAATGCTTTTACATTGATCCTTTTTTATAGAGGTGTTAGAAGGTTCCAGCTAAAGGTAGAGTTTAGAGTCTACAAAAAACTCTTCACTTGTATTGATTGCTAAATGATTTTATATTGATCCTCTTTTATAGAGGTGTTAGAAGGTTCCAGCTAAAGGTAGAGTTTAGAGTTTAGAAGAAAGTTCTAGATTTATCCTTTCTGACATGTGCATTTAATGTTTTCACATCTTACCTATTCTCCAGAACATGTGTAGCTGGTAGAAATCACTAGAAGATCCATTTAGTATTGGTAGGAGAAATTAATATTCCAAAACTCCCCCTTAATTTCAACCACATAATTTAAAAGGATGGGTACCGACCTACAACCTTATTAGGTACCCATTTAAATTCAGTTAATCACTTTATAATGATATTCAAATATTGAAATTCGATCTGAGAAAATTATTCTTTGGCAAATTCCTTGCCCACTAATCTTCTAATCTGTAATCTTCAAACTCAATTCCTTCATTTTTGAAAAGTAATCTCTTATGCTACTGCACAAATTTTAGTTTCATTTAGTTCTCAATCATGACCTTTGATCTTGGTTTCTTCATGCACCTTCACCTCTAGTTGATCTATTAAATTATCTCTCACATTTATCTATTTTCAAGATTTGCGGATCTCTTTCCAACTGTCACCAACTTCTACAGTAGTCATTCAAACCTTTACTTTCCAAATCTTCAATTCTTTAATTTGGAAGTACTCTCACTATCTATAGTTTTTATCTTGCTTGATGTCTTACCAGACCATGACATCTCGAATCTTCAAACCTTTTTTAATTTTTATCATCTTTGACATAAGAACACTTGCACTTGAACAACCTTTTGAACATATTTGTCAACTTCTTCCATTTTGATCTTAAACTCCAACCACAATAAATTTTCATGCAGTCTTTCATATATTCATTATTCCAATTTGTATTCCAACATATTTTTTCAAAATAGTTTTTCATACCACAAATTTTACATGGATATAAATCTCAACATTTATTTTTTGTATGACCTCTCCTATGACAATGTGTACACTCAACACTCTTTATTTCTTGAACGAATTTACTTGAACTTGTAGCATCATTCTTCTTACTTGTGACATACCCGAGACTTTCCTACTTTGGCCTCATTGTTGGTTCAAATACATTTCACATTTCTTGTTCATGTTTTCCTAATCCTTTACCTTTATAACCCATTCTTTTCATGATTTTTAAACCAACATTATTTTCACTAGCAACATTTATAGAATCAAATTCATTGACAACTAACAAAATTCTCAGTCTCATTAACATGTTTTTCTCCATCACAAACAACTTCAACAAAAACACACTTATCAAATGACGAACTCAAATCTTATGTACTACAAAAAACATTACATACCAATTTCTTTGACTTCAAACTTTCATTTTAATTATTTAATTT
The DNA here is from genome assembly GCA_007115665.2 of Sequoiadendron giganteum. Classification (NCBI taxonomy): domain Eukaryota; kingdom Viridiplantae; phylum Streptophyta; class Pinopsida; order Cupressales; family Cupressaceae; genus Sequoiadendron; species Sequoiadendron giganteum. Next base: position 97,173,605 of record CM021110.1, on the reverse strand, counting down.
TCACATTTCTTTCTTGTCTAAACCATTCTCTTCTTCTAATTTTGTGATTTCCTTCATTTGCAAATTATTTTTTTCTTCCAAACTCTTTAGTTTGTGTTCTAAGTCATTAACCAATTTTACTCTTTGTTCTAATTCTTCATTCATTTTCTTAATCTCATCAAAGAACTTTAAATTTTCTTCTAGCTCTTTATTCTTCTCTTCAACTTGCGACAAATCTTTTAAAATTTCATCAAACAAATTTAGCTTTTCTTATATAGCACTTTATTCTTCTCCTCAACTTACCACAAATCTTTTTAAAGTTCATTATTTTCTTTCTTTAAAGAGTCATTCTCACAAATTAGATTTTAATTTTCTTTTAACACTCTTTTACTGACTTTTCCCATTGATTCAAATAATTTGAATCACCTTACTTTTATTGTGATTCTAGTGATTTCTTTTTCAACTTTGCAACTTCTACCTTCTCGACAATTCGATAGAAACACTGATACAAATAGTGACTCTGGTATTTTTCATTGGCAGCGAACCCTTCAGTGGCTTCTTCAACAACTTATCAAAACTGTTGCTTCAATCTCCTCTTTAATAGTTGTGATCTCCTTTTCAAATCACCCTCTTCAACCCTTGGAATCTAGGCATTGTAAAACACATCTACTACGCCCTCTTTTAAAATAATACACATCATTTAAAATAACACCACAATTTAATTTACCTTCTTCAATGGCTCCATCACTGATTTCTCAGACTGAGAACTCTCCTCACATTTTTTTTGTATTTTGGAAGCTCAATCCTCTTTGGAACAATCTCTAGGAGAAAATCCTTTTTAAAAACAATAGAAAAGTTCTTTGGATCCTTATATACAACTCCTTTATTGGCTAGGTGCACAACTCCACGACAATTTGTAAAATAGCAGTGATGACTTGAACAATAATCTCTAGTCTTGAATCTTTGGCGACTCCTCAACTTCGATCTATAGTTTGGTCAATACACTTTTAGATTTTTGTGCCTCCTATCCTTCTCCAATAGTAGTAGATAATCTTCATTCGGTATTGGCAGCTTAAAATTCCAGATCAACGAACTGCTTCTATCAAATATGTGAACTGCTTCCTTTATATCTGCAAAACAAAATAAACATCGATCCTCCAAAGATCTCCAATAGTGATTTACTTTGTTTGAAATTAGCAACAAGAAACTACTACATCATTTAACTTTCCATTGACTTCTTCTAACCTTCATTGCTTTTATTCTTCAACCGACAATAGTCTTGTATCTTCTTATCTCTTCAGATCTTTTTTGGCATTTGTAATTACAGTGATAGATGACAACTTCAACACTCCACCAAAATATTCTTGCTCTCCAGGGTCTTTAGGCTCTAATACCATATTGATAGATTGAAGGTAGAGAAAAGACAATAAGACACAGAAAACACTGAGATAGAGATAAAACTAACATTGGAGAACTCAGAAATCTGGGCGCTACTGACACTTGTTCATTGCTTCCAATTTATAAGAAAATACATATTAAATTATTCCTTCACTGTAGCTTGTTGTTAGAACAGAGCTCCTCGTGAATAATCTAGAAGGGATGAAGGTTCCAGACTTCGACACTAGTCAAATTGGATGGCTCTAGAGGGTGTTTGGTCGGTTGGTCTCTACTGACACATATTGGTACATAATTAATTTACATAATCCAATATATTTATTTTTAAAAACGGATAAATCTATATATGGATTAAGAATAAAAAAAGATTTTGAAGGAGTGATAGGTGTCATTCAAGTTGAAAGAATGAAAATTTAAATAGATGTTGTACAAACCCATCACTTTCAAGAAATAAAGAAATCCACAAAATTAACAAAACATAATATTTTAATGGAAAAAAAGATAAGAAAGATCAAACCAAATCATTGTAAAGGAGATGAAGAAGCTTTAAACATTGAGTATAATACAAGGGCTCTCAATTTATGATGTTTCAAATGTGATTAACATCAAAGACTTGTTTTGCCAAATAGTCCACAACACTATTCCATTCTCGAAGAATATGAATAAAAAATATGGAATCAAAATTTTATGAAAGATAAAGAATCTACTCCACAAAAGATGCCAGCCTCCAAGAAGATTAATGAAACTTTCCATTATTCAAAATAGAGTTCAAAATCTACATTTATTATTGTTATTTATGCATTTTGACCTTCATAATTGAATGAAACATCCCTAGAAAAACATAATGGTTTATCATCTTGTTCATTCATTTTGATAAATCCTATTTTTCTATGTTTCACTATGTTATATTCTCAAAAAGAAAAAAGGCTAGAGTTTGTGCTCCCCCTCTTTAACTCTCTAAATATCCATCATTATTTTTTTAATTAATATTTTAGAAACTAGATTTTGAACATTACTAATTTTTTTCTTTTCACATTTTAAAATTTTGAGCATGAGTATCTTAAATTACTTAGATAAAAAACTCTTTATTTTTATTTTTATGAAAATAAATTGTTTTACCTCTTTTTTGCCCTCCATTTCCATTCACTTACCACATAGCATGACACTATTTTTCATGAGGGATCAAAATTATTTGACAAATAGATATACAAATGAACATTAGAATGAATGGTTTATGACACCTTTCACAACTTATTTATGTTGTTATATATGTCAACATTTGATTAACTAATGTTATATAATTATAGATTTGACTCATATCAAGATCTTATATTAAATTGAAAAGTAATATTTTGCACTTTGGATCAATTATGCAATGCATATCTAATGTCCAAAAGTGTGGATCAAAACTTATTTGTAGGAAAATTATAACTCATGGATTTGAAGTGGTAGAATATAGGGTTTTTCAATTCACTCCTATTGATTTCTAATGTTTAATTTTTTGTAATGAGTAGCAGTATTTGGGCGATTACATAATATTGTTTCCCACTTATTGGTAGTATCATGCCATTAAAATCATTTTTTTTTTGAGCATTTATTATATTTTTTAGTTATAATGAACAAACTATTGAGAATTTAATGACAATGCACACTAATGATTTATAAAAAAATTCATGTAAATTCACTTTTTCTTTTTTTTCTAAATTTTAAAAATTATTTTTATCATATTTGGTTAGTGGTGTTAAATACTATAGAGGAAGAAAAAAATAAGTGAACTAAAATCAATTTTATCCCACTCAACTCCACCAATCCTTATAACACCGAGCAAAAAGAATCATTTGTGTTAATTCAAAAAAAATCCAATGGAGAGGGGGTGAACTTAACAGATTTATTTACCTTATAATAAGCCTTGATCCTAGAGTGACAAAGAGTAGAGCTAGATCCCAATGTAATTTCCTCAAAGTTTTAATATTCTAAGAATCTTAAAAATCATCAACAAAACACATAGCTATTAAAGTTTCTTCTATCAAGTCCAAAATCTTTTGCTAGAGATATCTAATAAAATTTTAATAACTTTAGAAAAATTAACTATATCTTTCAAACTAAAAATTTCAAGAATAAAGATAGGACCAATATCTTAGGTCACCAAAAATAAAGAGACAAAAGTAGGAGGATGTTCCAAAGTGGCCCAAAACTCACATGAAATAGCATGAACTAGAGCTAGCTCAAAATATGACACTATTGTCTTCAAAGTCCCTCAACAAAAGAACACAAAAATAAAAGATGATCTATACGAACACATTTAGAAGGACCTTATAAGCCTCTCTTTCTTATGTTTTCCTAGGTAAGATATTTATTTTGACAAAGAAGCTAGAGGAGGAAATTATATTTATGCCAATATTACTCATTCTAACCCTTTTTCTACTAGGGGGAATATCAATCCTTAGATCTTTTGTGTTCTAAAATTTTGTATCCACAGAAAACTAAATAAACCACCTAAAGATCAAAGGACCAAGCAAGAGCATCAACTTCCTCTAGATAACACCATGGGGCATCTTCTATAAAAGAAGACAGGGCTACATGAGAATCATTATTTCCCTCGAAAGGTCATTAAATTGGATCCTTCCAATGATAAATGTTAGAATACCCCACTAAGAGGAAGCTTCAAAGTCTATCACTTTAGATCATATATAACCCAAAAATATTTTTCTCAATAGGAACATATGGAGAGATGAGGTTGAGAATCAAGAAATGATAATCCTGCAAAACTATCCAAAAAAAAGTATTGTAGATCAAATTCATAATTGAAAAGAGGCTTTGTTCAACAAGTGAACCATCCTCTTTGATAATATTCTAAATCATGATAATTTCCCAATCAAACTTATTTTATGAACCTTAGCGACTATACACCTCATAAATATTTATATCATAGAAGTTTTTTCATTTGATCTTGTTTCTTAAACCATGTCCAATAAAGTTTAGCAAATAAGGCTTAAGTATTCAACTCAAAATATCCTAAGACTAAGAATACAATTTTATTTAGGACTACAAAATCAATCCAATGTAATAAGAGTCAAATTTTAACAATCTAAAATTTCTACCTAAAGAGTATTTTTAGATAGAGGATGGAAATCCTTTAGAGAAAAATTAAGAGCATAAATCACCAAAAATATATAAATAAAAGACCTTGCATCATTAAGTTTAAAATTGTAATAAACTTAGAAAAATGTAACCATTCAAAATTTTAGTTAGAAACCTGCATTTTGAACTTATCAAGAATCCTCTTCCATTGAAGTTTATTAGGAAGACCCACTAAAAATGAATGCCAAGATAATCCAAGGGAAGTTGTCCAATCTTGAACCACAAGATAAAAAAAATTCTCTAACCAATTTTCATCATTAAGTACTCCCATTAACTTTCTCATGAGTAAGGAACCTTCACAGATCCTCATGCATGAAGATGGAGTGATAAGTAGAGATGGTATCGTCTAGTTATAATCCTATAGGAATCCATAAAAAATAGAGGAGATGATTCATTAATAAGAACAAAGAAGGAAGATGATGCCACAAAAATCATGAGCCTTTCAATCCACCTTGAATTAAAAAAAAAGCTAAGAAATTCCTAAGGAAGGACCATTTGGGTATGTGCAGGATCATCATGGAAAAAACAGGCCCTTAAGTGGTGATGAAAACTCAGAAAATCAGAGTTAGACAACTTGATGTAAAAATTTGAATAATTTATCTATATCATTTCAAAAATATGTAAGAATAAAATCTATAGAAAATTGAATGTAGTTTCTAAACTACTAGGTTTATTAAAAAATAAATAAAAATTATCTGTTGAAAATTTGAAATTTCAATGTAGTAGTACTTAAATTTTAGGGAAAAAATAAGAAGTAGGTGTCTGTCTAACCACCCTAACCACAATAAAATGATAATATTTTTTTATAAGATTTTAGATATAAGTAGAGGACTTATGTAAAGATGTGATGCATATTTTTTTGTAATTTTTTCCAAGTAAACAATTAATTATGAATTTTTTATTACAACTTTTAAAAAATATAAAAAAATTGTATGTCTGACCACCTTAACTTTGTCAAAAATTCATGAAATTCAATTCTTTTTTTGTAATCCTATAGTATGTGAATCATATAATGTGACACATTTTTTGGATTCAAAAAATGTGATACCTTTTGAAAGCTATAGGTTTTTTTCAATCAGCCTATCAATGAGGACTTTAATCGTAATTCAAATAGAAAATGAATAATAATTATTTATTAAATTCAAAGTAAAGCATAATTTATATTGGTGGAAAGGTAAGAATCTCCTTTAAAAACCCTTTTCATTTCATCAATTTTGGGTAAAAAAAAGTCGTTAGCGATATGGGCCATCATATCACTTACATATCGCCACTTTTTGGCCCACCATGATCCTGAACATACCCATTTAATCCTATCATAATCCTTGGATATTTTCATTTTGATAAACATAGCTTTGTCTTTTGAACATCCCATAGAGTGAATGACTTCTTAAGAAATAACAATGTTATTTATAATATGGTGCCCCTTCAAAGAGCCCCTTACTTAGATTTTATCAAGTAATTAAGAAAATGTTTCAAGTGATTATAAAAAAGGTTTGATAATGATCTTGTAAGAGACATTATAGAGAGAAATATGGAAAAATAAAAAAAGACCATTATATCCCCCACATTATTTGGAATCAAAGCTAGAAGAAAAAAATTGATTGAATTACAAATATGTTTATTATTCTAATATTCCCATATATAATATCTAATAGATCATTATTTAAGATGCCCAAGAATTATTCATAATATTCAATAGGAAAACCATAAGGTCTTAGAAACATACATTATTCATTTTATTTTATTTTTTTCAATTCCTCAAGACTAATAGGCCCCATAGAAAGACTATTCATTTCCTCAATAACCAAAGAAGGGATGAAAGCTAAGATAAACCTTCCTCCTACACCACTATATGAATATTTTCCTTAAACGTGGAAGAGAAAAAATGAATATTTTCTGATGCAAGAGGGTACTCCCCTTTGCCCAAAAACTCAACACAAACACAATTTTTATAGGCAAGCTCTACCCAGGTTCAACATTCAACAAAAATTGCATACAAACTTAGATTTCTTCAATTACAATTTCAAATACATTGGCCTTTCAATGACCTCATTTACACATTCAATCTGCTTTGTAATTACAAAGTTTAATAATCTATTCTCTCTTTGTATCCATTCAAGCCTATGCTCGATAACAATCTTTTGCATTGGATGAAGGTATAACCTCTTTGTCTTCCCTCACCATCTTCCACTCTCATTTCTTTGAACTTCTTAATTCACTTCATCACATTGATTTATCTCCCACGTTTCCTTCCTAGACTTTGATTGCATAAACTACACCCCATTTAATCGATGCAACCCCAATTAACCTCCATTTTGGCGCAGCCTCGCTCTTTGACCACTACTTGTGCTCCCTTCCCAAGACTCTATAGCAAGTAAAAATGATCTCATTCTTACATGTGTGGCCTTGAGGTATTTTGATGTATATTTTATTTTAAAACTTCTTCCATATGCTACCTCATACAAGTCAATGCATCCCCCTATATTTTTTTGATCTCCCACCTCACATAAACTCCATGCAACACTCCATCAATTCCTCTATGTTTGGCACTATCCTTCCACAAGGCCCCCCTAACTCTATGATAATGTCGAACACTAAATTTCTCTCTACCACCTCTTCATTTTATAAGTAGCCCCTTTATTTTCTCTTCTACTATGTAGGCCCTTGCGTGGGTCTTTTTGTTTTTAATTCCTAGTTATTAAATATGCATCTTAAATAAAAACCAAAAGTCTTCACGAATTATCTTGTTCTTCTCCCCATCACATGCCCTTTCAAATGCCTATGAACTTTTCAAAGATTCACAATCATTTGTTGGTTATGGTGAAAGGCGTAGATGAGATTTTGAGACTTTAATAACAAACATGTAGAATATTTTCTAGATCACCTAAACAAAATGATGTTGCTCCATCAATTCTAAAAGAAAGAAAAAATTTCCGATTCAAGTTTCTATGGTTTTGACCAATCCATTTTGTGGATATTACACCTCCATAATTTTCTCAAGCATCTTCCAGCACAATTGTAACTACAACATTTGACAAATTGGTTATACGTTGATGGGTGTCCATATCAGAGCTCACGACATGAGTGTCAGCTCCAATCTATACTTCCATTTTTTCATTATCATTATCAAAGTGTCATAGAATTTAAGAGGTTGAGGTACAGAGGAAAAAAAAAACAAAACCAAAACCAAAATTGAGTGCAAATCAAATAATATTTTTGGTTGGTGTCGATTGCGATCCTACCTGTGTTCTCCTATACCAGACACGTCGGGTAGAAATATTGTGAGCATAGGCTCACAATGGTGGAGTTGAGTAGTTGCACTACTCTTCTAGGTTTTCATCAACCTACAACAAACTCATTCAGTGTTCAAAGTGTTTTAGTTTAATAATTCTTCCACCTTTTCCAACATCTTGTCAGAACACACACCACCATCCTCCAACAACACTGCACCCTCTTCTTCTTTCCCCTCATGGACTCGTGTACACCAAATCCCAACCTCCTCCACAAAATGATTTCCACACTTTCCTCCTCTTCCATGGGTTCAAACCCACCTCTAACTATCCACCTCCACCAAAACCCTATGACATCCTCCATAAATTCTACTAACAAATACATAGTTCCTACAACAAACTCTTAATCTTTATTCCTCTCATCTTTTATTACCACATCAGAAAATGAAATAATTTCATAAATATGATTTACCTCATCTTCACTCATATTTGCAACATCAAACTTCATTGCGACATCTTCCACCTCCTCATTAGTTACAACTTCTCGATCTTCTTTCTTTGTTGCACCAATGAGATTCGTTAACCATTCTTCCTCAATCACCATTAGTTGCACAAACAAATCCAGTTCACCTTTGCCATCTGTTGCAACCTCTTTGTTGTTCACCTCTATCTTTTCTTCTTCTCTCTTCATGCCTTCTTCATGTCATGTCTCGGCTGCTACTTCTTTGATAGGGGCTACATCTCCCTTTTTCCATCTTAGGTTGTTGTCTTCACTCTTCTTCTCATTCATCTTTACCACTTTCTTCTCACTCTCTCCAACATTCTTTTCCACTTTTCCATAAATCATATTTTTGAATGCTTTACACATTTCATCCTCCACATCATCCCAATACAACTCTCAAAACAATATCCACATGAGTCGCTTCATGACCCAACCCATTTTTGTTTGTTACAATCTCACCTCTCACAATCTGTCATCACTTCTCAATTTTCCTTCTCGGCTTCAAGCTCTCTCTCTCTTTCTACTAGGATTCCTCACACACCTACAAAAACTCTCATGAGCTTCTTCACTACCGCTTCAACCACTTTTCTTTCGGTACGAACTACCTCACGATCGGTGATCTGTCCACACTTCCTCCTGCAGGTCTTGGTGGATCCTCTCCACTCTTAGGACTACCCAATCTGATACCAATTGACACAAGAGGGTAGTATCCTCTACCCAAAAACTCAACACAAACACAAGTTTTCTAGGAAAGCTCTACCCAAGTTCAACGTTCAACAAAAATTGTAAATAAACTTAGATTTCTTCAATTATAGTTTGAAATACATTAGACTTTCAATGACCTCACTTACACATTTAATTTGCTTTGTAATTGCAAATTTCAATAATCTATTCTCTTTGTATCCATTCAATCCTATGCTTGATTACAATCTTTTCCACTAGCTAAAGGTATAGCCTCTTTGTCTTCCCTCACCATCTTCCACTCTCATTTCTTTGCACTTCTCAATTCACTTCCTCACAATGATTTCTCTCCCACGTTTAATTCATAGAATTTGATTGCATAACCTATATCCCATTTAATTGATGCAACCCCAATTAACCTCCATTTTTGTGTGGCCTGCCTCTCTCACCACTACTCGTGTTCCCTTCCCAAGAACTCTTCAACAAGTAAAAATTATCTCATTCTTACATGCATGACCTTGAGATATTTTTTTGTACATTTTATTTTAAAACTTCTTCCATATACTACCTCAGACAAGTCAATGCAACCTCCTATATTTTTTTGTTCTCCCACCTCACATAAAATCCACACAACACTCCGCCAATTCCTCTATGTTTGGTGATTTCCTTCCAAAAGGCCCCTTAAATCTGCGATAATGTTGAGCATTAAATTTCTCTTTGCCGCATCTTCATTTTCCAAGAAACCCCTTTATTTTCTCTTCTACTGTGTAGGCCCTTGCATGGGTCTTTTTGTTTTTAATTCCTAGTTATTAAATATGCATCTTAAATGAAAACCAAAAGTCTTCACGAATTATCCTATTGTTCTCCCCATCATGTTCCCTTCCAAATGCTTGTCAATGTTTTAAAGATTCATAATCATTTGCTGGTTATGGTGAAAGGTGTAGATGAGATTTTGAGACTTTAATAATAACCATATATAATATTTCTAGATTTCCCAAACAAAATGATGTTGATCCATCAATTCTAAAAGAAAGAAAATTTTGTCGATTCAAGTTTCTATAGTTTTGACAAATCCATTTTGTGGATATTACACCTCCATTTTCTCAAGCATATTTCAATGCAATTGTAACTACAAAATTTGACAAATTGGTTATACTTTGATGGGTGTCCAATCAAAGCTCACGAAATGAATGATAGCTCCGATCTATGCTTCCATTTTTTCATTATCATTATCAAAGTGTCATGTAGAATTTAAGAGGTTTAGGTACAGAGGAAAAACCAAAAAAAACCAAAACCAAAATTGAGTGCAAATCAAACAATATTTTTGGTTGGTGTTGATTTCCAGTCTACCTGCATGCTCCTTTACCAGACACACCAGGTAGAAATATTGTGAGCATATGCTCACGATGGTGGATTTGAGTAGTTTCACTACTCTTCTAGGTTTTCATCAAACTGAAATGAACTCCTTCACTGTTCAAAGTGTTCTAGTTTAATATTTCTTCCACCTTTTCCAGCATCTTGCCGAAACACACACCACCATCCTCCAACAACACTGCACCCTCTTCTTCTTTCCCCTCATGGACTCGTGTCCACCAAAGCCCAACCTCCTCTACCAAATTCTTTCCACACTTTCCTCCTCTTCCATGGGTTCAAACACACCTCTAATTTTCCACCTCCACCAAAACCCTATGACATCCTCCACAAATTCTACTAGCAAATACATAGTGTCTACAACACACTCTTTCTCTTTATTCCTCTCATCTTCTATTACCACATCTCAGAATGAAATAATTTCACAAATTTGATTTACCTCATCTTCACTCGTAATTGCAACACCAAACTTCATTGCAGCATCTTCCACCTCCTCGTCATTTACAACTTCTCACTCTTCTTTCTTTGTTGCATCAATTCTAAAAGAGAAAAAAAAATCGATTCAAGTTTCTATGGTTTTGACTAATCCATTTTATGGATATTACACCTCCATTTTCTCAACCATTTTCCAACACAATTGTAATTACAACATTTTAAAAATTGGTTATACTTTGATGGGTGTCCATATCAAAGCTCACGACATGAATGTCGACTCCGATCTATGATTCCATTTTTTCCTTATCATTATCAAAGCATCATAGAATTTAAGAGGTCTAGGCACAAAGGAAAAACCAAAGAAAACCAGGACCAAAACTGAGTGCAAATCAAACAATATTTTTGGTTAGTGTTGATTGCCAGTTCACCTACATGCTCCTACACCATTTTCGTTGTTAGTAACCTAAGATGGATAAAGATGAATTTCTTGGAAGGAGGTAATAGATGAGATGACATTACTAATTTTCCTTTCCTGAACTAAATTATTGAAAAAAGATGTGTTTTGATCTTGCCCTAAATATAATTAATTCTATATATTTTATTCTATAAATTCTCCTCCCAAAATTCCCATTCTTCGAGTTCTTTAGGGAGAGAGGTATCCTCTAGAAGATAATCCATAGTTATAATAAATCCCCTAATCTAAAACATTTAATATTATTAAATTTTTCCTACACCACTTTCTTCTGCTAAAAAATATCATCATAGCTAAATTCATTCTAAAATTTAATATTAACATAACAAATTGAATCCTTTTAAAATTGAAAATATTGAGGTACCAAAGTGGGGTTGATTTCCAACAACTATACTGGGTCATATTCTCATAAATAGACTTATCCAAAAGCCACATAAACTAAAACTTGAATGAGGCTTCTTACGAATATAGAAAATAATTTATTTTTTCTTATTAAGTAGTATTTGTAGTTGAAAATATAAACATGCACTTTTGGAAGAATGTATCCAAGTAAATACTTGGGATTACAATTGGAAAAACTATTGGGTATCTAACATTTCATAAATGCAACAATATAAACTATCTAATTGTATCAATAGTAAAATTATTATATAGGCCCAGGCCAAACAATGTTTCTTTTCAATTCAAATGATGATCATTTAATATGGTCAAAAATTCTCTAAAGACCAAAAACCATTATTTTTTAATAAAACTATAGTCCCAAAGTATATTCTTTATTTTCACATTTGATTTAAAAAAATATTTAACTAGTTATATCTACATACATTTCAATCTATCCCCCTCAAGTAGCTTGCAATATGAAATTTTATAAGCCAATAGCTACACATAATAATTAAATTTGGGCATTCAATTTGAAACTTCTTTTATGAGTAAGTCTATAGTTTAATTTAATATTAAGCTAAATAAATACAAATATTTTGAGTAAGGAGAGAAGATAGAGTTTCCTTAAGGTGAATTTGGAGAAATGATTACTAAAGTACACGAATAATAAATTTATTACAAAGTTATTTTTTAAAACAAAAAGATATGTTATAAATTGTTAAGGAGGCTAATTCAAAACATTAAAGTCACATGAGTAACTAATTGTTGAATCCCTTTCTTGAAGAAGTAATAACTCTAGTTGGTTAAGCGAATAGCGAGAGGCAATTATTTTTTTATTTTAAATAATGAAAAATAAGTTTCTAGAATTTCTAAATGGATTGAGAAAGAAATGTATTTAATTCAAAGAAAAGGGAAAGTTAGTAGCAACATCCGTGATAATCCATTTAGCAATTAGAGAAAAAAAATGAGCTCTAGTATTTATAATTCCTAATTTACCTTTAGACTTATGTTGGATGCAAATAGGCCAATAGTGACATAGTGTGATGGTTAATTTGTGTTGTTGTCTTGGCATCAAGGTTCAAATCCCATTAGAATTTTATTGTTGAATGCTCATATTAGGGATGAGGTCCCTTGTTTGTGACTTCACCAATTCATAGTACCAAGTCAAAAGAGTTTACCCCTTGAAAAGGAGAGTTGGATGAAAAGAGACCAAGAAGTAGATCTAAAACTTATAGAAATACTCTATTTGGAGAAAATAAATTATCATACTAATTAATTTATCTCTTCATACCCTTTATTGGATCAAATCTAGCTTGAAAATAGTATTTGCTTGAAAAAGCAGGTGTTTGTTCAACCACCCTAATGATGAGATTTTTTTTTTTAATCTTTCAATATAAGTAGAGGACACATGCCCGGATGTGACACATATTTTTTTGTAATATTTTTGCAAGTAAATAATTAATTATGGATTTTCTAATAAGAATTTTAAAAAATATCAAAAACCATTTGTTCAGCCACCCTAACTTGGTAAAAAATTTATGAAATTCACTTTTTAAAACTATAGTTTGTGAAGCATAGCGTGTGATGCATCTTTTGAATTCAAAAAATGTATAATTAAAAGTTATAGATACATTTATCCAATCAACCTATCAATCATGAATTTACACACAGTGCATGTAGAAAATAATTAATAATTATCTATTAAATTCAAAATAAAGCATATCTTATATTTGTAGAATGCTGAAAATTTTCTAAATAAACCATTTTCATTTCATCAAAATAAAATGAAAAAAGTCGTCACCACAAAGGGTAAAGTTTGAAAAACCCTTTCAACCCCTATAAACATGTTGGGGATGTTGACTTTTTAGGTTGGACACCCCATGCCAAATCCAAAAGAAATACTAAGGAAAAACAAATATTTGTTATTAACGTATATTCGATCGAAATAGATATCCGACTTTTTAAGAAATGGATATTCAGCCTTCTTTTAATTAGAAATATTAATATAAATAAATATCACTATAAATTTAAATTGAACATATCCATTTCTTGTAGTTGAAGGAGTAGGTTCCTATAGATGAAAGAGAAAATGCCTACAAGGTCGAGGAGCTAGTACACAAAGCCCATGATTTTAATATATAACAACTCATCGAAAACAATAATTCCTTCCATGAAAATAAGAGAAAACTCAAGCATTGACAAATAGTGGGAGAGACTATAGTGATTCTTTAGCAAGGATTGAATAATTTGTGTATTTTGTCTACACTTATCTATTGATATTTTCCTTCTATTTAAAACTGGAAATTTGTAGTATGATTACACTCCTAAAATATTTAATTACACTGATCTTTTCATTTGTATCTTTTTTGTGATAAAATAGTCATATTCCTGTGTCTTAGGAATGAGTTGAAAACTGTAACCTAAGTTGTTAAGAGTCCAACTAGATAAGGTTAGTTAGAACTAGTCTATATAAATTCTAATGTCTTTGTGTAAAAGATAATGAATATTTATTCAAGTATTTTTGTATTTTTTTTTTGAATAAGAAATTCAAAATAAGATATTTTTTTAGTTTAGTTGATATTGTGTAAATGAATCACAAGGATATTTGGTTAATATCTTATGGGTAAAAAAGTATAGTCAACCCCAAGCAAGCGCCCAGTTGAGGTAATGTTGTAACTCCAAAATTATTACTAGCCAATGGTAATTTAAATTGTATTAATTAGATTTATTTCATATAGATAATTGGTTATTAAGAATAGAAGTAGCAGATAATCATAGCATTGTAATCTACCATTATTAGCAGAACTTGTAACATAAGTAATAACCCATAGAAATTACTATTAAATTTCTATTTGGTTGGGGTTAATAGTATAAATTCCTTTTGAGTTCCAATTTTATTATCCTATACACAAATAGTTTAAAGGATAATTTCAATAAAACCTTAAGCCATACATATAGTATAGGTACCCTCCAAAAAATGCATCCCTAGTTTGACAATGTAAATAACTAGTGCTCGTCAATTGATAAGGGATGTTTTAATCCATTGAGTTGAGTGCATGTTTTTACTACACTAGATTCATTGTTCAATGCTAGAGCTAAAAACTTGAGAGCTGAAAAAATATCTAAGTTCAATAGGTGATAAAATTTACCAACAAAAATATCTAAGAAAATACCTTCACAATTGGGAAGTGCTCATAACTAGATTTTTGACACTATTTGTTTTGTAATATTTTGATATTGTATGCTCATGTTATGGAAAAAAAATATGCTTGAAGGAAAAACTAGGGTTTAGAGATAGTTTTGTGTGCCATTCATATGTATTATGTTAGCATCACATCATGATGACATCAAAAGATGAAATATGTTGCATGGAATGGAATATTCACTATATCTTGATGGAAAAAAACTAACTTGATGGAAAAATATTGTAGGTAATTAGAAACTACCTTGATTACCCATGAAAATAATTAAAAAGACCCAAAAATCACCTGGGGGTTACCAAAACCACCTAGAGAGCATAAACCCACCATTAAACCTAATAGAAATTGTCAAAAACTCTACTTGAAAGTAGTTTGATCATGATGGTAAAATTTTCATGGGAATAAGGAAGATCTTCAATATTGAGAAACAAACCAATGAGAACCTAAAAAAACTACTGGTGTGAATCAAAGTGACCACTACCTATCCAAAGAAAAAAAATGTCACTCTATAAAATAAACTTAGCTACCAATGAGAAAATATAGATTCTTGCATTTGTTAAGGAGGAAAACAATTGAAATGAGGTGTAGATAAAAAACATGTAAAGATATTGGGAGAGATGAAAAAGGTTCATAGTGGGATTAAAACAATTTTTATGGTAGCACATAAGCCATTGGAGGTATAAAAAAGGCCCATCGAAAAATACCAAGTCAATGCCACTAGGAGGAAACATGAATGCCCAAAACAATTTGATAATAAAAAAACCCTAGCAGTACAAAAATGATGCTAAAATAATAGTGATGAAATTGAAACTAGAGAAACTACTAAAAGACCAAAAAACAATTGAATTTTTTTTAAAAGAGCTCAAAAAACACAAAATTCCTCCATTGATAATTAAAAAAATTAAAGAACATTACCAAAATTCACCTAAAAACCTCACTAAGAAACCCAAATTATGATGAAAATTACAAATGTGTGGCCTATACAAGATGGGGTATAAATTTTTTCCCTCAAAATCTATACATGCATGAGCAAAACGTTTTGCAAAAAAATGAATTTCTCTAATCTCAATGTTTAGATAGTTAATCTTAAGGTTTTTGGGCCTTCTAGATGCAATTGTGGGGTTCATTTGACTCCATAATGCACCATTTTATTGCTTAATTCTAGAAATATAATACCATGTTGAATTTGATTCCTCAACCATATAGCTCCTACTGATAACCTATAAACGAACACATGCCATACAAAGAGATAATAAACAAACCTATGAAGGCCAAGAGTTACTATTCCATAAAGGAATTAATCATTATGAATATGAAATATAAAATTTTAGTGAATAATACTAGAGTAAATAAGATATTTACCTTCTTAAGTTTACTTAGGCATAATGCATTATAGTTTTATTAATGTATTTTATTAATTGGTAGTCGTTGTCAGTTATATTTTTACTAGCTTTCTCCTTGCCTTTATAAGCAAGGCCAATGCACATTATTCCTCATATCAATTATTATTCACTCATTGGTGAAAGAGCTTTACTTCTCTTGAATTTGTTAAGGTTTATATTGCAGATTATGCTCCTGGGAGGTGAATTTTCACCAAGAAATAATACAAAGATAATCCTTATAAAGGGAGAAAAACTAACCTAAAGAAACCCTAGTGAGGATAAATATAGATTATGACATGTGTTCACATCATATGACTTGATACACAAAAAATACATGACTTACGTAAGCTTAAGTAGGTATATTGAAAAGGGGCCTAATCAATTAAACAATTAATTAGGTAAATACCTTTTTACTCTAATAGTGAGAGTTTAATTTTTAATTCTCCTAAAATTATTTCATTCATTCTCCTTCATTCACATTCTTAGCTTCACACTAATGTTTGTATTTTTTATTTTTTTCTTCACTAGCATGATGTTCATTTTTATATTAATCTAACACAATTTGCAAAATAATAAAAATAAATTACTAATAATATCAAAATAAAAACTTGTAATTAGAATGTTTTATGTCAATTCAAGATGAAAACTAACTAGTTTTGTCAACTAATGATTTAAATTTATCAAAATAATAAGAAGGATGTTTGAGAATATTAAGTTCAAACAAAAAATATGCAATTAAATTATGTTATGTCAATATAAAATAAAATAATCAACTAGTTTTTCCAAACAATAATTGACATTCCTCACAAAAATCAAAAGAATGTATGTTGCAAAATATGCATAGAACATGTGGATCCAAAGTCGTGTTTTCTTCCTTCTTGAAATTTGTTACCATATTTTTCTTATCCCAACTACAAATATATGTGTACTAAAACATATGTGTTTTATAATATGTACATGTTATAACACACATGTTATACCCTACTTTGGAAATTGTTTTTGAAATATAAGCCAAAGGGTTGGACCTACATGTAAGGTCCCTAAATACATGTTTTAAAAAAAATATAAGAGAATTTTTCTTTTTAGCATGCACTACATATAGTTTATACTTTTTAAGATATTATTTGAAAAAATTCCACAACAACATCAAGATCTCTCTTCCTTTATAATGAAAGATTATTTTATATGATTCAAATATATTAAGGTTTCCATCTTCAATTAATTTTTCTAGTTTCTTCATTTTTATCCTAAAGAAATGCCACAATGTCATCAAGATTTCTCTTTCTTTTCTAACCATATAATTTTTCCTATAATTTAAATATATATTAAGGTTTTGACCTTCAATTACTTTTTCTAGTGCATTCATTTCTTCCTAGAACTCAAGTATAAAATTCTTGGTGACATGTTTTATTTTCTCATTGAAATTTGAAATAAATTATATTTTAGTATTATAGACTTCATTTTGTATGCATTCAAAAAGAATGATTTTAAATTATTTTTCTCAAAATAAGTGGAGAACATGCTCAAATTTTTAATATTTCAAATGTATCTACTTTGAAAATTAGTAAAAAATTATACATGTTTGTCAAAAAAATAAATATAAAAATACATTAACTATATGATTCTAGCTAAGTTTTCATTTAAGAAATTGTGAAAATTGAAAAAAATTAAATATTTTAAGGGTAGCACATTTGATGCTAAGTTATATCTTCTAAACAATAATAAGACTAGTTTGTGTGCTCCCCCTATTTAACTCTCTAAATATCCATCATTATTATTTTTAATTAATACTTTATAAACTATATTTTCAACATTACTATTTTTTTTTTTCACATCTTAAATTTTTTGGCATGGATATCTTAAATTACTAATCACAAACTATTTTTTTATGAAAAAAGTGGTTATTTTTTATCTCCTTTTTTCCCTCCATTTCCATTCACTTACCACATAGCAAGATACTATTTTTCATGAGGGATCACAATTATTTGACAAATATATATACATATGAACACTAGAATCAATGCTTTATGACACCTTTCCCAACTTATTTAGATGAACTTCCCTGAACAATAATTTTGGCATGTCCCCTTGTTGTTGCATTGACCTCTCGATATTCTTTCTTTCCTTTGACTTTGATGAAATTGACTTGTTGGTCATCACCATAAATATGATTGATGGTGGTGTCATAGACATGATTCCCATTTTTGATAATTGGGGAGAGGATCCTTGAATGCCTGATGATCTTCGTTCGTATTATGTGCCTCAATAGTTATGGTGTGGTTATCAATCAAATCCTAGACCAAATTCTTCAACCCTTGAAAATTATTCATCATATGACCTTTGCATCTATGATAATCACAATAGTACAAGTCATTCCATGATGGTGGTTTAACTCACAACTCATAATCTCTCTGCAGTGGCAATGTGATGGCATTTTGATTCAAAATATTTTTGAGAATTGATTCAAGAGACTGGCCCAAGGGAGTAAAACTTCGTCGATTTGAGAAAAATTGTGATCGAGGTGCAGCTAAGTTTTGATTGTTGCCGAGGGGTGGTACCACAAAGCTAGTTTACAATTTTTGAGAGGAACTTATTTTTGCTGAAATCACATATTTTTAAAAAATATAATAATTTAAGCCTTAAAAATTTCCATTTTAAGGATTCCAATTGAAGAGGATTTCATCAAACCACCTTAGATCAAACCCCCTTGGATAGAACCTCTCTAGTTTTAAACCATACCTAAAAATGAGTCTCCTTTACACCTATCAAAATATTGATAAAACATCACTTTTGATTTACCTTTTGGGGGATCAAATAAATTTATTTAAAATTTATTTGAAATTATTATGGTAGTCCTCAAAACGAGCTATCCAACGAATAAAATTTTAATATGTTTTGGTTTTATTATGTATTTGTTTTTTTAGTTTTATTAAACATAGGTTTTTCATCGAAAATGAAGGTCTTTGTTCTCCACATGTGGAAAAATAGCATATTATCAAAAAAAAAAATTGAAAAATGTGAGTGCACTAGATATTGAAGTCCTTGATCCAAAAAAAATAAAATAAAATGAATTTTGATATATTAAAAAAAATTTACATGTTATATGGTCACGCTATGTCTAAATTGTAACTGGTTTGACTTTGAAACTTGATTAAAGAAAAAATATTCACTAAAAAACTATCTAACCAAGTGGAAGTACTAGATATCAGAGTTACAAATCTAAATTCAAAAGAATTAGAATTTTATCCTTCATGGAAAAAAATTTATCCGTTATACGGTTTGAATCACTTTTTTAAAATGTTGTTTTCTGAAAAAAACTAGTTTTCGTGGGAGATGGAAAAAGAAGTGCATCTGATTCCAAAAAAATTTTAAAATATATTTTTAGAATCTGCAAACAAAATTTGACAAGACTCTAGTTTGTATCATCTTCAAATTCCTCATGGTTTAGCCGCTATAGGTGTCTGAATGTGAAGATTTAGTTAAAAATAATAATTTCAGTGTCCAATTTGACCAAAAATTGTAAACCACTATTGTGGCATCACCCCAAGATTATTTCCACAATTATTGGCCACATTTCTTGGGTTAGCATTGTTTCCCTGATTGGAATTATTATTGCCCTGGTTAGTGGAATTTCCAGGATTATTGTTGTTGCATTGGACATCTGATACATTGAGAATGGTTGGCTTTGTATTAACGTTGTTGGCATCTACCACCCTATCATTTACAAAATTCTTATTTCTAGTCTAGAATCATGATTTATCATCATTGTTGTTGTTGTTATTGTTATATGAATTTGGACCATCTTTTTCAAGCTTCAGAACTCCTCGCTTGATCAAGGATCCTTCAATGGTGATCGTGTTTTCAATCAATTTCTCAAATGATTGAGGACAATGAAGATTGAGCCTATAACTCATCTCTTGATTCAGACTATTAATACAGATTTCCATCTTTTCCTTTTCAAGAATAGGATGGTAATATCTTGCAAATAACCTTTTCCATATTTGTAGGAACATGACAAAGGGTTCCCCAGTCTTTTGCTTCACTTTGCAAAAATCAAGCATGGTTATCTGATGTTGTATATTGTAGGAGTATTGAGATATGAATTTTTTTGATTAACTCCTCAAACTTTTTGATGGCGAGAGTGATTTTGGAAAGCCACTCCATGGATTGTCCACCTAGACTTCGTGGAAAAAATCGCATCAGATATGTATCTTGATGAGTAAACTCTAAGCTCATATATCGAAAGTCTCTCACATGATCAATGGGATCTATTTTTCCATTGTATCTACCAAATTTTGGGATCTCAAAATGCTTTGGAAAATGAATCATGTTGAGATTCTTGTCAAAGGGATATGGACAAATATCTTCCAAAACATATTTCTTGGTTGCACCCCCTTGTATTTCTTTAATTTGTCCTTGTAATGCTCTTATATGTTGAGTAAGAACACTAAAATAATTAAGGGGGGCTTCAGGATCCTCTCTAATATTTTTCGTATCGAAATCAGAGGGTAGTTTAGCTCCTTGGATTGCTAGCAAAAGAAAGTATCTTTCTTTATTTCTTTGTAAAATTTTGTCCAAGAGAGTATGAAATTGTGGATCCTGTTATGCTTCTTGAAGCATTTTGTGCATTACTTCATCATTATTTGAATTATTCCCAGCGCACATCTTGTGAAAAGGATTTTCTCCCCTATCACCCATGTTGCAAAGTGGATTTTACCTTTCGTCTTCTTCTATGTGCTTTTGAGATCTTGTGACAACAAGCATAAGCTTATACCAAATTTTTACTAAGTTTGATCTCAAATGGAAGAGTGCAATTTGTTGGATGTCTTAGTCAAAATAGAATGAGAATTCTATTGATGACTAAAGAAATTTCTAATTCTTAGCTCATGATTCCCAAGTTGAAAGGATGATGATCCTGTTAGGGGAATTAAACTAAAAATCGGAAATGGATGTGATGATGCACTTTGCGATGTTTGATCTTAGTTTTGATAAAATAAGGAATTTGCAGAAGCCTAATACTTCCAAGTTCTCTATTGCAACACTTGGTTAGAGTGATTGGAATACTAAATTTCTCGTTGGGGAATATATGAATGGCGAGTGGGCTGATTCCGGTTATGCCTTTGCGATAAAGGTCTTCGTTGATTGTAAGCTCATGAATACAAAGGTTCTAAAGAAAAATAGTGAGTGAGACCTCTATCAAAGTCATGATAATGATGAATGAATGTTTAGTAATCAAATAAGACTTTTCTACTTTGATATAAAAATTGTCTCCTTTCTAAAATATTTTTGTAGCTAAGAGGGTTTTTTGGCTTCTTGATCCTTTTCTTAAGAGATTTCTTCACAAATGTTGTAGATTTCCAGTCTCTAAGCATAGAAAAGATCAATATGGGTGTTGTTCAAAAGATTTCTACCAGTCGATTGTATTAGAAAACTATTTTGACCCAGAAAGGCAAATGCGCTATTCTGTAACAGAGATGCACTAAAATTTCTAATGGATGTGCTAAAGGATCATATCAATGCATTGGAATATTGCATGGATGCGTTGAAACAGAGCATGAATGCGCTAAAACAAATAATATATGTGCTCAAACAAAGCAAGGATGCGCTAAAATATCCAGTCAATGCACTAAGACATACATGTTTTGACAATTTTCTGGATTGAATTATCTTTATCTGATTTAATGTTTGAAAAACATGGCATGCAATAGAAAACAATTGTTTTTAAAGTCCTAAAATCTAACAATGATTGTATGTTGTTTGAAATTTCCAAGGGTATTGAACAAAACAAACACTTCAGACAAACTCACTCTTAGTTTTCAAAAATTTCATCATAATCATCACAACCCACATCTTAAAATTGCGTCGACTCACATAGTCGTGTCACCCCCTAGAGGGTGCCCATGTTTTTTTCTTTTCTAGGTGCATGCTCAAAGTTAGATTTCCCAATCCCTTGAGCAAACGGTTTGTGGAAATTATATGGTGATTTTCTTGGGGGAAGATTCTTCCCTCCCCTTGCACTATGAGTATTATGATGTTCGGTTACTGACACGGTTGGATTCTACACTAAGGTTCGTAGTAAGTGTTTCTGTTTAGTGCAGAAAATGATATACTCCCTTAGGAGACTTCCCAACCTTTAAAAAAAAGGCTTTGAGGATGGTTATCTTGCACACTACTGTCGAGTGGATTTTCATCAACAACTCACTTTTATTTAGAGTGGGTTGGAATCCTGGCTTTAGGTGTTCCCACTTAAGTCGTTCCTCTTGGGTTAGTAATTTTTCCACAAGAGCAGTTCTTCTAAATGATATAATAAAGCATGAAATACATTAAATGAAAAGATGAGTCTGGCATTTTGATCATCGAGTTAAGGAGAGAGCATAAGCCTATCACCCGACAATCACATCAAACAATTTTGTTTAAATTTTAATCCCAAATGACAAATTTGCTAAGCTAAGTGCAGGTGTTGCTTCACAACAAACATGGGATTCATTTTAATGAGGATAAATTAATTGTTTGGTGACTACCCTAGGATTGGTTTATTCCAGATTTAAATGTATATCCTAGGATTGCTTCATTTTAACTTTATGTAGAAAATAAAAAAATCTCTATCCGAGAACATGTCAAAATCATGATTAAATTTTTACAGTCCCCTAGATGCGCTAAAAGAACACATAAATGCGCTAAAACAGAGCATAAAGGTGCTAAAGGAAATTCAGGTATGCGCTAAAATAGAGCAGAAATGCACTAAAGGAACACAAATATGCGCTAAAACAAAATAGAAAATCGCTAAAATAGTCCTCGTATGCACTAAAAGAACCTAGGGATGCACTAAAACGTGTCTCATATGTGCTAAAACATGAGTCCAATCTGTAACCTATTAGAAACTCTGCAATAAAAAAAATTAATAATGGGGCAAGGGTCCACGGTGGGCACCAAAAATGTGTGTGAATATGTGGACTAATTTAAAAAGATAAACAAACACACCAATGCGACATTATATCAAAGGAAACTAATTTAATGATAAAACAAACTCTACAATGGGAGTTCCTTCAAAAACGTCTCATTGTCCTCTACCTCCAAGGATTCGATGTAACTTGTTGGCTCTTAGTTGGTGTAAGCAATAGTTTGGTAGAATGAACACTTAGAGAATGAGATTATGCAACATGCATGTTTACTGTGTAATGATATGAAAATATTAAGCTAAGATATGAAACTAAAATGCTATGAAGGATGAAATTCTATGCTTAAGAAAACAAGATGGCTAAATGCTAGATAAAATGCAACTATAGTAATCATGCTAAATTCACCAAATCTAGGATCCTTTTCAACTCACAAAGAGGCTATATTTATAGAGTTTTGGAGACAAAATTTTAGTTGGCAAAGATCGGCGGTTGAGATTCAAGCCTATCAAGATGAACGGTAGAAGATTGAGAAGTTGAGAGAAAGATGGAAGGTGGAGAAAAAGATGGAAAGTGTTTTCAAACCACAAAACCTTTTCCATTCAAAAATGAAGGAAACTTACCATTTGTGCATTTCAAATATGAGGAGTTAGTTGGTTGTTGGGGATAAATCCTATAATTAAATAATTAAGTTATTTAAGTATATGTGACAATGAATTTAGAAGCTTCCATAATTAAATAATTAATATTTAATTATATGTGAGAGATGAAAAATGTTTCTAATTAAATAAGTAAAATATTTAATTATGTGTGAAGTGAAAAAAAAATTTAGAAGAATATTCTTTAATTTGAATTTAAAATTCAAACTTAAAGTAACATGATAACTAATATAAATAAATTATGAAATTTATTTAATTTAATTAAGAGGAAGATGAAAAATGACAACAATTAAATAAACTTATTTATTTAATTGAATTTAGAAGAATTAGAAATAATGAACAATATAAATAAATAATTAAATTTATTTATATGTAGATGACTTTAAAAAATTAGTTAAATAATTCATGTTTAATTAATTATCACGCTTGATTTAATGTGACCATTTTTAGATGTATACAGGTGATTTTTCTTTTCCACTGACTATTCCCCATAAATTCTTGTTCATTAATTGCATATGAATTTTCTTTCTCCAAATATGAAAATTTAATACAGAATATTTGTCTAATGAAATCTCCATAATGTTGAATCCACTTTATAACAAAATTTAGTCAAGATATCAACTCACAAACTACCATTAATATAATCTTCAAAAAACAAAGCATAGCACCCGACAATCGATGAAGTCAATCTTCATCTCCATTTGAAACTTTTCTCTAGACTTTTAATCAAATGTGAGAAGATTGAAGAATTATTATACGAAACAGTCTGCTCTCATTAAAACTCTAGAAGCATTGCAATGCTGACACCCCACAAATCCCTGCTTCGAAACTCTGCATAGAAGACAACAAAAAACCTAGATTCAAGTTCAACCAAAATATTGCATAGAAGAATGTCAAGAATGGCCACATGGCAATAATGTCTACGCCTCATGTACCTTTTTGAAATTCAAATTCCATCCATGTTTGACAAAGGTGAAAGACGTTTTGAAGAGGTTTACTATCAAATCGAGAAATCAACTATGAAAACTCCAGTCGACAATTTGAACGCTTCCTGATTGCATGAGCTTTGATACCATATGAAGAAAAAAATGATGTGAAACTTTATATCTTATTCACCACTATGCAAATGCTTTTATACAAGAGAGAACAAGTGTTTTGAAGGAGAAACAGTTTAACGGTCACAAAAATAGTTAACAAACTGCCTAACAACCTACAAACAATGTAATATATTATGCTAATAGGCTAAATCTATTTCCTAATCTTATATATTTTTTAGTGGAAAACTATAATATTGTTAGTATATCTTCTCCTAACTTATATTTTGAAATGTATAATAGAGGAGGTAGAGGTGAAAATAATATCCTAGTTGTTGTGGATTTTAGCTTCTCAATTCTATCTTTAAGAGATCTTTGTGAGGCATATATCTCAAAAACTATCATGTGTAGAGGGTGATAGGAAACACACATATTAGTGTTGAAAACATATCCCAAGAAATTAAAGGATGAGTCTAAAGGATATTTTTCTATAATCTAGATAGGTGAGGATGGAAAATGTATTTTCTTCTTAGGAAATTCTAAGAAGAGTATGTGTATTAGCATGAGCAACAACAGGGTCTTAGGGAACACATATTAGGATTTAAATTGTGGTTATCTTAGATGGGGTGTTAAGATATTCAATCTAGGGGGTATATTGTTAAATAGGAATAATAATATTAATTTCTTTTGGATTTTGGGATTTAAGGTCAACCTGATACACAATATGTAAGTTAAGAGGAACACATATTTTCAAGTTATCTTCCTTGGAATAATTAGGGTCCAATAATATTTCATTAGAGTGGGAGGATTTTTTTAACACAATATGGGATATGGGAGCTTGAATTTTCTAGAAAAATTAAGGGAGAAATGAGGAATGACTAGTGCTTGGGTTCTCTTAGTAAGGGCTTTGTTGACAATTTTAGGGGTAGAAATTTAGAACTGGACCTAACTCAAAGTTTCCAATAATAGAGGAAGTAGTAGGTGCTCAAGCAGTAGTTTACCACCCCTTTAACTAGATTAGCAAGGAAGGGAGATAGATCCTACACAAAAAATAGAAAGAGTGGAGGCTAGAGAGTTGTATAAGTAGAAAGAGTATTAAAGTAAAAAAAATAGGCCTTGATGGATGCGGATTTTTTCCTTTTCAAGGATAACTTTAATAGTGATTACTACAGGGAGATGAGAAGAAAAGGGGGAATTTCACGCTTAGTCTGAGAATGAATAATTAATGATAAAATAGACTTAATTGTGCCTTATTTAGGGTGTTCTAAAGTGTTTTCTTACACGTTCACATTAATATAGGGCTTTATTAATTAATTGAGGTTAATTAGAGTTTAATTGGCCCCTTTAATTCAAATCCAAGCCTTATTTATTACATTTTCAGAAGGATCTATCTGACACTCATTAATAATATTGCATAACATTTAATCGGAAAAGGTTTGAGTCCTAGAAACTATGCAAGGACCCATTCACCAAAGGTGGTGAATGGGTCCTCCTTACCTAGGACCCCCCTTTTAAAACATATTTTTGATGGGATTTTAGTAATATTTTACCTCCTCGAAACTTGGTCCTAGAAAATTGTGCTAGGACCCATTCACCCAAGGTGGTGAATGGGCAGTCCTTACTTAGGACACACCTTTTTAAACTTATTTGTGGTAGGAATTAATTATTTTGAATCCTTGATCTGATGTAGGCTTGTGTTATTTGAATTTTGGGGTTAAACCTTAAATTTAGTATAAATATAAGGTTAATTCACATAGTTTCAAAACAAGAATATCTAAGCTTTAAAGTATTTAAGAATTATAGCATTATAGGATATAACAAGAGCATTAAAGAGCATTTCAAAGGCATTTAAGAGTAGATTATCAAGGTTTTATTGCAGCAATTCAAGATCATATCATCATGTCAAAGGCATAGTGAATCATGCATGTAGTTGAGCTAGTGTGTTGATGTAGCATTGAAGATCCAAGTTAAGCATTGTTTGACATTTAATTCAAGATCAATATCTACATTCTACATGGCCACTTCATGTTAATTTGTAGATTTACTTTCCAAGACATCATCCAAGGTATCATTGTTTCATGTTTCATTGTTTCATAATAAGGTTTAATTACCTCAATAGGGTTTGACAACAGAAAACCCCTATCGTCTAACAATCAACAAGTTTTTCTCCTCTTTGGTGTGTGCTTTTAAGTTTTAGGTTGAAGATCAAGTGGAGAACAAGATTGAATAATTTTTTTCAAAGTTTAAAAGTTGTTATTTTCATTGCAAGATTACGAAAAGAGTTCTACAAAATTTGTTTCATACTTTCAAGCGCTAGTCACCTAGGAGTTGGAAGTGCAGATTTTGAAGAATAAAACCCAAAAATTAGTTTTCAGAAACCCTAATAGGGTGGAGCTACAATAGTGGTTTACAATTCAGGTGAGGAAGGAAAACTCACAAAAAATGACACTAGGGAAAAAATTTTATTTTGGGGGTTCGTACGAACCTACTAGTTCGATTGAACTAATAAGGGGTTCACTTGAACTAGGGTTCGAGCGAACCCCTTTGAATCTTGGCCGCCAAAAAAAGCAAAAGAATGCATAGGAAAGGGGTTTGAGAAAACCTTTTTGAAGGGGTTCGCTCGAACCATGGTTCACTCAAACCCTAGTTTGAGCGAACCCCTAGAGTTTCGTTCAAACCCCTATGGGTTCGTACGAACCCACCTTATCCCTCATCCCCCATCTAAGACACAAAAAAATCTAAATTTTGGCACTTCGGAGCTCGGGTTGAGCATGAAAATGGAGGAATCTTCACAAACCCAACTAGAATCAGGTAGTCCTCAGAATGAGCTATCCAATGAATATAATTTTAATATGTTTTGGTTTTATTATGTATGTGCTTTTTTAGTTTTATTAAACATATGTTTTTCATCAAAAATCAAGCTCTCTGTTTTGCATATGTGGAAAAATAGTAGATTATCAAAATAAAATTTTAGAAATATGTTCGTGTAAGGTATTGATGTCCTTGATCCATTAATTTTTTTTTTTGAATTTCGATACATACATAAAAAGTTATGTTGTATACAGTCCGCCTATGTCTTAATTGCATTTGGTTTGACTTCGAAATTTGATTAAGGAAAAAATATTCAATAAAAAACTATGAGACCAAATGAAAGTGATAGATATCATAGTTACAAATCTAAATTCAAAAAAATTATAATTTTATCCTTCATACAAAAAAAATTATGCTGTATACGGTGAGCGTCACTTTTTAAAAATGTTGTTTTCTAAAAAAACCTGTTTTCGTGGGAAATGGAAAAAGAAGTGTAATCTGATTCCAAAAATTTTAAAAAAAATATTTTTAGAATCTATAGACAAAAAGTGACGAGATTCTAGTTTGCATCATCTTCAAATTCCTCATGGTTTAGCCACTATAGGTGTCTGAATGTGAAGATTTAGTTAAAAATAATAATTCCAGTGTCCAGTTTGGCCAAAAATTGTAAACCACTATTGTGGGATCACCCAATAGGGACCTATTCGTCACTTTGGGAGAATGATTCCTTAGTGACCTCAAAACAACACTTTTTCAGTAAGGTACAAATTTTTTCAGCCTTTCAAAACCTCCCTTATTATTGTCATAATAGTTAGGATTTATTTTTTATTGTTATTTATGAATTTTAGCCCTCATAATTGAGTGAAACCTAGAAGAAAATTATAGCGGTTTATCATCTTGTGAACTCATCTTGATTAAAACCCCCCTATATTTTTATTCATTTCAATAACAAGAAAATTGTTCTTGAGATCATTTAAAAGAGGAAAATGGTAGGAGAAAAAACAACCAAAACCTACCCTCAAGGGTGAAGTATTTGATGAGATGTTTACTCATGTTTTCCCAAATTTCTAGAGAGTTACATAAGTAGAAATTTACATAAAGTAAAACAAATAGGACTTGATGGATGGGGATTTTTACTTATTAAGGATTACTTTGATAGTGATTAATAGAGGTATATGAGAAGAAAAGGGGAATATTATAATAAAATTGTTCTTTAGATCATTTAAAAGAGGAAAATGGTAGGAGAAAACACAACAAAAACCTACCCTCAAGGGTGAAGTATTTGATGAGATTTTTACTCATGTTTTCCCAAATTGCTAGAGAGTTGCATAAGTAGAAATGTAAAGTAAAATAAATAGGCCTTGATGGATGGGTACTTTTTCCTTATTAAGGATAACTTTGATAGTGGTTAATAGTGGGAGATGAGAAGAAAAAGGGGAATATAACAAGAAAATTGTTCTTTAGATCATGTTTAAAAGAGGAAAATGGTAGGGGAAAAAACAACCAAAAATTTCCCTCAAGGGTGAAGTATTTGATGAGATGTTTACTCATGTTTCCCTAAATTTTAGGAAAGTCTATCCTTTTATAGCCATTTTGGAACCTCACCACCTTCACTTCACCCTAGGGTAAGTGCAAGAAGTTGGGTCCACGAAGAGGGGAAGTTTCGGCCAAAAAAAAAAATCTCGGAGAAAACGCGTATGCATTATTAAAAAATGTGTATACCTTATGAAACGCATACACGTTTTTGAGTGCATACAAATAATTTATTTTAAAAAAAATGTTTTTTAGAAACGCGTACGCGTTTGTCTTTTCAAAACGCGTACGCGTTTTAAAACGTGTACGCGTTTCTTAAAAGCATTTTTTTTTTTTAAATAATCAAACAAATGAAGAGCGCATATGCGTTTTGTAACGCATACGCGTTATTAAAAACTTGAATCTCCAACCCACTTGCAGCCTCGGTTTTAGGCTCGGGAAAGGCTTGGCAATCCGAGCCTTAGCCTTTGACCTGCAACTAAAAAACTAAGGCAGATTGAAGAAGAATGTCCATCTTTGACAGTATGGTTGATGGACTTTTTTTTTGAATCAATCTATAAAATTAAAACCCATTATAGAACACGATTTATAGTTTCCAAATATATAATTTTTATTAATATTGGATTATATTTGATATTTTTAAATTAATTTCAAAGCAAACTAGTCCTTAAACATGAAATATCAGACTTTTTTTGTTTTTTAATAACTTTTTTTTTGGTGAAGTTTCTTGTAAAAAAAATTATATGACATCAATCTTTAGACAATTCTTTACAGAATGAAAAAAAAAAGTTTCAAAAAATGTTTAGTTTAGGTCAAATTATGTTGTCCGTACACGTTGATTTTTAAAAACAACAATTAAGGCCAATAAAAATTTAATAAAAAAAAAAATATTCAACAAAAAATTACAAAAAAAATTCCTCATCAATCTTCATGTTGTTAGCTCTCTTTCCTCAAAAGGAATTAGCAAAATACTTTTATTTGGGTCAAAAAGTGGTGTCCGTACACGTGCATGGTATGGTAAAAAAACAGGGACTTTTAAAAAGTGGTTTTTATAGATCCCTATCAAAATTTAATTTCTACAATTTGGGTATTTGAATAATTTACATATTTAGAAACTAGATTCAAAATTCAAACTTTCATATTACTGATTTTTTTAAAAATTCATTGTGTAAGTGCCTCAAATTTTCAGTCCAAGTGTGACAAATTATGAAAAACAACAAAAACACTTCCACTTTTTGAGCTTTTTGTGGACCCAACTTCTTGCATCAGCCCCCTAGAGGAAATTTATTCATCACAATTTTATCTTTTGAATTTCTCTCACATTTGAATATAAGACCCTCCATCTATAGGGGATTAGACAAACTAATAAAGTCATTTGTGACAATAAAATTTAACACTACAAATACTATCCTTCCCATCTTTCCAAGATTTGGAAAATTACACTAAAAGTGCATGATGGTGGACCTTAAGGTTATCCATGTAGTAGTATAACCCACCACTAATAAAAAATTCCACAATTCCTCATTGCCCTCAAGTATTTAATATAATCCAACTCAAATTGGACCCTTTCTTTGCCCATACTATTCACTAGAGACCACAAAGGAGAAAAATTTCAATATAATATCTTGTACACAATAGAGTAGGCCTCAAAATTCCAAGCTAAACCTTTATATTTATTGAATAAATGAAATAAGGATAAAAAGAAACACTACCATATTCCAAAATGAGAGACTTCCTCATGTGACGATAAAAACTTACTTTTGTAAAACCATTCAAGCTAAAGAATAATAAACTTAGACATAAGTTGGTGTATAACCATCCAAAGATGCATAAGGGAAATAAATGAACTCATCATATAAGAGAAGGATGACATGTGACCGGGAAAATACTTAGTAAAAGGTCACATTCCCAATTTTGGAAGTAAGATCTCCATTATGGTGGTTTTAAGTGCACGAAAAACTTTAGTGGAAAATCTTCACCAGTTGGCGAATTCTAGAAATTAGCCAAGTTGAAATTGGTGAATTAATCGCACCCAACAGGGTGTCCAAATTGCTCGGATTTTATGAATTATTAATCTAATGCATGTCCATTTTCCAATGATTTTTTTTATGAGGTATATTTAAGTAATAAATTCTCCATAACAAACTACACGTTTCAAATGGACCGATTAATATTTTCATTTGGAATCTCGGAAGCATGTAATAAAAAACCTACATATTCACCAATACTATTAAAACAACATTGTATTAGGACCCATTTCGCCAATTAAAATTTACAAATAATTTCTTGTGAAGACCCATTTCACCAATTAAATTTTATAAATAGTTTCTTATGAGGCCCTATTTCATGAATAACATTAAAAAACAATTACATTTGAGGACACATTTCACCTTGAAAATTAAAACATATCATTGTATAAGCACGCGGGATTCACCAAATTTTTAATATAACATTTAAAATTCCCGTAGAATTCTCCAAATATGGATTGATATAAATACAATCAAAACTATCATTTATTCTTACACGTTTTGTTCAGTTTTGAGGTTCTCAATTTAGAAGTTAGTGAAAGCCGAAAACGTAGAATTAAAGGTTATTAGTTATTAGTTATAATAATAAGATTTATTTATCTGTTTTACATTCTTGCTTCAATCTTAAAGATGATATTGATTAGGGAATGAGATCTATATTCTATGTCCTTCTTAAACAAGAAGACATTTTTTCCAGCTTTTATTCAAAGTGAGAGATCAATATGTCCAACAACAAGGGTAAGACTCTTAAAGGTAGTGAAGTGAATGGGAGGCCATCAAATTTCCCAAAATGTAGAGGTACCATACAATATTACTTTGGAATTGGAAATGCTTATAATCCATCAGATCAAGCTGGAGCTACATCATCAACTCTTCCACCAAATATTAATGAAGAAGGCATTCACAATACCTCACCGCCACCAAAAGGTCAAGGCAAGATTGCCTATGAGTTAAATCAAAATGTATCAAATGAGGATGGAAATACTGTAGAAGATGTTCCAAGAGATACCCTGGTTAGCCAGAATGAGATAATTGACTTTGATCAGGATGATGTTAGTAGCAGAAAATAAAAGGAAAATAAAAAATGGGTCGCGAGTGGGAAATGCCAAGGAATTTTAAACTTGGTTGGTTGTCAAAGTACCCTTTCATTGTACCAATGGGGAAAGAAAATGATATTGAAAAAGCAATAGAATGCAAGTGTATAATTTGTAGTTGGAAATGTGGAAGAGACAAGAAGTTGCAGCTAAAGCTTGACACTATAGAAAACCATATCGATAAAGTTTATGAAAAAAAAATCATAGACGGAAAGGAACAATCAGTCGTACGATGGAAATCAAAGGAAGAATGTCTTCATGTTAAGTATGTTGCAGAATATGAAGAGCATAAGAAAATAATGTCAAAGCCTGTTGCATGTCAAGGTACACTTGAGGCTCAATTTGGAAAAGAAACGAAAGGATAAAATCTATCAAAAATTGTTTAGATGAGTGTTGTTTTTCATATTTTTTCTAGAGGGAATCCTATGACAAACTACCCAGAATATTCTAGTTTATTATCTTTTTTAGTTGTTCCTCACTTTCCCTTCTCACATTGGGCAGTAAATGCTAGAATATGGGAATGGGCAAACTGTCTTGCTATAGTGGAAAAAGAAGATTTAAAAGAGAAAGTAAAAGAGTCAAACTTCATTGCATTATCTTTAGATGAAGTTACTACTGTAGACAATAGGTCTTGGGTTTGTATGCATTTTTATACTATAGAACAACATGTTCACCAAGCCTACTGTTCATAAAATGAAGGACATTTCTACATCGCAAAATCTATTTTAACTATTCATGAAATATTTGAATGAAATTGTAGGTATGCATCAGTTGACAATTGCCAAAAATTTGGTGTGTGTAGGAGCTGCAACGATGCAAGGTTAAAGGAGATGTGTTTGCACAAAGTTACAAACCACTTGTGCACCATACATGCTTTGCATTCACTGCATAGCCCAAAAAATGAATTTAGCATTCAAAATTGTACGTAGGTTTCCTACAATATCAAAATTTGAAAATCTAGTCAGTGAGATCTACACATAATTTTATCGAAGTCCCAAATGTTTCACAGAATTTCAATATTTTTTTTAGGGAATAACACCAAGAAATAAGCTTCTCAATGATTTCGATACTAGATGGATCTCCCTACATGGACTAGCACAATTATTTCTTTCAGAATATCAATCCTTCATTGGAGTGATGTACAAGCATCGCAACACAGTAGACAAAACTCCTGACCTCTTACATAGGTTAGGCAATATAGAGACACTCTTGACTTTATGTAGTCTTCTCCTTGTGCTAGATGCGATGAAAAATCTTGTGAAGAAAGCCCAAGATAGAACTATGTAATTTTATAAGTATTCCAATCTACGTAAACATACATGATTGGCCCTCGATCATCTATATATAGATCTAACACAAGAAGGCCCAAGTTATTTTGTGTGGCAAAAAATTATTGATTTGAATAATCTTGATAATTATTTACAGTTTAATGCAAACGGGCACTTATGTATTTGTGTTCATGGATATGATATACCAATGTACCATTATAAGACAACCAAGTTCTCTAGCAGAGAAGTAGTTGTTAACGAGGAAGATTTTAATGACATTGTTAAATCTATTAGTGACAATAGAAGGAATTTTAAATAAATATAAGCTTAGAGAATAATGTAGGAATTTTTCAATAGCTATGAGGGACCTATATGACTCCATGGGCATGAAGAAGGCCTTTGAACCGAGATCAATACAAAAGGTTTGGACAAACTTAGGTTAGAGTGAAATATTGCATGGTACAATATCATAATATTTCAAACTTTTTGATTTATGTCAAACAATGATATTGGGGTTGGTGGAGGATGAGATATTTTTCAGTACATTGGCATTTTTTAAATCAAAGTTAAGAAACAAACTAGAAAATAATTTGGAAAATTGCTTGAGGATGAAAGGAACTTCGTATAATGTCAAAAAATTCCTTTTGAAAGGGCACTCACAATTTGGAGGTCCACATGTGAAAGATGAGGGACCGGGTTGTGCAACACTCCAATTCCAAACGTTGGTATTTGTGCCATTGGTTGCACTATCAGTGGAAGTGGGACAAATGACAATGACAAAATGAATGTTGAATTTGAGATGTAGGCTGAAGAAAATGAAGAGCGGACTCATAATCAAGATGACTCTTTTACTTTATCTCAAGTTTAACGTCAGTTTGAGGACCCTGACTCCATTTGGGAAAGGGCTTTGGAAGTGAATTAATAGCTTTTAGGTATTTATACTACACTTCATGAATTAGTTTCCATTATTCTGAAACTGTAGTTGATGATATTCTATATTGTATTCCATGAAATTGTGAATCATTTCACTTCATGATATTTTATTTTATATTGCACTTTATGAATCATATTCCAAACTATAGTTGATGATATTTTATATTGTATTCCATGAAATTGTGATATTTTGTATTTTATATTGTATTCCATTGTATTGAATTTGATATGTGATTCTGCATCATTTTTAAAGAACAACACTTATCACACTACTTATAAATTCCTATTGCATTTCCATTCACACAATCTTTGATAGATAAGATAATGCTTGATCATATTATTCATAATTCATGACACAAGTACATAGGAGAGAAATGGTTTTGAATTTGAACTATTTTGTATTCAATTGTTAGTATTTTTATCAAAATTACATATGCAGACTGATTGACTCAAAACCTAAGACAAAACTCTAAAATCTTCTAGATGTATTCCCTTTAAAAAATTCTTTGTGATCAATACAAAACAATGAACCAGTACTTCTAGCCTTGAATTCCTTCTTATAGAAACGAAGAAGAAAAACAAGCTTTAGGCCAGAAGGAGTAATATCCACCTGCTCTAAAATTGTATCCACGTACACCAAACATAAAAGAGAGAAAAGAATAAAGTGTAGAAAAAAAGAAGATGCTAAAGATCTTCCATGTCTGCATCCTTGTCACCAAATTTAAACTAGAGAGAATACAATATTTTATCCATACTTCAGAAAAAGCCTAATATGTACTGTTTCCAAGCTATGCATTTTATTTCTCCCCTTCGCTACTCACTATATTTGCAAACTTAAGACCCAAAATTCTATTTCCCAATCAAAATTGTATTAATTTATAGAAAAGGTTTGACAACACACAAAACCACCACACCATTGCACATGACTAGGAATTGTTGCATCCAACCTCATTGGTCTGCTTGTATTTGGTTGCATTATGGATAACCGGGCAATCACCACCATAGGAACTATGAGCAAGATGGTCCGCTCACTCCTCCCATCTTCTGGTATTGTTCTCAACCCATTATTCTCCAACACCCAGCTCCTAGTCCTCCTTGCCTGAGGGCCACCTTTCCCTGTCAAGGGCCTCCGCCATCGCAAACGCCTTCACCCATCCCTTCGACTAGTCTTTGAGAATACCCACTGCACATAGGAGGAATTCAATGCACCTATCTATCTCACCCAACAATTTTTTGAGCGGTGTGTGGTCCAATGACCGTACCAAATAGAATTTTGGTATCGACCATTCATTTCCACAGGCCATGTAGTGTTGTAGCAATAGAGGGATCATGAATTCTCCGCTAGTGTTGTCCAATGCCATGTCAATATTTCCCAAAAGTGAATGGTGAAATATCATTTGGCATAACTTCTTCCCCCGAGCTTTTGACAAACCCATGTACATGAGC
This sequence comes from Sequoiadendron giganteum, assembly GCA_007115665.2. NCBI lineage: Eukaryota > Viridiplantae > Streptophyta > Pinopsida > Cupressales > Cupressaceae > Sequoiadendron > Sequoiadendron giganteum. The sequence continues at coordinate 97,137,735 of CM021110.1, read as the reverse complement.
ACCGCCAGAAACATGGCGGTGATTTTTGGATTCGAACTAAGCTTGTGACTTTCCTACATAAATTTTGGACCTAGGATCCCCTTCACCACCTAGAGCACTAGTGGGTGGTTGGAAACCATTATCCCCTTCAACCACTTCTCAGTGACTGCCATGGAATGCATTTTTTTGCTTGATGGAATTCAGAAAGAGTGGAGTCTCCATCACCCCTTAAGAGAATGTTTAGACTCGAGAGCACAAAAACAATTGGGAAGAACAATCTTTGCCACCCCTATTTAGAGAAGAACCCCACACAGCCATATGGAGACTGTACCAAGTATTAAAGGCCTTTGTGTCCCACAACTTCAATGCTCATATATTTTTGAGATCCTACCTCCATCTTCCCCATTCAAGCAAGCCTAGAATTTAATGCGAAATATAATAGTTGTCATTTCACCAATCTCCACCTTAAGTGCATTCTCAATTTTGAATCTCGATTCCCATCACCTTTGCATCATCAATCACCTAGGAACTCTATGTCATTTCTTTTTCCAACATGTTGTCCACCTTGTTCCCTTCTCTGTGTATTCTCCATTGCTTGTCGCTGAAGTGTTACAAAGATACACTTTCACTTCAGTGAAGAGAGAAACCCAACAATACAAAGATATAGCCTTAAGGCTTAGTCCATCACTTATCATTGTAGTTGATTTGGAAATGAGAATGATTTCAGTGACTACAATGAAGACAGATCATTGATCATATTATTCATAATTCATGAAACAAGTACAATAGGAGAGAAATGTCTTTAAATTTGAACTATTTTGTATTCAATTGCTAGTATTTCTATCAAAATTACATATGAATATTTGACAGACTCAAAACCTAAGACAAGACTCTAAAATGCTCTTTCTATTCCTTTACAAAATTCTATTTGATCAATACAAAAAAATGAACCTGTACTTTTGGCCTTGAATTCCTTCTTATAGAAATGAAGGAGCAAAACAAACTTCAGGCTAGAAAGTACACGTCTCTTTTCTATTAGACTAATACCAAATACATTCCCTTTTGAGTTATATTTATATTTCCAAATGGAGGGAAATGTTACATGAGACAAAAACCATTTTCATTTGTTGATGGAGATCATATTCCACCTTCCAAAAGGCATCTTCAGGCTGATGTAGAAATTTCCACAAGATCCAAAGTTATATCCACGTACACCAAGCAGAAAAGAGAGAAAAACATAAAGTGTAGAACAACAGAAGAGACAAAAGACTCTCCATGTCTGTATTATTTTCACCAAATTCAAATTGGGGAGAAACCAATATTTTATCCATACTTTAGCAAAATCCTAATATGTATTGGTTCCAGGCTATGCATTGTATTTCTCCCATCGGTTACTCACCATATCTGCAAAATTAAGACCCAAAATTGTATTTCCCAATCCACAATGCCACATCACCATATTTATCATCAAATTTCATTATTGAGAGGATACAATGTTTTGCAATACTTCAACATAGGCTTAATCTATAAATTTTTCTATTCATGTGTTGTAATCCTCCTCAGTTGGTCATTGCATATTGAGCAACTTCTATACTTTTGTGTTATGCTAGTTGTGACTTGCATCAATTAGCATCCTCGCCTCTTTGATAAATGTGTGCATCCTCAACTCTATTTCTATCATATTATCTATGTTAGTATTCATCATAGAATAATCAACAACACTCAACATCATCTTAGAATGAGGAAGCAATTCTCCCAACTCTTGCTCCCATTTTGAAAACTCCTTTAACTAACCCTTATCATTCAATATCTTAGGCATAGTAAACCCTTCCATTTCTCTGAACATTCTCAATTTATTCTGGAGTTGCATTCCCAACATTCCGTGAAAATTTATAATTTCATTTACTAAATCAATGGCCTTCAATAAATTAGGAATGTTGGTGGGAGCTTTAGGGTCTTTCTACATCTGAGGCATCATTTGTTTCAATTTTCTTTCCCTAACACTCAACTTATTCCACTTAGTTTAGAATGCTTTATGAACTTGCAAGTATTTCACGTTTGCCTCGTGAATATTTTTGTAGGTATCCCACACATTATCAACTTTATTTAACAAATTTTTTACTCTATGTTTTAACACATTTTCAAAAATATCATTAGCCACATTGACTATCTCCATTTTTTCTTTATTTGTGTTTCTTTCTCTGCTTGTAGTTCTTGCTTCAAGCTCTAAATTTTCAGTGACAAGGTTTCTCTATCTTGTGCTGACAAATCTGAAGAAGAACTTGTTGGACAGGGAAAACCCCTAGAAGTACTGGTAGTAGTGGAAAGTACCTTGTTGTGCTCATCCATTAGTTTATTGTAATTGTCCAACAATTTTTTTATAATTAGCTTCTATGATCTAGGCTGTGTCTACACTCAACATGGCAACATGCATTGCCAACTGTGTAACTGCAGTAGTTGTCATTTTAGTAACCATTTTAACAAGCACCGCTACAATCTCTTTCTCCATAGACTTTATCACATTAGTCTTCTCGGTATTTGGTTCCATAGACCAAATAACAAGTGTATGTAACTTAGGACTAAAGCCTGAGCCAAAAAATTTTTTATCAAAAATCTCCTCAGAGATGGAGGCATCTAGATCTTTCCTAATTGCATCTAATGCAAAGGATGATGATAGTTCCCATCCACTCAACAATAGAATCCCACCTCCCTTGAATAGGGCTCTTGCACCCTACAGTGACATAGCAAAAATTTCTTGCATTATTTTGATTCCTCCTCCTCTCTCAACTTCATCTTGCAAAGAAAGGTCAACCTTTCCTTTTGCCTCTTCTATTCTCTTTTTTATATCAAAGGATTTCAAATGGATAAAAAAATCTTTGAATTATTTTATTTGAACAAAACCATCATCACACATGAAATCGTTAGAAGTTGCATTTATCATAACATCGTCATCCTTGACTTCATTATACTCCCATTTTACAATTTTGCTGGGAGGAACATCAATATTCAAAGCATCTTCTTTAAGAGAAGATGGGAATATCTGATCCACTTCCTCCTCCACTGAGATGTATTCTACAAATACCTTAGGTGCATAACCTTCATCTCCTTACTCTGCATTGAGCAGAAGATTGAGTCGACTAGCTCCTTATTTGTGCTTCATGATTTTGTCTAGGCACCATGACCCTGATTTCAGCTTACTTAAACTTTTCAAAGAAACTTTTATCTTCAAAATCTCCAAGCATTGTTTGCACAAATTTTTCCTGTACCTCAGAGTAAGGACTAACATAGAAAGTATTTTCTTTTAACATATTCTGGACTCAATTGCACAATTTTTCTTCCATGTACTTTTTATTTTTGCAACTTCCTCATCAAAAGATAGGTTTCTAATCACATCCTCTTGATAGAGGAATTGATGGTGTATCCCTGATAATCCTCTAGCTCTTCTCTCAGCAATAATAACCCCTTCAGGGGCACAAAACCTTTTAATATCTTCTTTCATTCTAAGATTTTTTAATAGAGAGCTAAACCTCTCAAGGCCTTCCTTTGAAGTGCAATTAAATAGGAAAAACCACAGTAAGGGTTTACCACATATGTGTTCCTTGATTTTCTATTTCTAAAATGTACCTTATCCATGACATCAAGCTACCACATTATCTCCATATAAAGGATTTTCAGTTTGACATATATATTGCTAGCTTGTGGGGTGGCACCGACGATCCATAAATTTTGATTGCAGTATAGTCAGATTGGAGGTACCAATCCCCCCAATTAAATTTTTTGCAGTGACCTCTTCATACTCTAGAGTCCTCAACATTTCTTTCACACCTTTTGAGATTCTATAAACGGGCTTTAGGTCCAACTAATCCAATAGCAAAAACTTGAAAATTTTGGAAAACATAGCATAATTAGATTGAGAATAGTGCACATCTCACAAATGGCTCCACATTTGCACAGGCAACTGATTATCCATGTTATCCCTTTCTCTTAATTTCATGAATTTTCTAAACACCATTCTACCTTTCCATAGTAGTATATGCATCAACAAAAATAGTGTCTGCATGACAATGGAGGGGTTGCATCTTTTAACTTAATCAAATCCTCATGCAAGTGTTCAACAATATAGGAAGCATAATCCCAAACCCTGTTTTGATAATTATTCTCAATATCAATTGCTAAAACCATCAAAGAAACATTCATTTTTATGTCAAAATTCTTGTGTAGGACCTGACACATTGCATAGTCTATAATTTTTAAATATTCCTCAAAATCATCACAATCAAATGGTTCTAACTCTAGAGGATTGAAAGGTACACCATTCAATTCTTCAAATCAGGTCTCTTGTGCCTTGGGAAAACATTCTTTCTATATGAAAACCTTTTTTTCTCATATTCATTATATAGTTTATGGAAATTAATGGATTCAGAAGAAGATGGATTCAAGTTAAAAACTTCCATTATTCGGCTCCCTGAAATTTCCAACATAGGAAGAAAATCTGGAAACCTTTTGATTGTCCTGTCAATTGGATCATAGCACCTAGCCAATTCAAGCATCAACTCCACCTCCACAAACACATTGGGGCACACCAATTTTCCAATTTCACAAGTCCATAAGTGATAGGTGGGATGATTGGAAAACCTCCTCTTGAAATCATATATAAACAGATCCCAACCACTCTGCGGTAGCACCACATCACCAATCCCATCAGCCAAATCCTGAAAATGAGTTGTGAATGCACCCTCACCAATCTTTCTCTTTCCAAATGGCTTAAACTCTACCATTGGGTCCTTAGGGGCCTCTTCCATGAAACAAGGGTAATTTTATTAGCAACTCTCTTCTTTACAGGTTTTTTAGGTCATGTGTAAGGATTAGGCTTATCATCTTAAGGCTTAGGCCTTTTAACAACTCTCTTCTTTGAAATTTTTTTAGGCTTTGTGTTAGGCTTAGGCATTTAACCCTTTTCTGGGTAGGTTTGCTCTGTTGTTTTGATGAGGATTCACTAAGCTCACTCATTGTTATAGCTCAATAAAACTAGGGTTCCAAGATATATCTATGAATTACAATTCTATTTTTTGAATTCATAGGGTTTAGACTCAATTTCAAATAAACTTCACTCCTTTACCCCAAAACCCTACGTATAATGACTGCAATTCCCTTACTAATGAGAGAGAAATAACCCTAAATAACAAACCCTAATGGCTAGCTATCTACTCACTTTCTCAATTATCTAGTGATACAAATTACTCACAAAGGTGCAGAATTCAACTTACCCGAGAAAATTAGTAGCTTGTTCTTTGAAACTTGCTTTGCCTAGAGCTTTGCCCCCTTATTCTCTTCACTTAACTAGTTCTTCAGCTCTCGAGGATTGAAATAATGGAAGAAAAGTGATCAACAACCCTCTTTACGACTTAGAATCGGAGCATCTTCTCCATTAGTGTCTAATATATAGCACACATGAGCGAACTGTCGAACTGACAATTTGGCATTCACGTTTAAACTCCATTTGTTGATCTTCTTTGATTAAAAACATGATGTACGGTTCTCCTCAACCATCACTTTATTCTTTCCCAAGTGTGTTTTAAAACAATGACCATACCCTGGGGAGTTCCTAGGTAACCTTTTAGAACCCTATCACTCATCACAATAATGCTTTGAAGTTAATTCCATACTTTGGCGATGAGCAACAACACCTTAAATGGAAGGAATATTCCTTATTATATTCTCCATCGCTTATCGCCAAAGTGTTACAAAGATAAATTTTCACTTCAATGAAGAGAGAAACCCAACAATAAAAAGATATAGCCTTAAGGCTTAGTCCATCGCTTATCACCATAGTTGATTTGGAAATGAGAACGCTTTCGGCGATGGGCATAACAAGCGATGGTACTAGATGTAGACACATGGCAAGATCATAGCCCACTATTCCTTACCTTCATATCGCTCATCACAGTAATCGAAATAAACACCAAAAATTTTCTACGATGGTGCTATATAAAGGAAAAACTCATGTTCATTGTGCTTCCCTGAAGTGGAACCAAAGAATGAAAGATATTCAATGATAAGCGATATGAAAGGAAACAAGCATATCACTCATCATGGAAATGAAACATGGAGATGAAACACCTTTTGCGATGTGCAATATAAGTACCAAGAGAAAATCAAGGCTCATTGCTCATTGCAGTAATGAACCTGATGGGTTGAAGTATTTTGGCGATGAGCGATACAAGAACTTAAGTGGTAGAAATATGCACGTGCATAATTTTTGTTTTAAAAGAGGGATCGCTTAGGAAGAATGTAGGACCAGGGCTTAAAAACATAAGCATATTTTATGCAAAGGAATGAAATGATGTAAAGGCTAAACAAGGCCAAATTATCAACCTTATAAAAGAATTGAATCCTTGGACCAAACTCACCAAAGTAATGAAGGAAATATGTGCGATGGGTAAACGGGGAACTCTAACCACAAAGGGTGGGTAATAGAATGAACCCAAAGGAATAACATATAATTAAGATGACTTGGAACTAGCCATAATAGGTCAACAAAGGATTAGACCAAAAGACAAGGGTTTAGATAAGAGGAAAATATACTAAGTAAAAACCCACCACTAACATAAAACCTTAAACCCTATCTTTGTAATTCCAACCAAAAGCCAGCAAAGTAAGGCATATTAGATTAGTGGAATAAGACATTTTGAGTGTTCGACCAGTGATTCATCACTAAACTCAGTGCTTAATAACATATTAACAATATTAGCATATAAAACAATGAACATCAACAATCATTTAATCTGTGTCTAGTAGTTGAAACTAGGCTTTTTCTTCAAATCACAAAATAAATAAATAATAATAAAGATAATTGAACATAAACACATTATTGAAGTCTGAATTTGATCCTTTTTATTGATTTTCACATGAAGGAGTACATAGCTCGGCATTGGTAATATAAAATATTTCCCAAACACAACTCTGCACAGAGCTGAGTTGGAACTTGGAAACTCATATTATCAAAAATCAAATCATTGTATCACCTTTTCTTGCAACTTCCACTCTTCAGGTGGTGGAATTTTCATTTGTTCTAACTCATGTTGTTTGACTTGAAGTTTTGTTAATATTTCATGATTGTAATTGGAACCTGTCTTGAATTCTTCAGTCAATTTTGTATTCAAGGTTATCAGTGGTTTGATGGAATCTAAATAGCTCACCACATCTAGGTTCTAAGGAAATCGGTCCAAATCAATCTTCTATGCACCCTCCATCTTCTTTCTGAAATCATCCTTTCCAATGAATCGCTCATTTGTGTCAAAATCCTTTGGTGAATGAAGCTCTATGAAGTTCCTTACCTTTTCATCCACCACCTTCATCTTATCTACAGCCAAATGCAAATATTCCTTTGTTTCACACATTCTCAAACACTTTTTAATGATAGATGATAACTTCATTGAGGTAGCAATCCGATTAGTAATCCCTTTTGCTTTCAAATCATTATCGGGTATGTGTAGGATCATGATGGGCCAAAAAGTGGCGATATGTAAGTGAAATGATGGCCCATGTGGCTGAAAACTTTTTCTTAACCCAAAATTGATGAAACAAAAAGGGTTTTTAAAGGATATTCTCAACTTTCCACCAATATAAATTATCCTTTATTTTGAATTTAATAAATAATAATTATTTATTTTCTATTTGAATTATGAGTAAAGTCCAAATTGATAGGTTGATTGGAAAAAATCTATAGGTTTCAAATGGTATCACATTTTTTGAATCCAAAACATGTGTCACATTATATGCTTTGCATACTGGGTGGATGCATGGAAATGGGTAGCAATTTTGTGGACACCCTCAAAAAAAAAAATTGAAAATCCATAATGTGAGCGTGTTATAAGACGCTCGTGTTATGGCTCGTTATGCGGAGCCTGAGGCTCAACAACTACAAACTAATAATGCAAGCACGTTATAATGTGCTCGCGTTATTGACCATTGAAAGAAAAAAAAGAAATGAAAATCTATCATTAGCTTTTTGATTGTTTTTTTTTTGCAGCCGCAGCCAAAATCCCCACAATTTCGCACTCGCGTTCTAAGAGGAGCAATTCAAAAAATTTCTTCACCAACAATTGATATTTGTTCGCAATGATGGTTCCATGATGACAAGGAGCTGTGAGAGGTAAGGATTCTATGGTGTTTGTTTTGAATTTGTTAGTTTTAGGTTGAATTTTATATATATTTGATTGAATTTTTAGGAGATGCAAATCAACTTGCAAACCCTCAAAATCCTCAACAGGAGGACCAAGTAGATCCTCAATAGGAAGACCAACCAAATCCTCAAGATCAAAATCAACCACAACATCAACCTCCTCCACCAATCACTCAACCCCCTCCTGACACTCAACAAAATTTAATGAGTGAAATTGAGAACAATAAAAAACAAATTGAGGATTTGATTAGTAGATTGAGTGATGCAAATGGTTCAATCACAGAAAGAATGACCCTAGCAAATTCATTGAAAGATATGTTAAAAAATGTAGATTCAATTAGAAAAAAATTAACTAGATGGCAAGATAGGAGGCAGGCGGCTAGGGTTTATTATGAAAATAAACTATCATACAAGGATGTAAAGGATTTAAAAATTACAAAATGTAATTTGTGCTCATTATTCACTGATCCACACACAAATGAAAATCTTACCCTCAATGCGAAGAGGTTTCCTATCCATTGGTGCCACCACCAATAGATTAGGGACAAATTATATGATAGGTGGTACATGGTCTTCGATTACCCACAGTGCAACAATTGTGAGGTCTTGCAATATTTCCTTAGGAAACTATACAGTGAGTTCATATTGAACAAGATCCCAAATTATTTTGATATGAGGTATTTCCAGGGGAGAGGTGGGGGGTTAGCTCAGGATAGACCTGGTGCACAACCGGATCCTACGTGGAAAGGTAGACAAGCTCTCGCTAGGCCACCTCGTGAGCACGTTGTTATGCCTTTCGTCGCAAAGGAAAGTGCTGAGATAGAGACACTGCAAGTGATGAACACTTTGACCTAGAGTGTCATCCATCATACTAGCCCTATTCTATAGCGCCATCTAGGGGAGGCTTCGATTGGTGGCCTTCGAACACATGTGTGTCAATCTTGCAAGGCTACTTGTTCATATGATCCCACCGACACTCAGGAGACTGGTACATAGGATCCATCTGTAGCTATGGAGATGGAGAGGGCAGCTAACATTTTGCATCAGGCATATGGCATTGATAGTCAGGTAAAAGTTAGTGCATGTTCATTGAATTTAATTTGTTAAATTTCAATGTTGAAATGCAAGATTAACTAAAAATGTTTTATGATTTTAATAAAATTGCAGGGTCACAATGTTGAGACTGGATACACTGCCCCCCCACCAACTTATTTTTCCAGTACACCTATTGCTAGGGTATGTAACTAGTAAACAATTATAAACTTATTGCATGTTAATAGCATTGTTTTACGAATGGTAACTTAATATGTGATTTTCAATGTTGCACAAAATAATATTGGAGGTTTTGATGGAACACTTCACAGTGGCAGTGGATTTACTCAAACCTACGTGAAGGTAATAGAATAAAGAGTTTGACTAATGAATCAAGTAATTAATAGATTTGTGTAGTTTATATGCACATCGTTGATTACGTTGAATAATTTTTTGTTTTATTTTCAGATGTTGCACGACGATACACCTCTGAATGTGACAAGGGCAATGGATATTGGTGTGACATATTCTATACAATCCTTGATGGCTCTGATAGGAGAGGTATGAGGCAAATTAGTAAATTTCAATTTACATTTGTTGTTATAGATGTTAGTTAGTAAAAAATCAAATCATTATTGATTCACATAGTTTAATTTCTATTTGTATGGCTTATACAGGCCTTGAGCACGCCTAAGCATGGGCGTGACAATATTTCCCTCATGGAGAGAGATCGTGAGATAGCGGTAAGTGATTATTTTGTCAAATATATCATTTTTTATAATGTAATTTCTATATATTCATGTCTTCACTTCTTATTGTAATAGTTAAAAATTCACAATGAACTAAACCTAGGAGGAGCAGCAGGAGCACTCCTTGAGCGAAGCAAAAATGAGTGACAGACCTATCACCATCCGATCAAAAAGGAAAGGGAAAGATTTTACTTCCAAGGCATGGAGAGCAATGATTTTTGATTCCAGAGCCCTTTGTTGTATGCCTACATGGCAGTTTTGTACATATTTTTTATTGGACATATTTGACATTGTATCCCTATATGGCATTCTCGTAAGCCTATATGGCTATTTTGTACATATATTTCATACTTATATCGACATATATTGATGTATGCCTACATGGCTATTTGGTTAATACAAATATCTTTTATCGATGCATGTCCATATTTGCATTCTAAATTGATGGTTCAATAGATATGAGTTACATGTATTCAAGTGTATACTTTACAAGTTATGTGTATACTTTGTGACTTACATGCGTTCAAATGTATACTTTGTGGCTTATGTGTTTTCATGCGTATACCTTGTATTTGTTCATATACTTTATAGCAAGTTTGAAGCCATTATCATTCTCCATGAGTTCTTCATGTATCCACTCCCCATTAATGGTTGCCTCATGACCTTCATGAAACCAAGCACTTATCTCATTTGTGATAGAAGAAATGTATGAAGATTTATCTTCCTCCTTATGAACCATTCATTATCATGAGAGATGGGTTCTTGTGAACCACTACTCATGAATCATGGGTCAATGAGTTTGACTTGTAAAACTGCACGATTGAATCCTAATAGCAATATCACAATATTTATATATCTAAATGTGTTATTTCCTTCAGCTAAAATTTATGCTTATACTTATGTGATTGATGTATGTTTTTGTATGGGATCATAGTAATTTCTATTTGATAATGCTATTGTGTCTTTAAGGTTTATTTATTAAAGGGTGCATGAAACAAGTTTTAAATCCTTAAAAATCTTTGAATTTCTTAGGTTTTTCTATTTGTCGAGTCTGGGCTCCGAGTCTGAGTCCAAGTAAAAAATTGGCTTGTCAAGTTTGAGGTGAGTCCAAGTCTTGTAACACTGGTGTGAACACATTGAGGAATAATGTATATGCTGATGAAGAGAGAACCCATCCTTGTTTCTAAACAAACCATAGTATAGATATGGTTGGTCGAGATAAAACATCACTCTTTTGGATAGTTCGAACCATAATATTTCATGGCTACAAACACACCTTCATTATGTGTGTTCTTGATCCTACTGAAGAAATGGTGGAACACGTTGTAGATCAAATCTTGCAACCCTAAGTCCACAAGAAGGTTACTTGTCCAAATTTTTGCAAATGTCTTTAAGATGTTCATCCTTCTTGAGTAATGTGAACTGTTGATGTCATCTAGATCTTTGAAACTATCTGCAATCATGTGCAATACTGTAAAAGCTAGAGCTATATCTAATACTACAAATGACTGCTCAATAAAACCTAAACATTCTTCTATTCTTTTCAATGTGACCATAATGGCATTCCTTTAAGATAAACTACTAAGCTTACTACCTGGTTCATAAAGTAATCTTTCTAACGTGTATGTGGAGGATCATCATGGAGAAAACAAGCCCTTAAGTGGCAATAAAAAGACAAAAAATCAGAGTTAGACAACTTGATGTGAAAATTTGAATAAGTTATCTATATTATTTCAAAAAAATATAAAAATAGAATCTGTAGCAAATTGAATCTAGTTTCTAAACTACTAGACCTTTATTTAATAAAAAAAAATCTATTTGGTAAAAATTTGAAATTTCAATGCAGTAGTATTTAAATTTCAGGGTAAAAATAAGAAGTAGGTGTCTGTCTGACCACCCTAACCACAATAAAATTATAATATTTTTTTATAAGCTTTTAGATATAAGTAGAGGACTCATGTCCCGATGTGATGCATATTTTTTTATAATTTTTTTTCAAGTAAATAATTAATTATGAATTTTTTATTACAACTTTTAAAAAATATAAAATCTCGTCTGTCTAACCACCTTAAATTGGTCAAAAATTCATGAAATTCATTTTTTTATTTTTTAATCCTATAGTATGCAAAGAATAGAATGTGACGCATGTTTTGGATTCAAAAAATGTGATACCATTTGAAAGTTATAGATGTTTTTCAATCAGCCTATCAATCAGAACTTTATTCATAATTCTAATAAAAAAATGAATAAGAATTATTTATTAAATTCGAAGTAAAGAATAATTTATATTTGTGGAAAGCTAAGAATCTCCTCTAAAAACACTTTTCCTTTCATCAATTTTGGGTTAAAAAAAGTCATCAGCCACATGGACCATCATATGGCTTACATATCACCACTTTTTGGCCCATCATGATCCTGCACATACCCCAACCACTATCATTAGTTGCCATGCTTCCAATGGAAATTCAATTTGTTGCAATACCCAAAGGCCAGCAGGTTCATTCACTCTAATACCATTGTAATGACTCGAGCTCTAGATCAATAGATTTTTTATTTATTTCTTATTGGATTGACAAAGGTTGTCATCCAATATTATTTAGATAAGAGAGTCCCCAAATTATAAATGAAATAAATTCTGAATATGAAGTCTAATTCAAATATTAATTTGATAATGGAAATTTGATAAATAAATATAATACTCGTTTCTAATTAATCAATTAAAGTCATGTGCTAGCTTTGAATATGAATCTGCCTATCATTGATATATAGGCCTTGAGAATTGGGATGCCTTTCTTGATCGATACTTTCTAGTCATGCATCTTACTTTGAGTCCTTTCTGGATTATATCCTTGAAACGTATACTCCCATATTATAAGTTTTTGCTCATATAGACCAATCCCACACTAGGTAATTCAATAATAAAAATAAGTCTACAAATTGATTACCTTGATATTCCCTTCTTATTCTCCTTTATACTCAAAAACTACACAATTGAATCCTGATAGCAATATCACAATTTGATACATTGTAGAAAATACCTCCTACTTATCAATTGATGAGCTAAAGGGGCTCTATAATGAATGTTTCATAAGGCACAACACTTGCTGAAGGTTTTGCAAATGGGGTTGCAAGCTCAGTGGGCTTAACCTTGGGGAAAAAACTTGTGGTTAAGCGCTTGAGCTGAAGTAGTAATGGGATGGGTGACCTCCCGAGAAGGCCTAGTGCCTCACCTCTGTGAGCATCACCTAGGTGCAATGAGTGCTAAGTGGGCCATTCATTATCATGAGAGATGGGTTCTTGTGAAATCAACCCTCTTTCAATCCATGTTAGCCTTGGGTCCATACAGGAAGCTAGAGGTCATGCCAAGTACGGGATCAACAAGTTTGTATAAAAAATCTAAAAAATAGAGACCAGTGTAAATAATTCTTATTAGATCTTCTCCAAAAGTTCATCAACAACCTCCATTCGAGCCTTTCAAGGCTTTAAATAGTGTTTTACACCCTTCTCTAATTGATCCATGCCCTCAACTAACTAAAAACCAACTTTCAAAACAAGTAACCGTTGCATTTTAAATTTGTTGCTTTAAGCAATTTACAAATTTGCAACTTTAGACTCCTACAACCTAAGGGATTAGTCCGGTGGAACATAGCTCGAAGTGATTCCACGTGTTTCAGTGTGAAAGAGGACCATTCCTAGCATAAACATACCTATTCGGATAGTGTTGGAATAGTCCGCTTGGTCACACAAGTCGTAGAATGAAAGTTGCACCACTTTGCAACTTTGCACTGCTTGCATTTGATGTTTTTTCCATTAAGTGAAAATCCGTCGCCACAGGAAAACCACTATGAGATAGAAAAAATCGAGAGAGGTTTTTGTAGAGTGGCCCAACATGATCCTATAGGATCAGACAAGAAGTTTCTAAGCATCATGGTATCCGAGTAATAGCATGCTTAATTCTGTAGCCATTTTTCCCTTTGGACCCTTAAGGGATCGATTCGGTGGAACGTAGCTCAGAGCGATTCCGCGTGTTTCTGTGTAAAAGAGGATGACACCTAGCATAAAAATACCTATTCAAAAGCATTGGAGTAGTTAGTTTGGTCACACGAGTTGCAGATCAAAAGTTGCACCACTTTGCAACTTTGCACAACTTGAATTTGACACTTTTTTCATCAAGTGAAAATCTGCCACCACGGGAAAACCACTCTGAGATAGCCAAAACCAAGAGAGGTATTTATAGAGGGGACCAACATGATCTAGTAGGATTGGTTGAGAAGTTTCTAAGTGTCATGATATCCAAGTAATAGCATGCTGAAGTTTTCAACTATTTTGCACTTTGGACCCTTAAGGGATCGATCCGATGGAACATAGCTTGGAGTGATTCCATGTGTTTCAATGCAAAAGAGGACCATGCCTAGCGTAAACATACCTTTTCAGACATTTTGGAATAGTCTGCTTGGTCACACAAGTTGCTGAATAAAAGTTGCAGCACTTTGCAATTTTGCACTGCTTGCATTTGATACTTTTTCCATCAAGTGAAAATCCGCCACCACGGGAAAACCACTCTGAGATAGCGTAAACCAAGAGATGTTTTTCTAGAGAGGCCCAACATGATCCTTTAGGATCAGATGACAATTTTCTAAGTTTCACGGTATCCAAGTAATAGCATGCTGAAGTTTGCAGCCATTTTGCACTTTGGACCCTTAAGGGATCAATCCGGTGGAACATAGCTCGGATCGTTTTCACATGTTTCGGTGTGAAAGAGGACCATGCCTTGCATAAAAATACCTATTTGGATGTGTTGGAACAGTCTACTTGGTCACACAAGTTGAAGAACGAAAGTTGCACCACTTCGCAACTTTGCACAACTTGATTTTGACACTTTTTCTATCAAGTGAAAATCCGCCGCAATGAGAAAACCACTCCGAGATAAGAAAAACCGAGAGAGGTTTTTCTTGAGGGGCCCAACATGATCCTATAGGATCAGACAAGGGATTTCTAAGTGAAATGGAATAAGTTTTATGGGGTTTATGTTGCTTCCCCTGTAGATTTTGATGGAAAAGGGCATGAAAAATGAGGTTTCACCCTAGGGTTTTGGTTTGGCATGGTGGAGTGATTTTGTCCTGAGACAAATTGTGGATATGAGGGCTTGGATACATGATAATTTCTACCCCAAAAATGTATTAAGTAAGAAAATATTATTACAATGCCTCAAAGTTTGTCATTATGTAAGTAAATCTTATTACAATTGCGGATCTGAGAGTTTGTCATTATGTAAGTAAATCTTATTACAATGCCTCAGGCACTTCGTTCTCATAGATCTTTTACAATGTCACTCATATATTCAAGATTCTCTTTAAATGTCTACATCATAGGTGCTCATTATGAGGTTAACTTCACTTGAGTAACTTGACATTCCCTCGTTAAGCTTCACACGCTCTTTTATAATGGCTTGAAATCAAAATTGAGATTTCTCAAGATCATCAAAACAAGGATGTTGCATTGGTTTTTTAGCTGAGATTCTCTTTGATGGCTCTTAAATCGGCATTTTCTGCAATGAGAGATCAAACAATTTTTAGTAGTTTACATACAAATACGCAAAGTAAAAGAGAAAAATAAAGAGCATCCAAAATATAAATGAAATAAAAATAGATGGAAGGCACTTACAGATAGGCATGCAAGTTTCACAAATTAGTCACTCCTAGTCATACATCTTCACTGGGAATTCCAACATACCTATTGCACACAACACCTCTCATGAATAGAGTAAGTTGAAATTTCAGATGCTCACGATAAGGTTAACTTCAAATGAATAACTTGAAATTACCTCACCAAGCTTTGCACACACTTTTCTAATGGCTTAAAATCTTGATTGAGATTTTTCAAGATCATCAAAATAAGGATGTTGCATTGTTTTTATGGCTGACATTCTCTTGGATGGCTCATATATCTACATTTTTTTGCAAGGGGACACCAATCACTGTAAAATAAGATGATAGAATAATTGGCATCAAAAAAATTAATGTGCATACAAGTATAAATTAAAAAGAACTAATGTGCATATACTTACAAATTAATCCAACGAACCATCCGGGTCTACTCTACTCTTTATTGTGTCAAGTATAGCCTCATGGTCAGACTCACGGACCTTCCACAAGGTATTCTTCAAAGGTCTACCCCCATCTTTGGTCAAATGAACATTGGATGCCATGACAAGATTTGAGTAATGAATAATCTTATGATGCATGTCAAAGTCCTGAAATAGCCAATGTTTAACACTTGAATGTGGGTACCTTCTAAGCCATGTTCCAGTAACCATAACTGAGCCTATATGGTATTCGATGTTTTCTCCATCTATAATCAGGGCCTCCAATTTATTTTTGGCCTCAACACAATGACACAAGTAATAGTTCATTCCCTCTTCATTGTCTTCATCTACAATAACTGCATAAACATGCCTTGCATTGATATGTGTAGAAAATCTCTTGAAATTTGTCAACATTCCGAATACAGTACAAAGTAAGATAACGATATGGAATTTCAACAGCTAAGCAAGTAGATATATCACCTGGTTGAACTAGATCTAATACGTGGTCAAATTCGACTAATGCTTCCATCTGTGTCAGTTCCAATGTTGTCGGAGGGCGATAGTGTGAAGTGGGCTGAGATAGCTTGTGAACCATTTGTCAACCCACTTCTCTGACTCACAATCATTTCAGGCTTGCATTGTACATGAAGAAAAAAAGTATGCCATCTTTCATGTATCAATACTCCATGAACCTGCATTTGACCTAAGGAAAGAGTGTATCTCACTCGATCCTGTTAGTGTACAAAAGTCTTCATATGGTGCAATGTTAGTATCATCCATCAACCAAAAAATTCTATGAACTGAAGACGTACCTTCATTATGTGGACCCATCAAAGAATTACACCACTCAACGATTAATTTTGCATCTATCAACTTTGCACTGTCTTTATACTTTAACTCTTCTTGTGCTAATGATGTTTTCACGCATGCTCCTACACCATCATGCTCCCCCTTTCTACGTTCGGCCTCAAAAAAGTTCCACATATGTTGAACACTTGTAATGACATGCATCCTGCATAACCAGTAGAACATGTGTGAGTTCTTGAACTGTGCTACATAGTTATCATACCATACTATATTGCGATCATATTCTATGCCCCTTTGAGCCAAACCACTGTAGAACATCTGGAAGCAACCTTGCACAAACTCTGGAGAATGCGTGTGATCATCACTAATGTAAAAGTGGTACTCCTTCAATACCTTCCTTTGCTCATTTGTACTATCAGATGCATGAATGAATGCTATGTGCACAAATATTGAAACTTGTGTGGAGTTGTAATACTATGACTACACCTTATTTTGTGGTTGTAGAGTGTAGTTCTCTACAAAGTCAACCACAGATACTATGCTTCCAACTAGAAAGGTATCCTTGCATAGCTTGAATTGCGTGTCCAACCATCGGGCTCTATGGGTATGCATTGCATACTCATATAGTATATTGTCATGAAATATGGTCATAAATTGGTACACTAGAATCTTCTCAATAACCAACTCACACCTTTTTACTTGAGACCCATCTTTTGTAGCATATTCCACTGTTTTAAACTTCCTGAACTCTACTAGTTTTTGTCCCACCTCATCTGTGCTTTCCATATGTTGACATACTGGCATATGCTGGAAGCCACCGCAATGCTCGCATGAACCATCCAAGCATGTTGTCCTATAAAATATCAAGCCATCCTCTATTTCACATAATTGTTTTGATAAGAACTCTCTTAAAGATTTTGGTGGGGCTTGTATGCCACAATCCTGCAAAACATCGTTAGTATGCAAATCTAAACATATAGAATGATAATCATAATGGTTAGAAAATTCAATATGTAGTCTACAACAAGTAGTAGTGCGTGTTTGATTTATCTTGACATAAAAAGGTTTAAGCATTTCAAAAAATCATTGAGAAATACTAATTTGATGATAATTATTTTCAAATTTTTGAAAAAATTGGGTTTGAGTCATATCCAAAAAATGCTTTGGATGTGGCTCACGATTCCAACTACCGATTCTCCTTCTTACCACATCCCTTTGATTCAAAGATGGCCTTGTGTTATTCTTCCAATACTCTTCAATTAGTGTTCTCAACGCTTCGACAACTTCTTTATCTTTTCGTGACAATCTCCCCAAGAATTCCGATAACTCATTTGAATCATTTCCCTCAATTCTTTGCAACCTTTGAATGGCTTTTCATAAAAAAATTCTACTAATTCCCATTTTTTCACTAGTATTTTTAATTAGATGAGCTCTCTTTGTTTGACTGCTTACCAAAGTTGATGTAATGACACGTCGAGTGAAATTACTATCCTTTGAGTGTGAGGTCTTACCCACACTCTCATAAGCATCCATTAGATTCTTCACAATAGTTTCTTCACTCAATCCATTCGATGTCCTCAACCCAAGAGTCTTCATGATGTTCCTATACTTTACACCCCACATCATTTCAATAAATAGTTGACATCTTGTAGTCTCATTTAGCCTTTCAAAGAATCATTCCCAAATCTTATCAGCATATCTTCTACAAGTGCGTGTTGAAATCTTACCTTCTATGTGCTGCAAAATCTCATCATCAATATTAATCAAATACTCTGCCTTTCTACGCAAAATTCTAGGTGGTGTTCTCCTAGGTACATACATCTCAAAATTAGGAATTTAATCAATATTTAATTGAGGTAGGCTAGATTGCGTACCTTCGATCGAGGGTGGAGAAGAAGACATACCTTGAGGTTCACATGGGGATGATGGCATACCTTCTTCATCAATTCCGAGTGATGATGTACTCTCAACGTGAGATGTGTTGGATGATGTCCAAAAATATTCACTTGCAGTACATGGTGTCCCTCCATATTCACTTGTGCTAGATGGTGTCCCTCCATATTCACTTGTGCTTAATGGTGTCCCTTCATATTCACTTGTCGTTGAGGGTGTGTCTCCAATTACAGTATCTGAATCTGTCTTACAATGATGCTTTCGTATTCATGCCTGTTGTGCTGCCAATTCCCATTCTCTTTTTGATGGTTGAGGTTCCTCTACAATTAGCTTGTTTTCATCAATCGTTTCCAATTTCTTCTTTTCATGATATGCCGCCACCCGAACTCTCTCATTTTCTTTGAAGGTTTCGTTCTCTTCGTCTATTAGATTCCTCTTTGTCTTTTTCTTCGTCATGGTGGATAATTTTATCTGTACCATGGTAATGAGATGAATATTAGTTCCTAAAAAATGTATCCATTCAAGTTAATTGAAAAATATGTCATTGAAGGATTCATTTAAATAATACTTACAATCATCGTGTACAAAAGTTAACCTAGCATATACAAAGTTTTTCTATTCTTTCAAAGGTGGTTGTTTGTTAGTTATAGGAATTGGGGGGAGTTTTTTGTCATTGCAAATGGTTTAAACAACCTCCATTGGATCGAAGGGAGGAGTATTGTTCATTTTGAAATCCATTTTTATGATAAAAAAACTCTATTTTCTAGAAATTCACTGGTTTGTTTGCATATTCCTGCACTTGTACGGATTTGTACTGCCTCCCCTTGATACAAAACTAATATAATATTGTAGGAACATGTCTTAACTCTCTAATTCATTAGTTCTGAGGGCTTAATAGTATGTTTGAAGGGAGCAATTGACAATTTTCTAAAACTGCTCATTTCAAGCCAGTCAAGGGTTTGAGTAGGATTTAATTATGAAATGACCATCCCACCTACTATTATGACTTGTTTCTCAGTGGGATGGAATGTAAATTTTTTTAGTAGGGTCTTTTATTGTTTAACATGCCTTGGAATGAAACTAATGACAATAGGATGGGGTTCTTAGGCTGAAACAAGCACTTTTCCATGAGAATTTGAGGAACCAAGGAGTGATTTTGGAAAAGTGTTGAAGGAGTGGTCTATGTAATGAACTTTTGACCTTGTGCAGGGTATTTTGAAGATTTTTGATTCTTTGGAATGGTCTGGGAAGGCCCGGGTATAGGAGTTTCTATAAACCCTCCCTCTTTGCATTGAAAAATGGGGGTTTTTGTATTGGAAGCCTAGTTGAGTAGGTAAGGTCCTAAGACCTATAAAATATCTTGTTTTGAGACCTAATTAAAGACCGTTTTTAGGTTTGGAAGTCTGGTGTGAGGATCTAAGGGTAGTTCCTTTGTAAAATTGGCATACTTGGAGGCCTAAAACAGTGAAAAAGGTCAGTTTTCTTAAAGTTGTCCCAAAGGAGTCATGTGATGGGTTAAAGTATGTATTGCAACTCTAAAATGGGTGCTAGAATAATTCTTTTAAATTCCTTGTGTTTTTGAGTTAAGGGCCCAAAACTGGTTTTGCACTACTACTAGATTCCAAGGGTGAAAAGTGGGAAATAGTGTTTTTGTTTGTTGTCCAACTTGGAGGAGTGTTGGGATTGGTCCATTAGGCCTTTTTAATCTTGTTAGATGCCTCTTGAAGGCAAGTTGACATCTTGAATGGTTTTGGGTCCTCTAACTTTGAATCAAAAATGTGTATCACAGTTTGAAGTGTGTGCATTGTTTGGGAGATATATGTGATAGTTTGCAGATGCTTGGCTACTAGTAATGTGGATAGTGAACAAAGGAACTAAGTTTGTGTGTAAGGGAAGACTTCTAAAAGGTTTCATTTTTGTTTTACTAACTCAAACAAAGATTTCTTAAGCAAATAATTGTTTGGTTGTGCCTTAAAAATTATAGTTTGTGTTTGTAAACAATGGTGCCATTATGGAAGATTTAAGACAAGTTGTGAATGACATAATCATTGGTTGATGTTTTGAGGAATCTAGTTGATTCTAATCAGTTATTTTAAAGATTTTCAAGGTGTTTTGAAGGTCCTTAAGGAATTGGGAACTCTTAATGCTAATTTGAGTATATGAATCAAATGTGTTATGAAGGGAAATATAGTTACAATGACAACACAAGGTTATAATGACAAACAAAAATGAAAGCAAGCCATAATAGAATGAAAGGAAATGTGTAAGGACATCACATACCTAAAAGATCAGACTTTCAAATGGAGGAGTTCAACCCAATTATGTAGCCTTAGCTTCTTCTTTCTTCAAACGCCACAACAATTTGACTTGTTTAAAAGTTTGTTCCCCTCTAAACTTCAATTGTATATCCATTTTCAATGGAATTCAAACTTCAATTGATATTATACGTCTTTCAATGTGGAAACTCTACTATTTCATGCAAAGGTGGTAGAAAGATCATGGAAAAGGTGATGGAATGTGAAAAACATGCTTCCACACTTCACAACATCATCAAAAAGCAACTTTTTGTCAAAGCACGTGCAAAACTAGGGGAATATGCAGACTGTGGGCCTTGAAATAATGGGTATATAGAATTTTTTACCTGTTTTAGTGGAGTAAAAAACACGCTCGTCTTATAATGTGAGCGCGTTATTTGAAATATGATTTTCTTAATATATTCAATTTCTCTCTCTTTGTCTATACCCTCTATCTTAATTCTATATATGTCCCCTGCACCCTTATAGTAGAGGAGATAGAGGTGAGTGTGTGTGTGTGAGGGAGAGAGGGTGGGAGAGGGAGAGGGGGAGAAAGAGAGAGTGGGAGAGAAATAAGGAGACAAGGAGGGAGAGGGAGAGAGGGAAGGAGAGGGAGAGGGGGAGAAAGAGATAGTGGGAGAAAGAGAGGGAGGGAGAGAGTGGGAGAGTGGGAGAAGGGGAGAGTGGGAGAAAGAAAGTGTGGGAGAGAGGGGAGAGAGGGAGGGAGAGGTGGAGAGTGGGAGAAAGAGAGGGAGGGAGAGAGGGAGAGGGAGAAGGGGAGAGTGGGAGAAAGAGGGTGTGTGAGAGAGTGGGAGATAGAGAGAGAGGGAGAGAGGAGAAAGAGAGGGAGGGAGAGAGTGGTAGAGTGGGAGAAGGCGAGAGTGGGAGAAAGAGAGAGTGGGAGAGAGTGGGAAAAGGGGAGAGTGGGAGAAAGGGAGAGTGAGAGATAGAGAGGGAGGGAGAGAGGGGGGGAATGGGAGAAAGATAGAGTGGGAGAGTGGGAGAAAGAGAGAGGGAGGGAGAGAGAGAGAGAGTGGGAGAGTGGGAGAAAGAGAGAGTGGGAAAGATAGAGTGGGAGAGTGGGATAAGGGGAGAGTGGGAGAAAGAGAGAGTGGGAGGGAGAGAGGGGGAGAGTGGGAGATAGAAAGCGAGGGAGAGAGGGGGAGAGTGGGAGAAAGAGAGAGTGGAAGAAAGTGGGAGAGAGGGAGAAGGGGAGAGTGGGAGAAAGAGAGAGGATTGAGGGAGTAGGGTTGAGAGATATACCCTCAACCCTCAGCCCCTATACCCTCTCAATCCCTAAACCCTGAACCCTGAACCCTTACACCCTAATCCCTCAACCACTTTACCCTCTTAATCCCTCAACACTCAACCCTCAACCCTTAAACCCTAATCCCTCAACCCCTATACCCTCTTAATCCCTCAACCCTCAACCCTCAACCCTTCAACCCTAATCCCTAAACCCCTATACCCTCTTAATCCCTCAACCCTCAACCCTTATCCCTCATCCCTTCAACCCTAATCCCTGAACCCCTATACCCTCTTAATCCCACAACCCTCAACCCTCAACTCTTCAACCCTAATACCTCTACCCCTATAACCTATTGATCCCTCAATGCTCAACGCTCAAGCCTCAACCCTTAAACCCTAATCCCTCAACCCCTATACCCTCTCAATACCTCAACCCTTAAACCCTAATCCCTCAACCCCTATACCCTCTCAATACCTCAACCCTCAACCCTCAACCCTTAAACCCTTAAACCCTAATCCCTTAACCCCTATACCCTCTTAATCCCTCAATGCTCAACCCTTAACCCTTCAAACCTAATCCCTCTACTCGTATACCCTATTAATTCCTCAACCCTCAATGCTCAACCCTCAACCCATATACCCTCTTAATCCCTAAACCCACAACCCTCAAACCTTAAACCCTAATCCCTCAACCCCTATACCCTCTTAATCCTTGAACCCTCAACCCTCAACCCTTAAACCCTAATCCGTCAACCCCTATACCCTCTTAATCCCTCAACCCTCAACCCTCAACCCTTAAACCCTAATCCCTTAACCCCTATACTCTCTTAATACATCAACCCTCAACCCTCAACCCTTCAACCCTAATCCCTGAACCCATATACCCTCTTAATCCCTCAACCCTCAACATTCAACCCTCAACCCTTCAACCCTAATCCCTCTACCCCTATACCCTATTATTCCCTCAATGCTCAATGCTCCACCCTCGACCCTTCAACCCTAATTGCTCTACCCCTATACCCTATTAATCCCTCAACCCTCAATGCTCAACCCTCAACCCTTAAACCCTAATCCCTAAACCCCTATACCCTCTTAATCCCTCAACCCTCAACCCTCAACCCTTAAACCCAAATCCCTAAACCCCTATACCCTCTTAATCCCTCAACACTCAACCCTCGACCCTTCAACCCTAATCCATTGACCCCTATACACTATTCAATGCTCAACCCTCAACCTTTCAACCCTAATCCCTCAACCCGTATACCCTGTTAATCCTTGAACCCTGAACCCTGAACCCTTAAACCCTAATCCCTCAACCCTCAACCCTCAACCCTTAAACCCTAATCCCTCAACCCATATACCCTCTTAATCCCTCAACCCTCAACCCTCAACCTTTCAACCCTAACCCATAAACCCTCAATGCTCAACCCTCAACCCTTCAACCCTAATCCCTCTACCCTGCCCTTAATCCCTCAACCCTCGATGCTCAACCCTCAACCCTCAACCCTTCAACCCTAATCCCTCTACCCCTATACCCTATTAATCCCTCAACCCTCAACGCTCAACTCTCAACCCTTCAACCCTAATCCCTCAACCCCTATACCCTCTTAATCCCTCAACCCTCAGCCCTCAACCCTTAAATCCTAATCCCTCAACCCCTATACCCTCTTAATCCCTCAACCCTCAACCCTTCAACCCTAATCACTTAACCCTAATACCCTCTTAATCCCTCAACCCTCGACCCTCAACCTTTCAACCCTAATCCCTCTACCCCTATACCCTATTGATCCCTTAACCCTCAACACTCAACCCTCAACCCTTCAACCCTAATCCCTCTACCCCTGTACCCTCTTAATCCTTGAACCCTCAACCCTCAACCCTTAAACCCTAATCCCTCAATCCCTATACCCACTTAATCCCTCAAACGTCAACCCTCAACCCTCAACCCTCAACTCTCAACCCTTAAACCCTCATCCCTGAATCCATATACTCTCTTAATCCCTCAATGCTCAACCCTCAACCCTTCAACCCTAAACCCTCTACTCGTATACCCTATTAATCCTGCAACCCTCAATGCTCAACCCTCAACCCTCAACCTTTCAACCCTAATCCCTCAGCCCCTACACCCTCTTCATCCCTGAACCCTGAACCCTGAACCCTTAAACCCTAATCCCTCAACTATACCTCTGTAACCCTCCCTCAACCCTTAAACCCTAATCTTCAACCCCATGCCCTCTTAATCCCTCACCCTCACCCTCAACCTAAACCCTCAACCCTTAAACCCTAATCCCTCAACCCCTATACCCTCTTAATCCCTCAACCCTCAACCGTTCAACCCTAATCCCTGAACCCCTATACCCTCTTAATCCCTCAACCCTCAACCCTCAACCCTCAACCCTCAACCCTCAACTCTCTACCCCTATAACCTATTAATCCCTCAACCCTCAACCCTTCAACCCTAATTCCTCTACCCCTATACCCTATTAATCCCTCAACCCTCAATGCTCAACCCTCAACCCTTCAACCCTAATCTCTCAACCCCTATACCCTCTTAATCCGTCAACCCTCAACCCTCAACCCTCAACCCTTAAACCCTAATCCCTCAACCCCTATACCCTGTTAATCCCTCAACCCTCAACCCTCAACCCTTAAACCCTAATCCTTGAACCCCTATACCCTCTTAATCCCTAAACCCTCAACCCTCAACCCTTCAACCCTAATCCTTGAACCTCTATACCCTCTTAATTCCTCAATCCTCAACCCTCAACTCTTCAACCCTAATCCATCTATCCCTATACCCTATTGATCACTCAACCCTCAACCCTTCAACCCTAATCCCTCTAACCCTATACCTTCTTAATCCTTGAACCCTCAACCCTCAACCCTTAAACCCTAATCCCTCAATCCCTATACCCTTTTAATCCCTCAACCCTCAACCCTCAACCCTTAAACCCTAATCCCTACAGCCCTATACCCTCATAATCCCTCAACGGTCAACCCGCAACCCTTCAACCCTAGTCCCTCTACCCCTATTCCCTATTAATAGCTCAACGCTCAACCCTCAACCCTTCAACCCTAATCCATCTACCCCTATACCCTCTTAATCCCTCAACCCTCAAACCTCAACCCTTAAACCCTAATCCCTCAACCCCTATGCCCTCTTAATCCCTCAACCCAATACTCTCTACCCTAAACCCTAATCCCTCAACCCTAATTCCTCAATCCTTATATGGTGAAATCAAAGAAAAATCTCTACCCTAATCCCTAAACCCTCAACCTTTAATCTCTCAACCCCTAAAACCTCTACCCTATTTATTGGATCCTCAACCCTAATCCCTCGACCCTATACCTTAAACCCTCAATCTTCAACCCTCAACCCTTAAACCCTCTACCCTCTACCCTTTACCCCATACATTAAACCGTCAACCCTCAATCCTCAACCTTGAACCCTTAATCCCTCAACCCTCAATCCTTGGAACCTAAACCCTCAACCCCTATACCCTCTACCCCTTACATTGGACCTAAACCTAATCCTTGAACCATATACCCTCAAACCTATACCCTAAACCCTTAACCCCAAACCCTTCAACCCTAAACCCTTAAACCTTCTACCCTATACCCTCAACCAAATACCCTCTACCATTGACCCTATTCCCTCAACCCTCAAAGATTAAACCCTAACACCCTAGAAACCATCAACCCTATAGGTCCTCCACCCTAATCCCTCAACCCTATACCCTCAACCTCTATCACTTTTTCCCTATCTATACATCTCACCTCTCCCTCCTTCCCTCCCTCCTACCCTCTCTAGTTGTCTCTATCTACCATTTCCCTCTTTCTGCGTACCTCTTATCCAATCAATCCCTACCACCCTCTCTCGGTCCCTCTCTCGCTCCCTCTATCTATCTCTCTTTATGTCCCTCCCACTCTCTCCTCCCACTACCTCTCTCTCCCTCTCTCTTATGTCTCTCCTTCACACCCCCTCTCTCTCTCAGGTCTCTCCCTCTAGAAACCTACCTTGGTAAATCTCTCTTTGTCTCTCTCCCCTCTCTCTATCTATCCCTCCAACTCTACCTAGATAAGTCCCTCTCACTCCATCCCCCTCTTTCTCTACCTCTATCATGTCACTCCCTCCCACACCCTCTCCCTCTCTCAGGTCTCTCACTCACACTCCCTCTCTCTCACACTCCATATCTCTCACACTCCCTCTCACTACCTATCTCTCAAGTCTCTCCCTCTCACCCCCCTCACACTCTCAAGTCTCTCCCTTTGGCACCCTACCTACATAACTATCTCTTTCTCTCTATCTTTGTCTCTCCCTCTCCCTCAATTCTCTCTCTCCCACCCCACCTTTCTCTCTCTCTCCCTCCCTCTATCCCTCCCACCCTACCTAGCTAAGTCCCTCTCACTCCAACCCCCTCTCTCTTAAACTCTCACTTCCACCCCCTCTCCATTTCTCCAGACTCTCTCTTTCCAAATTCTCCCTCCGTCTAAAGACATACATAAATGGATACATACAAGCATAATACATATGTACATATAATCTTACATCCATACAAGCATACATACATAGAGGCATACATACAATATATATGCATTGATACATAGATACATGACATACAAGCATACATGTACATACAAACATACAAATATATCAACATACATTCGATATATTAACATTTATCATAAAGGAAGACATAACACGAGTGTGTTATAATGCACTCGCATTATCTCTTAGTTGACATGTTTGTCGCAGAAGCAAAAACCAGGTGAAAAGTGAGATATAACGTGACCACGTATTAACGCACTTGCGTTATATCTTGCTTTGGGAATTTTTGAGCCTTAGGCTTGGTATTTTTGTTGGAATACCAACCCAAAGGCTTGGAGGGAATTCCCAATGACCAGAGACGTGTTTTTAAAAAATCTACCATATTTCTCATAATCGAGTTCGTGCTCACTGTCAGGATTGCACGTGGTTCAATATCAAAAATATCGAACACATGGGTAATGTTGGGTTCTCTCTTAGCTATCCAACGATGTAAGTTTTTTCACTTTCTGAAAATGTTAAGCCTTTCATCCATAATTTATTTTATCTGTATGTCTTTTTTTTGCGAAAAAGCAGTGTTTGGTATTTTTTTCGTTATAAATTAACCATTCATCGATTTTTAAAATAAATTACATTTTTAGAAACTAGACTCCATTCTACAAATTTAAAAAAAAAATCAATTAGTTTCCAAAATTTGTAGGGATAGCATGGCAAAAATTTTATTTTTCAAGAAATGTCAACTTCGAAAATTAGTAAAAAATCAAATATTCATTAAAAAATTATCAAAAAAATTGTGCATCAACTATATACTGTTAGCTAACTTCTGACCATTGTGATTTTAAAAATACTAAAAAAAAATTCATCGTACGAGGGTCATACAAGAGTTGCTATGTTATGTTTTTTTGACAAAAACAACACCAATTTGTGTATGTCCCTCATTTGAACCCCTTAATCTCAACCATTTTCAAAATAAATTAGTACTTTAGAAAGTAGACTCAGAGCACTTGAATCCTTCTTTTTGTTCCATCTCAAAATTTTGAGTGTAAGTATCCTCAATTTCAGGTCCAAGGTCAGTATTTCTTGATTTCAGAAAAAAGATGTCCACTTAAGTTCCCTTTTTGGGAACCATCTTTGTGCACTTACCCTACACTATAGGATTAAAAAAAAAAAAATGAATTTCATGAAGTTTTGACCAAGTTAAGGTGGTTAGACGTAGGAGGTTTTATATTTTTTAAAAGTTGTAATAAAAAATTAATAACTAATTATTTACTTGGAAAAAAAATATGCAACACATCGGGACATAAGTCCTTTACTTATATATAAAATATTATAAAAAAATATTATCATTTTATTGTGGTTAGGGTGGTCAAACAGACACCTACTTCTTATTTTTTCCCTGAAATTTAAGTACTACTGCATTGACATTTTTAAATTTTCACCAAATAGATTTTTTTTTCTAAATAAACCTAGTAGTTTAGAAACTACATTCAACTTTCTACAAATTCTATTCTTACATATTTTTGAAATAATATAGATAACTTATTCAAAAATTTACATCAAGTTGCCTAACTCTGATTTTTCTAAATTTTATTGCCACTTAAGGGCCTATTTTTTCCATGATGATCCTACACATACCCTGCCACTAGTTTTTTAGACTGTTTGTAGAACTTGATTTGCAGATTTCTCTAATGCCAACACATTTTTTTTGTCCACTAAATATTTGTTGAGCTTCTTATAATGTAGCCTGATAGCATCAATCAATTGAAATATTCTGCACAAATGATCAATCCTCTGCATTATTTCATCCTAGATCTTTTGTTTCATATGCCTCATTGTTTCTCTACAAAATGCAAATAACTTATTTTGACAAGAGTTAATTTTGTTTTTTTCTTCCATTAGCTCTGCCTCCAATCTTTCATTTATTTTTCTCTCTTTCTCCAATTTTTGTTCCCACTATGCATTTCCATGCGCAATGCTTAGTCTTATTTTTTATGAAGTGGATTTTTCCTCATCATATTTATTGTTTCTCTCATCTAGCCTTTTCTTTATTTCATTCACTTCTCTCTCATTTTATTTATCCTCTTTGCTTGTTGATGTAGAGGTAGATTTTTTTACTTTTTTCTAATTCTTTGCTTTCTCATTTGTTGGGTCTGCCTGTAACTTTTCTATTTGAGTTTCCAACCTTTTTTTCTCTCGATCTTTCTTTAGCAATGATGTGTACACCAATTCATTGTTCTTCTTTGATACATTAATTTTTTCAATATTTTTGAGTCTAGAAAAATCCAATTGAAAATTGGTCACCTCGTATTCAAATTGATCCATCTGATTTGCTGGTTTATTTTAAACTTTGGGAACAAAAATTGTGTACTCCATGATTTATTTATTTGTGTCAAATGTGGGTAATACCATGGTTGTTGTAGGCTCTGAAGTTATAGCAGACGCACTCTCCATCAGTTGCTTCTTTTCATTTGTATACAAGTCTGATTTCTTTTTAAACTCTTGAATGAAATGAAAACCTGAGGATTTAGGAACAATGGAATTCTTGAATAGCGAAAGGAATATGAGTAATTGTAGTTGCTAATGATGTCATAGCTACACTAACTGGCAGTGGGTGAGTGCCTATAAATAACTCCTTTGTAGTGGATCCACTGATAGTGTGACTTGGACCTGTCAAAATCCTTTGCCTCTTCTTTAGGCCTTGATCATCTGGTGTTTTTGTGGTATCTTGTATTGTTTTCCTCTTGTGTGTAACTTTTTTTGTAGCACATGTTGACCACTACTAGTACTACTACCCATACCATCACCACCAGTGGCAGTGTTAGTTGCACTAGGCTCTCCACCATGGCCATGTCCTAGTTGTGATTGTATCTGACCATGAGGATTAGGATTTGAAGCTTTAACATATTGAATTATTTTGTTTGTACTTATTTTCCCTTGGTCTAATTTTTCACCTCCAAACCCAAGGCCAAATTTATCAACTAGTTTTCTATGCTCTACATTTGTTACCGTCCAAGGGCCTTGTCATGGGGACCCCAAAGGACAACTTTGATAACCCATTTTTTCAGCTATGGTTGTTCTTGAACTATATGCTTCTTTTGTGGACTCACTTAAATCAGTTTTAAAATTTAAATGGATTTGTTCTCCCCTATCATCATTAGATTCATCATCAGATTCTTTATCTTCTTGTTCATCGGGATGCTCTTTATTCCACAATTTTCTAAACTCACGATCTTCTTCGTTATCTCCATAATTTGCAAGAGATCTTGGATCACCTAGCTCCTTCCTCAGAGACCAAAAGGCAGAAATTTTTGATCATGACTAATTTCTATCTATAACTTCATTATCTAGAGAATCTATTATTTTTACTCTACTAGATAGTTTATCACTTTTTTCATGAAAATTGTTGTACGTCCTAATTGTCTTTCGACGCAATGCCATAATTTCTGCTTTAACAATTGTTCAAAATAAATGCCATTCTCAGCAACACTTTTCTTCATTACTATTTTGACCTCATCCCAAGAATTCTTGTTTCTCAAGTTTTCAAGCAAGGGTTTACTTTGATGTTGAATTCTACTTGCTAGGGAAATCTTTAGTGGTGAATCTTCGCCAATTGGTGAATAATTAAAATCGAGACCTCCATAAATGGCAAATAGTACAAGCTAAAAAGGAGACTGAATCGTCAGGTTTTTATAAAAAAATAATTTTGTCTCGATTAATTCACCTATGCATTATTTTTTTAAATAATAAATTGAATTGATTCACCATTTAAATGATGTGTCATTGGAACTGATTAGCCAATATATTGTAATTAAAAATATTAATTATATTCACCAGTAATATTATATTCCTACCATTAATTGTGGGGCAATATCATCACTAATAATAAATTACCATTTAATTTTAAGGATATTTTAGCCTTGAATAGGGCTTTTATTTATTGCCATCGATTATCTTTTTAATCGAATGGTTGCAGGTTGATTCCACAACCTATATGCACATGCCTTTTAAAAGGCTTGTTGGGGCCTGGAATTTGTTTTGGCCCACACGATTAAATCTAACTGTGTGGCCCAAAACAAATTTTGGGCCTCAACAAGCCTTTTAAAAGGCACGTGCATATAGGTTTCATAATCAACTTGCAACAATCTGATTAAAAAGCTAATCAATGGTAACAATTTCACTTTTCATTTAGTATGTTTTTTAAAGTAATATTTTAAAAAAATACTTAATCTATGTGTTCTCCAATGCATTTTCGATACCCATGTATTGGAAGTTTATATGGCTCTACTCCTGATCCATAGAATCTTAGAATAGTATATTCTTCCATTAAGTATGAATCAACCAATTGTATTTATTTTCCTAGTTGAATGCAATTTGTACATGACATAGGAAATCTAGGCATTGGAGTATTTGTAATTGCTTGATGCAATGGAGCCAAAAAGTAGTTTGCAAAATGATTGTAGTTCCTTCGAGAATCATGCATCCTAATCTCAGTGGTCCAATCATATACTAGAGCCATTTGATTTACCAAAGGATTATAATAGGGTTGAATCTAAAGCTTATTTATCTGAAACATTCCTCTAAATCTGAGTAGAAAGAAATAACACAAGTAGGTTGTGAACCTAAATGTCTTGGTGGAACCTCCTTTAATCATTAAAAATTATTTATGCATGGATTCTACAATGTGCTCAATATATTTATATTTGAGATGTAGTCCATAATGGATATTATATACCATTTCAAGGAGGCTTGCACCCACTTCCAAATTGCTATCCAAATCGAGGCAAAATGCTAGTAGGGAAATAGTATCCTAAACCCATGGTCTAAAAATATCAAAATCATAAGGAGGCTTATGATCACCTTTTAATTTGTTTCTAACTCCTTTGGTATCTTGAACTATTTTATTTATGAAAGCATTTTTCTCCCTTTCTTCCACTGCTTCATAATCACTAGCAAGCTTTTCTAGGTCAATGTGGATGTTTCCAAAATCTTTGGTTGTAAACCCCAACACTTTTTCAAGTTCTTCTGCATTAATGGATAAAAATTCTTCTTTGCTATCTTTGTTCACAATTTCTCTTTTGTTATCATCATAATTTTGGGCACAAACCATGATAAATTTTGTGCAAGGGAAAACCTCATGTAACTTCATGCGCCCTAATCTAGTTACCCATGGTGCACTGATACTATTAACTTCCATTTGCTTTTCAACCTTATTCTGGGAAAAAAATCTAAGTTCTAAGGTACGCCTACCATAGATTAAATTAGGATCATAAATATCATAGCATTCATGAGTGAAACCTAAGGTTTTAAGCAATTTTGCATAATGTATTTTTTTATCCGACATTGCTCTAGTGGTACTGGTAGTAGACATGCTTATACAATGTGAAATTGTGAATTCCCTGATACCTATTAGTCCTTAATTTTTCTTAATTTTAAAGTATCTCAACCCTAAAGCCAAACTTCAAAGTCTGACAAAATAATATTTTAAGAAACATCAAATGATGAAATGTAGCCACATGAATTCTTTCACGTACCCAGATTCTGACTCTTGAAAAGATTAATTTTGATAGTCATGGAAATTGGAATGGATTTGTTGGAAGTGGAACTGTGGAACCCAAAACAGGGTGATGCACTGCAATGAGCAATTTGAAGACTAAAATCTCCCTGTGTTTTGACCCTCTCACTTAAAAATAAAATCACTTGATACTTAGCAGTAGAAAGTTCCTTTTTTTTTTAAATTCAAACATTAAAGTGAATGAAACGTCTACGTGTTGCAAATTCTAAACTAGTGATCTTTGTAAATCTAATGGTTATAGGCCAATTTTGGAGGTTTAAGTTTGCAAGCCTATCGCTCTGTGCATTTCATTCCAGAATGCAACTACATCCATACATCAAATGTTCATCGAGCAGTTGAAACTTGAGTAATTTATGATATAAACAATAAACACGTGTTTTAAAGTTGTTTTAAAGTTTATCGCGCTAGGATTGACATCAATCCAAGGGGTCGGTAACTTAACATTGCAAAGGACTTTAAAAAATGAAGAATGATATCAGGAACTAGGGGAGAAGGTCAATGACAAATTAGAAATCAATAAAATTTTGGTAAACCCTAGAACAAGAGTGACAACTTTTACTTTTTATAATGTTTTTTGTCAATTTCATGACAACTTTCTTTTTTCATTTGTATTATTTTATGTTTTACTTTTAAATCTGCATGCAATTATTTCATAAATAGATAATACTTAATTTCTTTTAAAAGGAAAAAAAAATGATTTGAATAGATTCATAGACACTGAACTCAGAAAATAACTCTATTTTGTAAGTGTAAATGAATAACTAAGAATAATGCAACACAACCATTTATTTTATTACAATTGAATTACAATGTCACATTATTACATATATTTTTAAGGATGAGTAGTTGTAAAGCACGAAAGCACCTGATTTGTATAAATAACATATGTCATTTTACATAGACATAAATTTATTCCAAGTTGTTGCTCATGACAAAGGATTACAAATTTATTCTAATTTCCAAGCTTTTGTTGGTGACAACGTAATATAAATGTGACTCTAAAAATAAATGCATGATTCCAAGCTTCTTCTAGTGACAACATAATACAAATGTGACTCTGAAAGTAAATGCAAGGGGTTTTCCTGGCCAACCATGCTGGGGAAAAGGGAGTTGTGAAGATACAAAATGTACTTATGCCTTTTAAGAACCAAAGTCATGCAAAAGATGAGGGGTAGTAAAATTTATCCTATATTCTACTTGTAGCCTCCATGCACTGGGATAGCACTTATCTCCATCAAACCTCCTCATCCTGGTTCAAAACCTATCTAAGAATTCAGGTCAACCAAATCAACTTCTTTCCAATTCCACCCATTCTGAACTTGAAGGAAATTGATCTTTTACTCTGTAACTACATAACTGGAGGGAGGAGAATTTAGAGTATCCCTAATAATACCACAAATCATCTTCTTCATGAATCCTTATGAACCCTACAAAATGAAAACCCTTATAACACTATCCACTATCACTATCCCTATTTATGGGCCACCAGTGCCACTACCAACCTGATCCCTATTTACTTGTGACTCGTGCATGTGAGGTTGGGTATAATGATAATTATGATTCATGCAAACCAAAAAACTAACTTAATCAATTTGTGTAACTTAAGCCTTACATGTACAATTAAAATGTTTAATTTGATTGACATTTGGCTACATGCAAACTATACCTTAGGTTGACAACCTGTCAAAATCGCGAACGCCACTCAAATGATATGAAATCATTACAAATATTGTTTCATTAAAGCTATAAGCTCTCCAATCAATCACTTCGGATGTTCATATGGAATTAATCACCACCCATAGTAGGACTACCACACTTTCTTCAAAAATATTGAGAATTTCAATTAAATGAAATGTAGTACGTCGAGGCATTGAAAAGAGAGAATGAACGATGAGCGATGAGCCTTTATCTCTTCATGTTTCCACATATAACAGTTCTAGTGGTATTCTAGAGGTTTCAATTCATAAGTCTAGTACTTCAAAGATTTACTTTCAGAATGAAACTATAGTCGTCCATCGAAGATTCATTGAACGGTCATGGTTATATTGATTTGCGTTGACATCTAGCTATAGATATGGAATATCCTTCACACTATTATAAATTATTTTATAAGGTTGATAATTCAG
This sequence comes from Sequoiadendron giganteum, assembly GCA_007115665.2. NCBI lineage: Eukaryota > Viridiplantae > Streptophyta > Pinopsida > Cupressales > Cupressaceae > Sequoiadendron > Sequoiadendron giganteum. Next base: position 97,103,219 of record CM021110.1, on the reverse strand, counting down.
CCTTGTTTGGCCTTTACATCCTTTGTGTAAAACGTTCTTAAGTTGTTAAGCCCTGGTCATATGTTCTTCCTAGGTGGTCCCTCTTTTAAAACAAACTTTATGCATGTGCATATTTTAGTTTCTGCCACTTAAGTTCTTGTATCGCTCATCGCCAAAATCCTTCAACCCATCATGTTCATTACCACAATGAGCGATGAGCCTTGATCTTTCCACATGTTTGCATCTAATGGTTCTAGTGTTATTCCAGAGTTTTCAATTCACAAGTCTAGTGCTTCAGAGATTTACTTTTGGAATGTAACTACAGTTGTCCATAAAAAATTCATCGAACGATCATGGTTATATTGATTTGCAATGACATTTCGCCACTGATTTTATTTATTTGTTTGTGATTATGTTTAATTCACCAAAAAAAATTCTTATTCATTTGAAAATAGGTTCAATTCGCCAATGATTTTTATTTTTGGTTTGAAAAAAAGTTTTAATCGCCAACAAAATTGTTTTTTCTATTTTGAAAACAAGTTTAGTTTGCCAATGGAAATATTCTATAGGTTTGAAAATAGATCTTAATCACCAATGAAAATATTTTATTGGTTTAAAAAAAATTGCAATTCACCAAGATTTTCCACATACTTCTAGCGATTAGAAAAGATTTGCTAATTGAGATTTTTTTTTTCTCGAAAAACAAAAAATTTGCCACTAAAATGAATATTTTTATCAGGAAATATACAAGATTCATTAGGATTTTACACCTTCATTGAGGGGAGGGTTGGGGGCGATGGGTTCTGAAATTTATCCCTGTTTAAGCGTCAATGTTAATTAATTCTTTTTTATATTTTTAGGAAGATTGGAGGAAAGGTTCCAAATCATCCATCCATTAAGGTTTTCAACCAAGTTAGCAAAACCATCCATATTCTTGTTTTCATCTCTGAATATATGCCTAATACTAACTTTGGAGAACCTTTGTACCATCTTTTTGACATCATTGATGTAGGTACACAAAATTTACAGTTTATTGAAACCTTTCAAACTAGGCGGTCAATGATGAGTTTTTATTCTCCTTTCACTTGTAAACAAGTGATACCAATAGTGACTACCAACATTAGGCCCCAAAAATAATGGTTGCTTCAACTTCATTGTTAGTTTTAAAATGAATATCACCTTCATACAAAGTAATTAACCTATGTTAATTATAATTTTCTTAAATAATTATAAAATAACAATATATATTATAATTTTTAGAAAGGTAAAATTGAGGGCTACATATGTATATAATTTCATCTTTAGATGGATTTTTTGGCCCCTTAAAACATGATGTGAATTGGCATTTTTTCCAGCATATGGACTAGAGTAGAAAAGGCTTACTAGAGACTCCATAAAGGGGGGTTTGATCTTTTGGAGCTAGATCCAATCCCTAGGCTTAAATCTAGCCCCATATATTTTTAAACTTGGATGCTTTTAGGAATTTTCTAATGGTGTCCAACAAATTGGACATATTATTGTGCTACTACACATTTAGGAATGCTTTTAGAAAATTTACTACATTATAAGGGTGAAATTTTCCCCCTAGAGGATTCACATCTAAAGAAATACCTTATCACATACATGCATATTACATTTTCTAAATAACCAAAATGTGAGCCAATATATCACACCTATATTAGGAGAAAAGAAATAATATAATTAATGTGATAGGGTGAGTATTGGGGGTTGCAAAGCATGCACAAAAGAAATAGAGTTTTATAAGTTTCATTTCAAGTCCTCTACATATTCACTATGTTAGTCTTGCCAAGTTTGTGAAGTTGTCTTTTTCTACACGTCATTTTTTTTGTGGCCTACCTAATTCGAACTCTAATGTAGTTAACAAAGGAAACAATGGTCACGCCACTTGGTTATGTAGGTTCAATATAATCCTACCTAGGTTTGCTAAAAATAGTTATTAGACATGTTTTGATAATGTCATGGCCCTCCTCAAAAGAAGTACTTGGTATCTCTAAAAACCTTATATTATAATTTAGATTCATATGTATACTATAATTGACATAAATTATTATTAAGGATAGTTACTATCAAAGTTGGTGTAAAAATGGTTTGGGGATTGAGATGTATAAGTTTTTTTGAATGAAGTATTTATGCAAGATAACATATTTGGCATAACTCATCTAGATTTTTTGTGTTGAGGTTTTGTATTAACTCATAATAAACATCAATTTTCAGTTAAAATGTAGGTGTAAGTAATCCACTTAGTTGATCGAGTAAAAATAATAAGGTGATAAATAAATGTAACAAAAAACTATTACATGAGATACATGATGAAAACACAGAGGCATTTTGATTATATTAGTGTATATAGATGGGGTAATGAAAACATAAGTTTTTTATATAGAAATGAAATTAGATATTTTATTAGTACCCTAAGAGCATGCATGCTATTCCTTTGGTTTATTAAGTGAATCCCTAGTTTGACCAACTTTATGACTCTAAGTAAAAGATCTAAGACAAGAAAGTGTGCAATGGACCTACGATGATGTCACAAGTATTTCTAAAAGTAGAATATATTCTCTTTTAATCTTTTTAATCTTGATATTCTTTTTATATTCCAACTTTCTAAACCCTGGTCTTTCCAAATGAGTGAAAACACATCTTCAAATATAACTAACCCACAAATTAACAAAACACATGCCAGTGAAAAAGGCTAACAATAATTAAATTTAACTTTTCAATTTTAAAAAGTTAAGATTCGAAAATGTGACTAGTCACGTTTGCATTCACATATCTGACCTAAAATAATAAATGATGATATAAAAATAAAAAATAAATCTCTAAAAATTAATCATATTTTTTTCAAATTTATGACACTATAAACTTAATTTACATAAAAAATGATTACGTATAATTAATTATTTCATTTAAAACACTAGTAAAATAAACTCAAAACATTTATAAAATATATAAACATGCAAAAGTTCCAATTACGAAATGTAAGCTAATTCCTTTTCTAATAACTTCAATTATATAGTTTATATTTGTGCCTCTCTTGATATGTTTGTTGTTGAATCATTTTTTTATGACTTCTTTCCATATTTTTGTCTTGAAAGTGTTTTCATATGTCTATATATATTTTATTATTATCAATATATATATATATATATGATGTACTCCCTTCAAAAAACGTGCATCCTGCCAAAACGACATTTTTCATCAAAGAATCTTCACGTACAACTAAAGTGAGATAAAAACAAATCAGCTTTTTATATGCTACGATAGCATGAGGAGACAGGGATTGTGGAAATGGAAATAAAGTTGATTCGTATAAATTTGCCGTTTACAGTAAAATAAGGTCGTTTCGCATTGTAAACCATGATTACTCGCCATACAAATAGGAGACTTTATGGAGTTTTCATTACTATTGTAATATTGACTATATTAATATTTTAGTTTTTAAATTAAAATAATTTTGATTTGAATTTTGGTTTGAGAAAAAGTTAATTGAATGTTGGATATCAATATTGGTTATTATTTCTTCTTATATTCAATATTTACAATTATTGTTGTTTACATTGAATTTCATTTATAATTTGTTTATTACATTATATTTTATTTAAAAGATGTTGATTTTATTTATTATATTTTAATAAAACAAGTTGTAATTATGATATATTTATAGTGTCTTTGTATAATGAATAGATTAGAATTATATATCAATCATTATTACTTTTTTTGAATAACATGAGGGTTGGAATAAGAGTTGAAACTCTACAACCAATCAAATTGTTGATAATTTATTTTTTGAATATTTTTTTGTTAAAAATTTGTATATAACTTTCCAAAAAATAAATATTTGCATTAGATAGAAAAAATCTAACATATAATTGGTTTACAAGTACAATTAGTATTAAACAATTAAGCAATGCTAGTTGTAATAATACTTGTCAAAGACAAGTACTAACAATCGATATGTAGTGGTTAGTATCTACATTTGAAATGTTGTAATAATGATGTTTTTATTTTATTTTGTGGAGTTGAAATTTATATTGTTTTTGATAAAAGGGTAAAACGGGTTTTACAAGGACCCGAAACCACAAAGTTTACAAAATAGCAAAAAGAACACCAAAGTTCCACCTAAAAAAAATAGCTGCTCGAGAAAAAACCAGCAACAACCAAGCTAAAAAGACCAGAAGGGTCAAGAAAGAAGGGACAACAAAGAAAGCACATAGGAAACCCCAGCCATTAATTTAGAGACCTAAGGACAGTCTCTTTCTGCGCCTCCAAATCATGCATATGTTTAACCCCCTTTTTAAAGGTTTGAACCATTTTTAGAGTAAGGGGGGCCTTGCACTTCAATTTGGCATGGGTTTTTCTGGAAATGCCAGCTTCCGTGTCTTGGCTTTTGTCTTCAGTATCTTCCAGATCAACCACTAGAGATCCCTGCTGGGCTTTGTCAAGATTTTTAGTCGTTGCATTAATAATTATAGCATTATGTCTTGCTATACGGTAGTTTTGTTCAGCAACAGTTCTGATGGTATTCCTTAGGCTCTTGGCTTCAGTGTCAATGTTCCTGTTACTCTGAACCGCTTCTTTCTTATCCATCTCAACAATCTTAGCACCCATTTCATCGATCTTACTTTGTAGGGCCCAGTTTTTAATTTTTAGCTCATTAATTTCAGAGAAGGTCCAATCCAAGAGTTTGGAATGAGACTCATAATTGGTTTTAGCAAGGTTGAGAAAATCAAGAGAGGGCTCTTTACCAATGTTAACAGGGGAATTATCAACAATGTGAATGTTCGGCAAAGGGTTAGCACAACGCTCAGACATGTTGGTATCAGAATCCTCTAACTCAGAGGATTCTTCGGAGTAAGAAACAAGGCTTTGAGCCTGGGTTTTCTTGCTAATAGAGCTGATCTTAGGAAGAGGACAGTCATACTCAGGCTTAACACAATTTTTACCCGACTCCCTAGAAGGGCCAGCAAGTGAGCTGGGGCGTTTCTAACTAGGCTAGCGTTAGGCAAATACTCCGAGCCGCTGGGCTCAGTTTCATCACTCTCAGAATTTGGATTGGTTTCCAAAATAGTAGGAGTGGGCAAATGAAGATGTTCAACAATCAACCTAATTAACCTAGTGTGAAGGATGGGGAATCTTTTGGGATTTTTCTTATTGTCCTCCAAACTTTTCTTCAAAGAGTAGAAAAGATAATAGGGGATAGAAACCCTTACCTTGTGATGGAAATGGTTAAGAAGAGCAAAGTGGTAGCCATAAACTTTGGTAAATCGCCCATCAACCGTAATGTACTCCATGATGACCCAAAGGACCTTTCTCCATATAGTTTTTATGGAGTCAACATTGAAGTAACTGTTGGCAATTTTGACCAAGCTTTGCATTTCCTTGTCCTTTTTGGGAAAACCGATAACAGCTTCATTAGAAAAAGCCCTGTCCCTAAAAAACTTCTTCCCATCAGTGGGTAATCCCGTGACATCAGCAATAAGATTTTCATTGAGCTCCACATTCCTGCCAAACAGGGTCAAATTACCATCGTGCCAATTTTTGACGAAGAGATTCGTAGCCTCTTGGTCAGGGCCATGAAGCTTCTCTAGGAAAGGAACCAACCCTCCACTTTTAATCTTGCTCCAAACCTTGGCATTTTTCATATGAGTTTCGTAGCTGTCCGGCTCAGTTCACTTTATGTCTCCTCCCATATCGGCTGAAACAGTGAGGTAGGTCCAAACACAAGCCTTTCTAAAATTGGCCCCGCCAAATCTTAGAACCCACAAAGCGTGCGGAGTTATCTTGCAAATTACTCCACTAGGCTCGGTCCCATGCAATCTAATGATAGTGATGTGATAGATCTAGCCTATCCTCATTAAAGGGATACATGTCGCCTTACCATATGATATATCATAAGTTAATAGGGCACAAACATTAAAATTTAGATCACTAATATTTAGCCAGGTACGCACTTCTTTACTCTTAACTCCTTCATTAGCAAAAAATTTTTCCACAACATTGGCTTCTCTATAGGCGTGTGAAGTTTTAACTTTTTCAAACTTGGCCAATTTCAATTTGGCTTCATCAATCCATGACTTGATGGTCCATGAGGGTGGAGACTTGCCACGGAGGCAGTCAATTATGTTTTTGGAGTCTCCTTCAAGCCATAGATTTTTAATGTTGAGACTTTGGGCTAAATTTATGATATGGTAAGTGTCAGCCACCTTCGCCAGGTGATTAGTTTGAGAGCCAAGATGATCCAGTGGATATTTTTAGTGAAAATTGAAGTGTCTCATTTGTCTCCAGAATCAGCACCATTAGAAAGAGCTCGATGTTCTAGTTCCAACGCAACTCGAACGGAGCGAAAAGGAGTCCGTTTGTGCAAGTTATGGCCAGTCAAACCTTGGGTCAAACTGGAATCAGAGGGCGTCCAGGACGAAAAAATGGCATCGTCAAAAAAATCTTCGAATTCGTTGTCATCAGGAAGAACTGATCGCAAGCTTTCCAATGCAATTTGTTTCGTCGAAATCCGACATCAGAGGCTCAACTTATCAGTAGTCAAAGTTTGCAATTGACTTTTGAGGTGGTGGACTGTACGGATGCTGACGTCAGCATTCCGTACGGTACGGATGGTGAAGTGGTCGAACCGAAATCTGACATGTGGCCTCCACATCATCATTGTACGGACCAATCGGGTCATGACACATGTCGTCCGTACACAGTCAGCAGGCCACGTCATATGACACGTCACCTCCACGTCGGCACCTGTCAACATACATGCCATCACACATGTCAACGTCATTGGCGAATGATATCTCGCCACGTGGCCCCTCCATCTGTTTTCGGCATTGGTTGTATTTGTTAATAGTTGGCTGTATTTGTTAATAAAAGACTATGACCGGCCCGCATGGGCCTCGATCCGGCAACCTCCCACATGCAACGCCCGGCTTCTACCAATCCGGCTACAATTTCGTGTCTATCTATTGATGGTGACGGTTTTATTTTGTTGTGAAAGATTTGGGAAATGGCTATTTAAAGCTAGCGGCGGGGGTTGAACCCCCAACCGCCAGCCTAGCCAAAAGGGCTACCTACCGGTAAGCCATGCGACGGGTTGACAATTTAATTAGCATCGGTTTGTTTTGTTAGAGGTGTCAAAACCGAATGCTTTTTAAATTTAAAAAAACAAACTCCCTAACTCCCTAGAAAAACAAACAATAATCCTTTTAAAGGATTAAATAAAAACCTTCTCAACCATAATAGCCCGAATAATGCTAAATTGAAGGGCTTAAATGAATTTATGGAGATGTATATTCAAATAAGAGATATTTTTAATGATTCTTATGTATTTTGGAGAGATAAGGGGAATATTGTGAATCTTTTGGTTGAGGGCCAAATTGGGTTAATTCTTTGTATAAAAAGGGGTGTGAGGTGAGAGTGGAGAGAAAGTTTTTTCAGGTGATGAAGTCCTGATGCTAAGGTGACAAAAGAGAGGTCTTGTTGGAGAGTTTTCAAGTCATTCTTGCATGTCAGAGTGTCGTTACGCTGCCGAAGTGCTTGGAGAATGGTTATGGTGCTATTGTAATTGATTTTTTGGAGTTAATCGGATCGGTCTCTCTATTGGAGTGGACCCGGAGACGTAGTCCTTAGGGACGAACTCCGTTATCAACTGTTTGCACTTCTCTTCTTCTCTCTCTTTCTTTCTCTCATTCCCTTCCTTTCTGTTATAATCACCTTGTTATTACTTTCATTTTGTTATTTCCATTAGTTAATTTTGATTTAATTAACTTGGAATAATCATTGTAAAAGCATTGTAAAAGTTAAGCATTCATTTCTGCAATTTAGTCTAGATCCTATACAGATCACAAGAGGCGAGGCAATTGCACCAATGAAGTTGCCATAGGAATCCCTTATAACTCCTCCAAAGCCCGCTGCCCCCGGATTGCCTTTAGCCGTACCATCAAAGTTAGCTTTGATCCACCCGTTAGGCGAAAAAGTCTAGCAAACTCCCTCTCTGTCCTTTTTGGCCTTCATAATAGAACTAGACAAATTAGGATTTATGTTCCATTCCTTAGCAACAAATAGATCATAGTTCGAATACTGCGCATTCATGGTCTTCCTGTCCTTCTGGGTCACGGCGTTGAAGTTTTCCTTTAGGGATCTGACAATTTTATCAAGGAAATTTATATTGTTATTATTGAAGAATGTTTGTAATGTGTTTGAATTTACATTATGTGTCTTCATCAATATTAAAATTAGAAATTAGTAGATCATAATTGAACTATGACTCAAGTAAGGCTTGATCAATAATGTCAATTATTAAAGATGTTTTTATATTAGGGGACACATAATAATTATTAGTATTGACAATCAAACATATAATAATGATTACTATTATTTTCTATTGTAAACTAGGATAATTCTTGTTAAAGTAAATAGCATATTTATGCTTAAGTTTACTTAGGCTTGCATTTAGATTAATTTATTAGTTTTGTATTTAGTTTCTCTTGGGTGGTTTTTCCCATGTGGGTAGTTTTCCTACCCAACACTTTTCTCATGGCTTTAAAAGCTTGTACCATATGTAAATTATTCATCTCAATTTTATTCACTCTTTATTTGGTGAAATATCTATGCTTCTCTCTATTTCGTGAAGGTTATTTCTGGAGATGGTGATGTTGGGCTCCACCAACAATTTTGATACCCTAGAGGGTTATCATGGCATCACAAGGAGCTTTTTCCTAGACCAATACTTAGAAATTAAAAAATGATATAATATAAAAATCTCTAGTCATGCAAATATCTTTGGAATGAGTGTGTAGAACTAGATTCCTTTTAGTGCACCAGTTGGAGTGTCTAAAGTGAATGGTTACTAATATAGCTCTCCAATTATGCTTGACTAATATGAATGCATATAATGCCTTTAAATACAAGGAAATGACAACATATCATGTAAATTTGTACTTCATTATTCCTAGGTGCAAAGGATAAAGGTGAAAAATTAGTGGTGTTTTAATTAAAAAAATAAAATGAGGTGGGATGAGTTTGTGAGCCCACAAGGTCAATCTTACAACTTTGAACTAATCTTGACAAAGAAAAGGAGCTAGACCATAGTGGATAGCATGTGCATGAGAATGTGTGAAAGTACGAAAGTAATAAAAAAGTGAATAGAGGGAATGTCTAAGGGTATGTGAACATGGAAAATGTGATAGGTTGTAGGTTTATAACATCTTTATCATGATATAAGAGAAATAATTAAATGATAATGACACAAAAATTTAAATCCTACTCTATTTTAAACATCTAATTCTATTTTAGCAACAAGAATCCCTATAAATGAAAAAAATATTAATTATATTATAGGATAAATTAATGATTCCATTATAGCAAAAAAAATATCAATCCCTCTAAGCCTACTTCACCTACCAAGGAAAAATCAAGATTAGATCAATATTTTAAAGCTACATTATTATCCTAGATTCCAAGGTAGAAGAAAGTATTTAAGATTTTATAAAATGAAGCTTTCTTTACTTTCCTAAGGGTTCACCTCATTATGACAATGATTGTATAGTATATTAGACTAAAAAATATATTTTATTTTGAAGAACTACTTATGCTAATATAAAATGAAATGAAACACATTCGTTTATAAAATTATTCTAATGAAGGTAGAAACATGAAGTTCAAATTTTATTTTTTTAAATTGACTTTTCTAAGAGTTCACCTCACTGTTAGTTAGGGATCATATATTTTTTAGTTTAATAATGAATTTCTATTTTCAAGACTTATTCATATTGACCAAGAATGATATCACTCAATAATTTAAATCCCAACTAACGTGGTGACTTATTTGAATCATCATGGTATACACCTGAGTTGGCCTAATGGTGGAGAACTTGTACTCTTGAGAGAGAGGTCACAAGTTCAAATCCTACAGGGGGTAAGGTATGTACACCTCATATTGTGGAGCACAAGTTAGGTGCCTCCCTCATATTGGGAGCACGAGGAGTCCCATATACTATAAGCCATTTGTAGACCCAAAAACATACCACCTAGTATCGTGGACTATAAAAGGATCTTTCATTTCCTTTTCATGTCTAATTTCAAGAAATATCATTAAATTTATCAATAGGAACAAGAATTTAGATGCCTTCCCCAACTCATTTTGAGTAACTACATTTAAATTATTAGTCCTAACCCTTACAATAAACATCATTTAATTACATCATGAATCCATAAAAAATAATTAAACATTTTCTTTATCAATGAAAATGGCATAGAGAACTAAAGTTGTTATGTTTGAAATTCAAAAAATTATTGAGTAGCTACTCTAAAAAAGGAGGGTCATATGATCTTGGATTTTAAACAAATTATCAAATATTTAATTTTTTATTTTAAAATTTATTATCTATAAAATATTGTATTTTCTTTAGAATGAAACCAATAGTGTATAGAAGTAGATGAGTGAATTCATATAAAAAATCAAAGTAGTCATAATTTTTTTGAAACAAATAATTTTTAATTTATACATCTTAGTCATCTATTTTACTATGATTTTCCAATTCATTTTTTAAGAATGTGAAAACAATAAATTACATAATTGAATATAATAATTTATAATAAAAAATTATTAAATATATATATAATTCTACTTAAAATTAGAATTAGTTATTTAGTCAATGAATTCTTGATTTGCTAGTGAAGTTAAAAGGTTCTAAATGAGCCCACCAAAAATCAAGTCTTACTAAGTGTAATACCTCAACACCATAAGATGACTTTGGTCTTAGTGGAAGAAACTTCAACCTAAAAACTCATAAGTCTTTATTAAGGCATTAGCCAAATTTAATATATATTTCTTGGTTTTTTCCTTGAAGTGAATTTGTCATGACAATGTATTGCTTTCTCCCAATGATTTTTTCTAAAAACCTTTATTAAATAGCTAAACGATTTTATAAATTTGATATAAAACATTGAAAAAAATAAAAATTATTCACTAAATTTCTTTTATATTTTTCCTACTCAATCTCATGATATTGAGAATTATACATAATATTGCCATAACTTTCTTATATGAACACTTGTCCCTATTCCAGCAATAACTTTATTTGATTCCAAATCTTTTAGTATGTGACCCCCTACAATGAACTTGTTTTGGGACTACCATGAATGAATGTGTTTTGTCTTGTAGTACATGGTGAATTTTCCTTGAAGTGAATTTGTCATGATCATGAATTGCTTGTTCATAATGAATTTTTCTAAAAACCTTTATTAAATAACTAAATGATTTTATAAATTTGATATAAAACATTGAAAAAAATAAAATTATTCACTAAATTTCTTTTATATTTTTCCTACTCAATCTCATGATATTGAAAATTATACATATTATTACCATAATTTTCTTATATGGACACTTGTCCCTATTCCACCAATAACTTTATTTGATTCCAAATCTTTTAGTATGTGACCTCTACAATGAACTTGTTTTTGGGACCAGCATGAATGAATGTGTTTTGTCTTGTAGTACACGTGGATTTCCCATACACAATCCTAAGCAACTTTCAACTTTGTTGCGAGTTAGAAGTTTGAAGCTTGCATGAAGTCTATTATTGCATATCTTGAATAGTGTAATTAAAGGTATAGAACTGTTATGGAATATGTTGACCTAATTTTTACAAACGACTGCATTGCGATATTTGTGAGAAAAAACTATACTTAAAAAAGTATAAAAGAGATTCAGATGGTAGCTATTATGCAAGGCTATGGAATATCATTGAGAATAGAGAGAAGCAGAATGAGGATGTTATCTCTCGTGCTGGATTGCTTCGCTCCTGCACGGCGATATGAAGATAATGCTGAGCTTCCAGAGCGCATCCCTGCTGAGCAACAAGACGAAGAATATACTGAAGATTTTGAGCAAGGCGTGAGCGTAACTGTTAAACGCTTGGCTGGTGGATCCCGTCTAGTTAAGCGCGTTCAATTCAGGTAATCAGGTACTGCAATTAATTCTTGGTAGATTTTTAGGGCAAGATTGTACAGTGATGATATGAATTGAATTGGGTGCAGTCGTGAACTGTTTAGCGAAAGTCAGGCAAGCTTGTGGTGGGAAGAAAATCGGCTCAGGGTGCATCAGCATTATGCTTCCACTGGGAATTGAAATGAAATTTGGTGTTTTTTTTTAGCACAGGTTCAAATTCTGTAGGGGTAAGTTATGTACATTTCGTATTGTGAAGCAGAATTACGTGCTTCTTTCATATTGAGTACGGAGAGTCTTTGTAAACCATCTGTAGACCCAAAAAACAGATTGTCTGAAATAGGAAACTATCAAATAACCATTCCTTTATTGCAGTGGTGACATTAATGGTTGCATTTTTATTCTCTGAATCTACTTTGTGATGGAATAGCGATGAGATTTGGAAATGCACGGCTATAGGTAAACCATTTATTGTTTGGTTCTCTGATCTTTTCTCTTAGATGGGCTGATTTGAAACTTTAATGATGGTATGTGTGGAGCCAGTAAAATAAGTGTCCTATGAGTATGAAATATGGTTCCTGTTACTGTTACGTAAATTCAATTATTCGATTGCTTATAAAAGGGAATTGTGAGTGACACAAAAACATATTAGTAATTAATGTTTCTGTCCTCCAGGTGCATTAATACCTTGTCCATATTTTGTACAAAAATAATTTCCACCGTCATAAATAATAAAGATAACACAGAACAAAGAATTTAGGCAGGTTTCTCTTTTTAATAGGTTAAAGCAAAAAATTACAAAAGACAAGTGCAGCCACAACGAGCTGCCCAAAATCTAGAAAAAAAACATCATAATAGCAGCAACAGTGATCAATATTTACCGCATGGTACAGCTGAAACACAACACAATAGTCTTCTAGAAACAGCAAGCTAAATATAAGGATCAACTCATTTATTTTATTTTTAATTTTTCTTTCAAAAACAAATAAATATATTTTTGACAGAAAGATTTTGAAAGAGTGATAGGTGTCATTCAAGTTCAAAGAATAAAAATTTAAATAGATGTTTCACAAATCCATCATTTTCAAAAAATAAAGGAATCCAGAAAAATAACAAAAAAAAATATCTTAATGGAAAGAAAATAAGAAAGATCGAACCAAATCATTGTGAAGGAGCTGAAGAAACGCTAAACATTGAGTATAATACCAGATCTCCCAATCTATGATGTTCTAAATGTGATTTACATCAAAGACCTATTTTGCCAAATAGTCCACAACAATATTCCATTCCCAAAGAATATGAATAAAAGATATGGAATCAAAATTTCACGAAAGACAAAGAAGTTTCAAGAGACCTTCCATTATTAAAAAATGAAGTTCAAAATCCTGAAATCTGTATCACATATTATCTTCTTCCAACCTAGTTTATAGGCTTTCTCAAGACACACAAGGATTGCTCAAGCCTCCATTTGATTATTGGTGTTAAACACTATAGAAAAAAAAAAAAAGTGAACTAAATCAATTTTATCCCACTCAGCTCCACAAATCCTTGTATTAATTCTACAAAAATCCAATGGAGAAGGGGTGAATTTACCTTATTTATTCACCTTATAATAAGGCTTGATCCTAGAGTGAGGAAGAATAGAGCTAACCAAATGATCAAAATGCAATTTCCTCAAAATTTGAATATTCTCAGAACCTAAAATTTCATCAACAAAACACTTAGCCATCAAAGTTTCATTTATCTAGTCCAAAATCTTTTGCTAGAGATATCGAGTAAAACTTAATAAACTTTGGAAAATTTATTTATATCTTTCAAACTAAAAATTTCAAGAATATTGATAGGACCAATATCTTAGGCCACCAAAAATAAAGAGACAAAATTAGGAGGATCCCCCAAAGTGGCCCATAATTCACATGAAATAGCAAGAAGTAGTGCTAGTCCTAAATATAAAACCATTATCTTCAAAGCCCCTCAACAAAAGAACACTGGAATAAAAGATGATCTACACACATCTTTTGAAGGACCTTATAAGCCTCTCTCTCTCTCTCTTATGTTGTCATAGGTACGATATTTATTTTGAAGAAGAAGCTATAGGAGGAAATTATAGGCCAATAATATCCTTCAAACTCTTTTTCTACTAGGGAGAATATCTATGCTTAGATTTTTGATGTTCTAAAATTTTGTATCCAAAAAAACTAAATAAACCCCCTAAGGGTCATAGCACCAAGCAAGAGCATCAATTTCGTCTAGATAACATCAAGGGAAACCTTCCATTAAAGAAGATACCTAGGCTACATGAGCATTGTTATTTCCCTCGAAAGGTCAATAAATTTGATTTTTTCAATGATAAATGTGAGAAACCTGTACTAAGAAGGAAGCTTTAAATTCTAACACTTTAGACCAAATAGCATCCAAAAATATTTTCCTCAATAGGAGCATATGGAGAAAAGAGGCGAGAATAAGGAGATGGCATCCCTCAAATCCATCTAAAAAAAGGGTATTATAGCTCAAATTCACAATCCAAAAGAGGCTTGTTTGAACAAGTGAACCATCCTCCTTGATAATATTACAAATCAGAGATGCTTCCCAATCAAAATTATTTTAGGAACCTTAGCAACTTGACACCTCATAAATATTTATATCATCGATGAGAATGAAGTGATAAGGGAAGATGGTATCACCTAGTTATAATCCTCTAGAATCCAAAAAATAGAAGAGATAATTTCATTGTTGGGAATAGGATGCCATTTAATCTCAATCCTAAACATACTTCATGTATCTTCTAAGTCCTTGGAAAGTGTTCCCGAATAGAAGGATTAGAAATAAATAAAATTCGAATGAAATGAACATGTAAATTGACATTTGTAATTATTCCTAAATAATAGGAACATGTGGGGTCATCCAAGATGAGTTCCTGAATAATAGGAGCACATGGGGGGCCTACATGGAAGGTATAATGCACCTTGTTTTAATTAATTGCTTGGATGATTGATAACATTTCAGTAATGCATGTCTAGGTTCCTACAAAATAGGGATTGATATTTACAAGAGTGGAGTAGGACTATCAGTTCAGTTCAGTTCAGTTCAGTTTAGTTCAGTTTAGTTTAGTTTAGTTCAGTTTAGTTTAGTTAAGTTCAATTCAATTCAATTCAGTTTAGTTCAATTCAGTTTAGTTCAGTTATGGTTTAGTTATCTTCAGTTGCATGTAATTATTTTGAGTTGTATACTAGTTGACTTGACTAATGAATTCAGTTGCATGATAGATAATAGGTGGATACTTTCTATTAAGTGGGGATGATCAATCATGCATATTGTTTGCATAAATTGATGGAGAGATATGTTTCAGTTAACTAAGATTGACTTGGACCCACCTTGGGCGCCCAAGTTAGCATCTTTCAATTGAAACCTTTTGCATGAGAAGATATTTACAAGTTTTAGTTAAGTGGGTCTATTCTTGGGTGCCAAATTTGAGGTGGAGTTTACAAGATATCTTCATGACCAGAGTTCAGTTAAGTGTTCAATTTGGGGCACCTAAATTGAGGAACACTTTGGTTTGAATTTTGTTTACATGGTTGAACTCTACTTGCAAAATCTACTCGTAGGTTTTTGAGAGGAGCTTTATGCTCTTGTAATTGTCAACTCTTAGGAGTTTACAATGGTCATTATTGTATATATATTGTAGCAAGTGCATAAGATTTTCAAGAGAGTTTATTGTAGGTTGTGAACATTGTTGAAGAAAAAGGAAGCATACCAATCAAGGATTGATAAAGTGTTATTGTAATCTTATTCTAAGGTTAAATAATACAAGAACTATTGGTTTTGGTGGAGTTTTTGCTTGAAAGGGTTTCTCAAGGTATATTGTATGTCACTTCTATCTTTTGTCTACATTATTCTATAATCTTTTGTCTATTTCTACAAATAATAAAATTGATCTAAATAGAGTAATCATACACAAAGAATTGATCTAAATAAATTAATCATCCACAAATAATTGTGACAAAGAATACTTAATTAGATCTACAGTCACATAGTTTTACAAGTTTTAAGCTATAAATTTACCTTCATTTTCAACATTTGATATCGGAACTAATAGTTGGGTAGAGTTTGAGGTACCTTTCTCTTAAAAGTTTGAAGGTTTTTTGGCTATAGTGGGAGATTTTACTATTGTGTTACTGTAGATATGTGAAAGAAGTGTGTTACAATGAGTTCTACTTCTTGTCTAGATATTGAAATATTTAATGGATCTAGTTATGAGATGTGCAAACTAAAAATGGAGGATCTCCTTGAAGAGAGAGATCAGTGGTTAGTTGTTTGTAATGAGACAAAGTCACCTACATCAATGTCATATGAGGATTGGACTAAGATTGATAAGAAGGCAAGAGGAAACATAAGATTATGTCTTGTTGATGTTGTTCTCTTGAATCTTTTTGATGAAACTACCACATATAAATTATGGAAGAGAATAAGTGATATCTATCAAACCAAAAGTCTTATTAATAAGTTGTATCTGAAAATATAATTATATTCTTTAAAGATGAAAGATGGTGATTTTGTTGCACATCATTTAAATTATTTCAATTTAATTTTGAGTCAGTTAGCATCTATAGATGTAAAGCTAGAAGATGAAGATAAATGCATTTAGTTACTTTGATCTTTATAAGAGGTAGGCCTAAGGAAAAGGACCCTAAGGGAGACAAGAAAGGAAAGGGCAAGTATAAAGGATGGTCTAAAACTCCTAGTAAGAGTAAGGTAAAGTGTTGGAACTATGGAAAATTGGGACATGTAAAGAAGGATTGTAAGAACAAGAAAAAGAGTTTTGATGCTTCTATAGAGAAATCCTCATATGACGGTAATGATGCATTGATTATTTCATGTAAAAATGTAAGTGATGGATTTGGGCTTATTGATTCAGGTTGCTCCTATCATATGACTCCTAATAAGGAGTGGTTCACTAAGTATACTGAATATGATGGAGGCAATGTCTTCTTTGGAGATAATAGCACAACAAATATTGTGGGCAAAGGAGAGGTAAAGTTGTGTTTTAGGGATGGTAGAGTTAATACACTTAATGATGTTTTACATATTCCAGGACTTGCTAGAAATCTATTTTTTTGTACCTAAACTCAATTATTATGGAATACATGTGACATTTAACAAAGGTGGTTATAGATTGGTGAAAGGGAATATGGTGGTTGCTAAAGGATCTCGGATTGGGACTTTGTTCAAGCTTAATACCTCCAATTTGAATAAATCCACCAATGTAGCTGAAGCTAAAAATACATGTATGTTGTAGCACCATAGATTGGGCCACATTGGTGAAAAAGGTCTTAGGACCATTCTTAAAAAGAAATTGGTTGATAGTATTCCTAATTATAATATTGGGAAAAAATGATTTTTGTGAGCATTGTGTGTTTGGCATGCAATCTAGATCTTCATTTCCTAAAGGAACAAATAAAGCTAAAAGATTATTAGAGATTATTCACTCAGATGCTATGGGTCTTGTGGATATTGACTCTATTGGAAAATCTAGATATTATGTCATATTTACTGATGATGTATCAAGATACACTTGGATATATTTTATGCATAACAAATTTGATGTGTTCAATAAGCTTAAAGAATTTAAGCCTTTGGTTGAGAAACAATCAGATGATAAGATAAAAGTGTTGAGATTAGATAATGGTGGTGAATATTTTTCTAAGGAATTTGATGATTATTATAAGCATGCAAGGATTGTGAGATAGAAAACTACTCCATATACACCTCAACAAAATGGAGTAGCAGAAAGAATGAACTAAACCTTAATGAAAAGAGCTAGGAGTATGTTATCTTGGCAAGAGAGTAGTGCAACTGTCATCTAATGTTGTCATTGATGGAAAACCTATGTGTTGACCAGGTATGCATATCCTCATTCGATCATATCGATATCTATAGATTGGAAATCAACAAGGCAAAAAAAAGTATCCGGTAACTCAGCATTCATCAATCCATGCAAAGATTTCAGGTTCATTTTATGTTGTTCATCTCAGGAAATGATTATTGGTGTATTATCTTTGTTGAGATTGAAGCGCAGTGGCTTGTATCAATTCATATGGGAATTAGATGATTTGGTTGGTGTATTCTCAGTTTGTCTTGTATTAAGACTAACCTCATGAATGTATTAAGTCATAGATGTATGAGAACTAATTAATTGAGTATCTCTATGTTTGTATGTCTTTGTTTGGGTCCTAGCCAAGTTGTGGCTGACCATTAAGGGTATACATTGCATATTTCTCATAATGTGAGCCAATAGTTGTATTTTTTTTGTGTTTTATTGAAGCCGACAAAGTGTACATAAATCCTATGTTGCGAATATATATACATGATTGTTGTATCATTTTGCATCATTTATATATCGAGTTAATGTTTGAGTTGTGAGTTAGAGCAAAGAGCAGGTGAGATAAAGCACAATTTCACTTGCGCATAGAAGATCTATGCTGTGTATATGAGAAAAGAAGAAAAAAAAATAGAATCACTCTGTAAGGAAACAAATCTATTATTTTTCCTAATCTAGAACTATAATTAGGCATTTTAGATGCTATCATCCCAGTTCAAATCTTCAGATGGTTTTAATCTGAACTCTTGCATAGGAAGCCCTCTTTTCTTTGAGTAGTGTGCCTAAATGCAATTGCATTCCCATTCCCCTTTTTTAATCATCATTTTGAGTATACTTAGAATCATAATTATGGATTAGCCATCCACCATGGTTTTTTGCTTAACATGGTTTCCAGGTTAAAGTCTTCGTGTTATGGTGTTGTGTTTATTTTCTTATTTATACTTCATGATTGAATGTTCCTAATGCTTGGAAGTTAAATTTTAATAAAGTTAATTTTTGCACAAAACTGATTTGGCCCCCCTCTTAGTGTAGCTTGTTTACAACAATTGGTATCAGAGCTAGTTCCTCAGAAGAAGAAGAAGTCTAAAAACTTGGGAGATCTTGGAAGAAATTTCAATGGATTCAAGAAATATTGAATAATAGCTTATGGTGGCCCTAGATGACCTTGATTAGTCAAAGGATGAAGTTTAGAAACTACAAGCGAATCTCAATGATGCAGAGAAATTAATTGAATCTTTGAAAGACAACATCAACAAATCAAGAGAGAAAACAAAGGAACTTTGTGGTCATATTCAATAGAAAGATAGCAAGAGAACTGAAGATGAAAAACCAATAAATCCTTGAAAGAGAAGACAAAAGAATGTGAAAATATTACCCAAGAGAACATAGTTCTGAAACTTGAAATGGAATCCATCATGATGAAGATGATAAAATAAATTGAAGATAGGAAGAAGAATGAAGAAAGTGTAGCACAATCCCTGAAGGAAAAATCTGAAGTATGTAGTCGATTGCATGATGAATTGGAACTATCTAGAAATAGTGAAGAAGCAGTTGAAAGACAGCTAGATGATCTCATAAATGAACTTGCTACTGCAAATGAGTACAAGGAAAATTTTAAAGCCATATCAGCCATGCTCAATGAACTGATTGATAATCAGAGGACGCATGGTGATAAAAGAGGTCTTGGATTTGAGAAAGGAGAAAGCTCAAAATACAGACAAAATAATTTTGGACAAAGGAGATTCAGGCAAGGAAATTAGATGAACAATACTAGCAAGTATCCAGTAAGACAACCTAATGCTCAGGGATTTAAAGGATATTGTTTTAATTGCAACAATTATGGACACATGGCTTCTTAGTTCCAAAGTAGAATGAATCAAAGTGGTCCATCTTTCTCAGGTCAGTGTTTCAATTGTCATAATATTTGTCATAAGTCAAATGAATGCAGAACTGTGATGAATCAATTTTATAGAAACATGAGATGTTATACTTGCAATAGACCTAGACACATTGCTAATCAATGCAAATCAAGAGGAAATCAATGGAAAAACTAGTCTGGTAAGAGGAATGTTTTATGCTACAACTGCAACAAAACTAGACACATTGCTACATTCTATCGAAACAAAAAAGGTATGATAAATCAGAGAAGAACTATGAAAAATGATGTGAAAGGAAAAGGTAAAGTCACTACAGATGAGGTCATGCAAAAAATGCATAAAAATGAGTGAAGAAGAGTCCCTTCGTTGAATAAACTACACCCGCACCAAAACCTGCCTCCAGTAATACCTTTGGGAATTAGTCTCAGGCCTTTGGCCTAGGGGTAGCAGTCAAGAAAATCATTAAATCCCCTAACCGATAAATGACACAGATGTAAGTACATATTGGAGATGGAAAGATGCCCAACAAATATTGTTGAACTCATCAAAGGAAATGGTATACCATATTAAAATTCCGTAGAAGATTTATCAAGTTTTTGTACATAGAAATGATGCAACCAGATGAATTAGGGAAAATGCATTTATTATGACAAAAAGGATAGGTATGCGAGTAATAAAAAGTCACTTATATTCCTCATTTGTCACTTTCACCTCTTGAGAGAAAGAAGTTATAAATCTTTAGGTGTCCTAAGGAGAATCAAGGTGAAAATCAAGTGTGATGGTGATTCAAAGATCGATTTTGGGTCCGGTCAAAAAAGGTATTTATCAAGAACTTCTTAGATTTTGTGATTTGGGAAAGATGAATACTCCTTTAGTGGTCGAAGTTAAGGTCGAGCCTCGTCTTGAATTTAAATTGCATCCCTACAAGTCTTTAGAGACCAATCCATTAGGGTAATTTTCATCAGTTCCGCATGGTGTCCTGCATATAGAGGAAATTAGGGTTACATTTATGTGAATATTGAAGAGCTGGGAAGTTCCCAACTTATGAATTTGTGCAACCGTCATATCATTGATGAAGAATTATGTGTAAACTGAAACACCAAATCCTGGAAATAAAGAAATTCACTTAGAAAGTGGGTAAGTGCACCAATATGGTTCCCAAAAAGGGGACTTAAGTGGACAACTTTTTTCTGAAATCAGGAAATACTGACCTTGGATGTGAAATTGAGGATACTTAGACTCAAAATTTTGAGATGGAATGAAAAAAAGGATTCAAGTGCTCTGAGTCTACTTTCTAAACTACTAATTTATTTTGAAAATGATTGATATTAAGGGGTTCAAACGAGGGACGTACACAAATTGGTGTTGTTTTTGTCAGAAAAACATAGCATAGCAACTCTTGTACGACCCTCGTACGATGAATTTTTTTTAGTATTTTTAAAATCACTATAGACAGAAGTTAGCTAACAGTATGTAGTTGATGCACAATTTTTTTGATAATTTTTTAATGAATATTTGATTTTTTACTAATTTGCGAAGTGGACATATCCTGAAAATAGAATTTTGGCCATGCTACCCCTACAAATTTCGAAAACTAATTGATTTTTTTTTCTTTTAATTTTTTAAAATTTGTAGAATGGAGTCTAGTTTCTAAAAATGTAATTTATTTGAAAAATTGATGAACGGTTAATTTATAATGAAAAAAATACGAAACGCTACTTTTTGGCAAAAAAAAGACATATAGAGAAAATAAATTATGGATGAAAGACTTAACATTTTCATAAAGTGAAAAAATTATATCATTGGATAGCTAAGAGATAACCCAACATTACCCTTGTGCTCAATTTTTTCGATATTGAACCACGTGCAATCCTGACAGTGAGCACAAACTCGATTATGAGAAATATGGTGGATTTTTTAAAAACATGTCTCTGGTCGTTGGGAATGCCCTTCAAACCTTTGGGTTGGAATTCCAAGGCAATACCAAGCTTAAATTTCAGTAATTGTCAAAGTAAGATAAAATGCGAGCGCGCTATAACGAGAGCGCGTTATAACGCGCTCGCGTTATATCTCACTTTTGTCATGGTTCTTGCTTCTGCGGGGAACATGTCTACTAGCACATAATGTGAGCGCGTTATGTCTTACTTTATGTAAAATGCTAATATATTAATGTATGTTGATATATTTTTATGTCATGTATGTATGTATGCTTATGTGGATGTAAGATTATATGTGCAAATGTATTATGCTTGTATGTATGCATTTATGTATATCTTTAGATGAAGGGAGAATTTAGAGAGAGTCTAAAGAGATGGAGAGGGGGTCGAAGTGAGAGTTTAAGAGAGAGGGAGTGGGAGAGAAGGGGTTGGATTGAGGGGGACTTAGCTAGGTAAGATGGGAGGGATAGAGGGAGGGAGAGAGAGAATTGATGGAGAGGAAGAGAGAGAGAGGTGGGTGGGAGAGAGAGAATTGAGGGAGAGAGAGAGAGAGAGAGAGAGAGAGAGAGAGAGAGAAAGAGAAAGAGAGGGTTATGTAGGTAGGGTGGGAAAGGGAGAGACTTGAGAGATAGGTAGTGAGAGGGAGTGTGAGAGAGAGGGAGTGAGAGAGGGTGGTAGGTATTGATTGAACAAGAGTTATGCAGAAAGAGGGAGACAGTACATTGAGACAATTAGAGAGGGTGGGAGGGAGGGAAGGAGGGAGGGGTGAGATGTATAGATAGAGAGAAAGTGATAGGGGTTGAGGGTATAGGGTTGAGGGATTAGGATGGAGGACCTATAGGGTTGATGGTTCTAGGGTATTAAGGTTTAAGGTTTGAGGGTTGATGGAATAGGTTTGATGGTAGAGGGTATTTGGTTGAGGGTATAGGGTAGAAGGTTTAAGGTTTAACCATTTAGGGTTGAAGGGTTTGGGGTTAAGGGTTTAGGGTTAAGGGTTTACTTGGTTGAGGGTAGAGGGTTTAGGATATAGTTTTGAGGGTATATGGTTGAAGGATTAGGTTCAGGGTCCAATATAAGGGGTAGAGGGTTTAGTGTTTAAGGATTGAAGGTTGAGCGATTAAGGGTTGAGGGTTGAGAATTGAGGGTTGAGTGTTTAATGTATAGGGTAAAGGGTAGAGGGTTGAAGATTGAGGGTTTAAGGTACATAGGGATGAGGGATTAGGGTTGAGAGTCCAATATATAGGGTAGAGGTTATAGGGGTTGAGAGATTAAGGGTTGAGGGATTAGGGTTTAGGGTAGAGAGTATTGGGTTGATGGTAGAGGGTAAAGGGTTTAACAGTTTAGGGTTTAATGGGTTAGGGTTGAGGGTCGAGGGTTTAGGGTTGAGTGTTTAAGTGTTTAAGTGTTTAAGAGTTCAGGGTTTAAGGGTCAAGAGGGTTGAGGGATTAGGGTAGAGAGTTTACTAAGTGGGTTTCAGGGTATAGGATTGGCGGTAGAGGGTAGAGGGTTTATGGGTTAGGGTTTAAGAGTTTAGGATTTAGGGATGAGGGATTAATAGGTTATAGAGTAGAGGTTATAGGAGTTGAGGGATTAGAGTTTAAGGGTTTAGCGTTGAGGGTTGAGGGTTGAGGGATTAAGAGGGGGTATAGGGATTGAGGGATTAGGGTTTAAGGGTTTAGGATTGAGGGTTGAGGGATTAAGAGGGATTAGGAGTTGAGGGATTAGGGTTGAGGGATTAAGAGGGTATAGGGGTTGAGGGATTAGGGTTTAAGGGTTGAGGGATTAAGAGGGTATAGGGGTTAAGGGTTGAGGGATTAGGGTTTAACGGTTGAGGGATTAAGAGGGTATAGGGATTGAGGGATTAGGGTTTAAAGGTTGAGGGTTTAGGGTTGAGGGATTAAGAGGGATTAGGGTTTAAGGGTTGAGGGATTAGGGTTTAAGGGTAGCAGGATTAAGAGGGTATAGGGGTTGAGGGAATAGGGTTTAAGGGTTGAAGGATTAGGGTTTAAGGGTTAAGGGATTAAGAGGGTATAGGGGTTTAGGGTTGAGGAATTAGGGTTTAAGGGTTAAGGGGGTATAGTGGTTGAGGTATTAGGGTT